>CM043717.1:30532486-30882486 GCA_023969325.1 Oryzias curvinotus | reverse complement strand
CAGGGTCACAGGTTGCTGGAGCCTATCCCAGCCTGACTTCTGTATCATGAGGAGAACACACAAACTCCACACAGGAGTTGATAGGATTTGAACATGGAACATCTTGTGGACCACTACACCACCATGCCGCCACAGATGCAAAACTTTAGACGAATAAACGTCTTTCCTTCACGAGCTCCTGTTCATAATCAGCCATGAGGAGGTGGGGTTGAGTAAAAACCCCTGGAGCTGACCCATTATCCGCTAGAACACCCACCAGACAGCCCCTCCCCTCCTGGTGCGACGTCATTTCTGATGCGTTACAGATGGACGTGACGGCGCCGGTCCCGTTTTCTGAGTTCAGAGGCTGCATACGCACCGCACTGGATTGTGGGAGAATGGCGTCACCTGAGGCCACCTGACACCGAACGTTTCCCAAAAGCGTTGAAGGGAAACAGAAGCTAAATTAACTTCAGGCTGTGGAGAACTGCAAGGTCCACTCTGTGGTTCTATGAAGGGGAACCAGGCCTCCATAGAACCACATCTGGTTCTGCCCTTCCTGTCGGCTCAGCTGGCACCAGCAGACGGCGGTTTGACAGACGTCTGCTGCAGAGGAACCCACTCACCACGTTCTGGCCGTTCTCCTCCTGCTGGGCCCTGCTCACGATCTGGGTCCTCAGGATCAGCACCTCCTCCTTGCGGGCGTCCAGCTCCTCGTTGGCGGCCTTCAACTGGCGGAGCAGCAGGTTGTAACCGTCCTGCAGCTCGCTGGACGGGCCGTCCGGCGCCGCGCTCAGCGTCTTCCTCAGCTCGTTCAGGTCGTTCTTCAGCTTCTTGTTCTCCGATTCCAGCTCTTGTCTCTGCGGGAACCAAAGCGGTGAAAGTCTCTACAGCGGACCCCACAGAACCGCAGACCTGACCTAGAACTGTTCTCAGCCTAATGAGACACGCCCTGACCCGCTCTGCTGGAAACTGACCTGCAGCTCCTACAGAACCAACCCCGCCCTCTCAGAGTGGGGAAGAACCTGAGCCGCTCTGCTGAGGGGTTCTGCCCCTCAGAGAACGGCTGTGGTTCTGCCAGCCTCACAACTCTGACTGGAGCGGTTCTCTAAGCGTCTGGGTTCTTCAGAACAGCAAAGAGGAGCAGATTCTGGAATTCTGTACCTTCAGGTTGTCGTACGCCAGGTCTGCAGTCTCCTGCTCAGAAACTGGACTTCTCGGTTCCGAGCCCTGAAGGAGCAAAAGGTCATTTCTACTGTAAAGGTGTAGAACGTCATGGAGGAGAGCTGGAGAACTATCTGAGGGTTCTCTCACCTTGCGCCTTGAAAGTTCCTCCATCTTGTCCAGGTTGAGCTGCAGCCTCTTCCGCTCCTGTTCCAGCTCTCGGACCCTCTTCTGCAGCTTCATGAACAGACTGATGTCCATGGCGGCCTTCTCCATCCCCATCTCCTGCAGAACCAGCAGTCAGAACCCTTCAGAACCCAGTAGAGCTGCCGCTCCTCACACTTACGTCCACCAGCTGGATGGAGTCCTCCGTGTCTCCCACCTCCGAGGTGGAGACGGAGGGGTAGTTGGAGTCCGACTCCAGGCTGCTCTGGTTGGACGGGTTCCTCCGGTGTCCTGGTTGGAACTGGGGGATGAAAGAGGAGAACCTGAGCAGCGGCTTTCCGGGCCGTGTTCCTGCGGACCTTCAGGTCTGGACTCACTTTGTTCAGACTCTGCTCCTCCTTCAGGTTGTCGTACCGCTGCTCCAGCCTGGAGAACTCCTTCAGGAGGTTCTGGTACCGGCGCCGCTCCTCATCCAGCTCGGCCAGCAGCGACGCACTGCTGGCCTCCACTGTAACACGCAACACGCTTACAACTCTCACAACACGAGAACCTTGGATCCGTTTCTGGAGACCCTTCCTCACCTTTGCTGTTCCTGGTCTGCTGCTGGATCTGCTGGTTGAGCTCCTCCTTCTGGCTTTTTAGCAGAGCGTTCTCCTCCTCCAGCTCCTCCACCCTCTGAGGAGCAAAAGCAGACGGTTCTCCGGTCAGGTTCTCCGTCCTCCTGACCGTCGGTCTGCAGATTCAGCGGGCCGTTCCTTCACCTGTGACAGTCCCGTCTTCTCGCTGGCGTGCTCCTCCTCCAGCTTCTTCCTGGTGGCGATGGCCTCCTGCAGCTGCTGCCGCAGCCTCTCCAGCTCCTCCTGCAGCTCCCGGCCTCCGTCGCTCCGGTGGCTCCGGACCTCCTCCAGCTCCTTCTGCAGCTTGGAGACTTCGGAGCCCAGAGTGACGTTTACCGTCAGCAGCTGCTCGTTCTGGACCTTCAGCTCTTTGGTCTAACACACACACACATTCAGGGTTGTAGCGTGGAACGGCGTGCACGTGTGTGTGTGTGTGTGTGTGCGTGCACAGTCACCTGATCGTCCATCTTCCTCTGCAGCTGCACAATCTTCATCTCCATGCCAGTGTTCAGCTTCTTCAGGTGCTCGGCGGAGCGCGCCTCGATCTTCCGCTGCTTCAGAAGCCGTTTGGCCTGCATGCACCTGAACGCACACTGAATGACCACGGCGGCGGCGCGCGCACGTCTGAACGTCCGTCTCTGTAGCCAGCCGCGCACGTGCTTCTGGATGATCATGGCCTTGTGGTGCAGCAGGAACTGCAGGAAGAAACGTGCACGTGAAGTCCAGCAGCAACCCAGAGCTGGGTGTGTGTGTATACGTGTGTGTGTGTGTGTGTGTGTGTTCCTGTGTGCACAAACCCTGATAGCTTGTGTGCACGTGACCCTGCTTCAGGATCACGTCTGAGTTTCAGACATCATGATGTCACATCCTTCCAGAATACCCCCCCACCCCCCACCCCCCACAAAATAATCCAGAATAGACCAGAATAATCCAGAATAGTTCTCTGAAGAACCTCCTCAGGTTCTCCTCCATGAAAGGAGGAGATGGGAGTTCGCCCCCCCCCTCCGCTGTGCATCTTTGTGCAGTTGTGTAACTGACGCACACACACACACACACACACACACCAGAATGCACTAGCAGACCCCAGTGAGTGGGGGTGTGCTGCCTCCTGCTGGTGGGCAGCGTTTCTGCAGCGCCGCCTCTGGTTCCTGCCAGACCAAAGATCCTCTACGGACGACGCCTCACTCCACCCGGATCTCAGAAACGCTTCACTTCAGCCCAACATCACGAGTGAGGAGGAGCAGACGTCTGAGCTGCTCCTCAGTCCTGCTCCTCCAAGCCTCTCTGAGAGGAGCAACAACAGGATCTGGGTCGGACTAGAACACGGGTCCGTACCTCCCAGTAGATCCTGCGGGTCAGCATTCCTCGGGTGAACGCCTGGATGGTGACCACAGCCCGCCTCTTCCTCAGGTAGGCCCGCCTCTCTCTCACCATGCGGTACTGTTTCTGGCAGAACAGGGCGGCCCGGCTATGGCGCAAGAACTCTGCGTACCTGGAGGAGAACCGGACAAATCCATAAACCTCTTCCTTGAAGGACCTGAACAGTTCTGGAGTTCAGGCGAAAAGAACAGGAGAAGGTTAAGGGTTCTGCTGCTCAAGGACCAGAGCCTTGGACCAGCCCGGCCCTCTTCTGAGGGGGACTCACCTGCGGGCCAGGTACCCCCTCCCGTATCTTTGCAGCGCCACGGCAGATCTGCGAATCTTGTGGTACCGGATCCTCTGCAGCCACCCCCGGACCGTCTTCTGGATGGCGATGCAGGCGGAGCGAAATTTGTCGGCCCGCAGCTTCTCCAGGTAAGCCACCTGGCCGGCCCGGAAGAAGATCTTCGTCTTTCCGAACTGGAACATGTCCGGTTCCTGCCGGACGCAGAGGAACGTGGATGCAGGTCTGCCCGGCTGTCGTGTCGCCGCCCGCCGTACTCACACGCCGCACTCACACGCCGCACTCACACGCCGCACACACACTCCGCACACACACGCCGCACACACACGCCGCACTCACACGCCGCACACACACGCCGCACACACACGCCGCACACACACGCCGCACACACACGCCGCACACACACGCCGCACACACACGCCGCACACACACGCCGCACACACACGCCGCACTCACACGCCGCACACGTCCGCCGCACACACACGCCGCACTCACACGCCGCACACACACGCCGCACACACACGCCGCACACACGCCGCACTCACACGCTGCACACACACGCCGCACACACACGCCGCACTCACACTCCGCACTCACACGCCGTACTCACACGCTGCACACACACGCCGCACACACACGCCGCACTCACACGCCGTACTCACACGCTGCACACACACGCCGCACACACACGCCGCACACACACGCCGCACTCACACGCTCGCTTTCTTCTCACCTTAATCAGCGTCTCCAGCAGATTCTTACAGACCAGCTTCTTATCTGCAGCAGTCATGTCGGATCTCTTCATCAGAACCCGGTACCGGCTGAAGAACTCCAGGTACGTCCACCTGAACACACGTGCACAGGCAGAGTCACATGACTACAACAGGTGACTCTCTGCTGACAGAACAGATGAGGATGCAGGAGAAGTTCTGCTGAGCTTACCGGGACGGATACCCAGCGGCGCTGATCCGGATCGTCTCCAGAACTCCACAAGCGCGGAGCTGCTGCACAGCTCGCCGGGAATCAAACCTGTGTTGACACAAACGTTTGAA
Source organism: Oryzias curvinotus (assembly GCA_023969325.1). NCBI lineage: Eukaryota > Metazoa > Chordata > Actinopteri > Beloniformes > Adrianichthyidae > Oryzias > Oryzias curvinotus. The sequence goes on along the minus strand of CM043717.1, from coordinate 30,877,846 downwards.
AGATGTATGTGCTTTCGGTTCCGAGCAAACCCAGCCGCTCACCTCATGGTTCTGCTGGACATCAGGACGGACGGGCAACGACCCGACTGTCTGCTGCGTCTGCCTAACACCGCGTGACCCGATTCGATTATCTAGAACAGCTCATTCCTCACACAGCACCAAACTCAGAGGTCACGAGGATGCAGCTGATTGGCAGAAATGTGATGATGTCATCAGGAAGTCATGAATCTCTGGACTCACATGAGGGGGGTGAAGGGACAGAAACCTCCCTCCCCTTTCTTTGCCCCCCCCCCTCTTCTTTTCTGTCCGGTCCAAGAAAAAACTGGTATAAACAGGACCAATGTTCCTAGAGTTTAGCCTAAATGACAGCAGGGGTTTGTTCAAATCCCCCCCCCCCCGAGGGATCCCCCTGCAGATCCGTTAACCCTGATGGAACAGGAACATCTGTCCAACACAACAGGCCTTCAGCTCTTTGCTCAGATGTTGGACAGGACCAGTTAAAAAAGGGGACAGAGAGATAAAACAAAGTCCTGATGAAGAGTTGGTTCTTCAGATCCAAACGGTTCTAGCCCCTAATATTAACGGTGGGTGGTGGGGTCATCTGGACCCCACACGGTAGCACCAGGGCTATGGGGGGTCTATGGGTTCCTGGTTATTAGAATTAGGAGAAGCTGCAGAAGCTCTTTCTCATGACGTGTTCAGGACCAGAGAAGAGCTTTTGTCCAGATGGTTGACCTCAGGAAATCACAGGTTCAATTCCTGCTTAAAATCTCACATAGCAGTTCTGCTTTGGGATGTGTGTGTGTGTGTGTGTGTGTGTGTGTGTGTGTGTGTGAGAATGAGGGCTGGTTTTTGGGTCTTGTTTGAAGACGGTCATTTGGCCAAAACATCATTAAAAACATCCCATATTTCTGCTCATTCCTGCTGCTTTCCAGGGACGGTAGTCCCGCCCCTTTATGCTGTGATCATGTGACCTCAGCCCCGCCCCCAAACACATCCACAGGAGTCCGTCTAACGAGAGGCAGCAGATGTCAAACCCAAGCAAACCACAGGATTGGTGGTCGTCTGCTTCGGTTTGGACCGTCTGACGTTCTGTCACCTCCATTCTCCAGGAGATCCTGCCTTCCAGCCCTGACTGAACCTTCCAGAACCAACAACCGAGTCTAAATCCACCAGAAGCAGAGCTGGCAGCGGCAGACTCACGAGAAGGCCTCCTTAAGGTCGTTGGGTTTGATGCAGCGGACGTAGTGGGGCGTGGTGGCGTTCAGCGTGTCCATGAGGAGGTGCAGAGACGAGCGGAACTGAAACACAGACACGGATCAGTCCAAACTCCAGACGCTCCAGGATCTGGGGAGACCTGCCAGCTCACCTGGAGCCCCACCGACTTCCTGTGCTCCTTGTTGGGAGCTTTTGGAGTCGACTTCAGAGCTCTGACGTTCACCCTGGAGGGCTTAGAAGAGGGCGGGGCATCATCCTTATCCAGAAACAGATCGGCCACCATCTGAAACTGAAACAGGAAGAGAGTTTGCTCCAGACTCATGGAGGAAACCAGGAAGGCCGCAGTAACCGAGGTGACCTCTGCCAGACCTCCAGAGACTAAACGTTCTCTCACATCCCAAAACCAGCAGCAGATCAGCTGGAAGCTTCGGTCGGATCAGAGGGGAACCCACGATGGAAACTCGTTTTTGTTTCCGATCAGGCTGCAGGCGATGAGCTTAGAGCCTGAAGACCTTCATCAGGGTCTGACTGAAGGAACCCGTCTGATCCGAGACACCAGAACATCAGGAACTTCCTGAAAGCAAACGCATCTCCGACGCTGGAAGGTTCCTCTGTTTGCTCCAAGAAAGAACGATGAAGAGTGAGAACCTGTCCTCATGTTTGCAGATAATGGAGACAATCCAGGAAGATCTTCATCATTTTCATAAAGATTTGAGAAGGAAACACAGCCGAGCGTTCAGCTGATACATGAGGAAGATGAAGATCATCAGCGGTTCCATCCCTTCATGTTGGGGTTGGTGAGGTTCTATCTCGGAGTTCTCCACAGCAGATCTGCTCTTCGTCATTGTGGAAGCTCAGCAGAATTCTGGTTCCTACCTGGCTGGCTTTCAGAATGTTGATCTGTTCTTCATACACCGTGTCTCGGTTCTTCTCCAAGAAGCCATCACACTGGTACTCCACCTGGAGACAGAACAGGGTCCGTGTGGGATCAGGTTCTCCAGGGACCGCTTCCAAACATCGTGGAGGCTGACAGCCTCTCACCTTGTCAGCAAAATGAATGACGATAAAGGAGATGTTGGACATTCGAGGTTTCTGGAAGTGTGCGCTGTTGGAGTGCTGCTTGTAGAGCTTCTGGGCCCAGTTCTGGTCCGTTCCCTTTGGAACCTGAAACAGATTAAAAACCAGATGAAGACAGAACCACTGAGGAAACATCCCTGCTGACACGGACGGAGGAACTTGGGAGAACGTCCACATCATGGACTGTGTTCATGTATGAAGGAAACTCAAGCAGCACCAGAACAGAACCCTGTGAGCTCCGCCGCTGGTCCAGAACCGGCGCAGCGTCTGAAGGGTCCTGGCGGCGGACGCCTGGATGACCTCACCTTACACTCCTCATCCAGCAGGTCCAGGATTCCGAGTCGCGCCTCGATCAGGTCGATGCAGGGCTGGTTGTCATGGAAGTCGATCAGCGTCCACGGGATCTGCTCCTTCATGTATTCCTCCTGCTCCAGTTTGAAGACATGCTGGAGGACAGGAGCAGAGTGAAGATGAGGAAGAGGACGGTGAGCGTGGAGGGATGGCTGCTGAGAAACCGGGCCCTCACAGAGTTGAACTGCTGCTGCAGCTTCTCGTTGGCATAGTTGATGCAGAACTGTTCAAAGCTGTTGACCTCGAAGGTCTCGAACCTGCAGGGACACGCGCCATCCTCAAAGGCTTGACCCACAAACAGAGGGGGCGGGGCCAGAGCGACAGCCTACCCGTAGATGTCTAGGACGCCGATGAAGGAGTGCTGCTTGCTGGATGTGTGCAGCGCCTTGTTGATGTGCTCCACAATCCAGTCAAACAGCCGGGCATAGATGTGCTTGGCGAGCGCGTCACGCGCGTTGACCGCCTGCTTGGCGCCCATGGTCTTCACGTAGGTCTCAGATGCCGTCACCAGCTTCCTGTGGCAGAGCCAGTGCTCCATCTGCTGAAGCTCCACCCCCAGGAGTTTGCAGAAGCTCTGGAGGTGGGCGTCGTCCCTCTGCCACAAAAACAAGCCTACGTTAGAGCCGTCCCCTGAGCCAGCGAGCGGCGCCCCGCACGACTACGTACCAAGATGTGGCAGGATTCTCCGTCTCGCTCCGAGCAGATCTGGATGTTTCCTAGATGAAGGATGGAGGCCACGATCCTAAAGATGCTGCTCTGACTGCTGTCCTTGATACCTGCAGGAACAGAAGCTGCTCAGATCCCACCCAGGCTCCCACGTCCAGAACAGCAGAGGGCTTCACAGGAACAGGAACACACGACCCGGGTCTCTGCAGACCCACAGGAACAAGAAAACCGGCTCTCAACCAAAACCCATGACCCGGGTCTCTGCAGACCCACAGGAACAAGAAAACCCCAGGGTCTCATCCAAAACCCACAACCCGGGTCTCTGCAGACCCACAGGAACAAGAAAACCCCAGGGTCTCATCCAAAACCCACAACCCGGGTCTCTGCAGACCCACAGGAACAAGAAAACCGGGTCTCATCCAAAACACATAACCCGGGTCTCTGCAGACCCACAGGAACAAGAAAACCGGGTCTCATCCAAAACCCACAACCCGGGTCTCTGCAGACCCACAGGAACAAGAAAACCGGGTCTCATCCAAAACCCACAACCCGGGTCTCTGCAGACCCACAGGAACAAGAAAACCGGGTCTCATCCAAAACCCACAACCCGGGTCTCTGCAGACCCACAGGAACAAGAAAACCGGGTCTCATCCAAAACCCACAACCCGGGTCTCTGCAGACCCACAGGAACAAGAAAACCGGGTCTAATCCAAAACACACAACCCGGGTCTCTGCAGACCCACAGGAACAAGAAAACCGGGTCTCATCCAAAACACACAACCCGGGTCTCTGCAGACCCACAGGAACAAGAAAACCGGGTCTCAACCAAAACCCACAACCCGGGTCTCTGCAGACCCACTGGAACAAGAAAACCGGGTCTCATCCAAAACACACGACCCGGGTCTCTGCAGACCCACAGGAACAAGAAAACCGGGTGTCATCCAAAACACACGACCTGGGTCTCTGCAGACCCACAGGAACAAGAAAACCGGGTCTCATCCAAAACCCACAACCCGGGGTCTCTGCAGACCCACAGGAACAAGAAAACCGGGTCTCATTCAAAACACACAACCCGGGTCTCTGCAGACTTACAGGAACAAGAAAACCGAGTCTCATCCAAAACCCATGACCCGGGTCTCTGCAGACCCACAGGAACAAGAAAACCGGGTCTCATCCAAAACACACAACCCGGGTCTCTGCAGACCCACAGGAACAAGAAAACCGGGTCTCATCCAAAACACACAACCCGGGTCTCTGCAGACCCACAGGAACAAGAAAACCGGGTCTCATCCAAAACACACAACCCGGGTCTCTGCAGACCCACAGGAACAAGAAAACCGGGTCTCATCCAAAACACACAACCCGGGTCTCTGCAGACCCACAGGAACAAGAAAACCGGGTCTCATCCAAAACACACAACCCGGGTCTCTGCAGACCCACAGGAACAAGAAAACCGGGTCTAATCCAAAACACACAACCCGGGTCTCTGCAGACCCACAGGAACAAGAAAACCGGATCTCATCCAAAACACACAACCCGGGTCTCTGCAGACCCACAGGAACAAGAAAACCGGGTCTCATCCAAAACACACAACCCGGGTCTCTGCAGACCCACAGGCTAACCTCTAAGGATCAGTCGAACTTGGAAATCCACACCAGTTCTGTTCAGACAGAATGGAGTTTCCAGTAAAATCATTTGGACCTGATTTGAGGTGGTAAGAACGTAAATGAAGCCGTGAGGTCACAGCGCAGGAACCAAATGAGGGTCAGAGGGCGGAGTCTGTGTTTATGATACGAATGATTCCTTTAATGAAGCTTCATCAACAGAAGAAACATTCAAAGAAAAATTAGAATGAAAAAAACATTCAGCTTTCGTAACCCTTGTTTTATCCTAGACACTTTAACATTGGGGTCATCTAGACCCACTAGACAGTGGGGTCATCTAGACCCACTAGACAGAGCTCTGAACCTTTGTTCTTCAATGATTTGTGATCTTCACTGGTGTCCATGGATTACATGAAATCCTCTCCACCTTCATCCACCTTTGTCATGGTAGGAGAACACCTCAATGGAAGGGGGGGGTCATAGGATAGAACAAGGGTTAGGTGATCCAACATGGAGATCAAAATGTAATCACTTCCCTCAATGATCTCTTGCTTTCCTCTCTGAATGGTCTGTAGATTGATTGAACATTGAACATTCTCAGTTTTCTGGTTTTTCTTTGGACCCACGTTTGTTTGTTGTGGCCTAGAAGTGTCAACATGTGAGCAACAGCGCCCCCTGCTGTGCACACTCTGCTCTTACCTAGTAGTGTGAAGGCCTCTCTGGTCTTGCAGAAGTCTTCGGCGTCATTCACGCCTTCGATGAAGATGTTCTCTCCTAGAGAGGTGTACGTGAAATCTTCTGCACTGGCTGGGGGCCGGGGTGGGGGTGGGGGTGGGGGTGACAAAAGAAGGTCAAATGATGCCATACCGTTCCTGTCAACCACTGAATGTATGTCCTTAGCTTCTTTATTAGGACTATCTATTTATCGTCTTCCTCCTCATCCTGACCCTGCCTGACCTCTGACCTCTGTCAGGACCTCAGACAAGCAGAGCAGAGGTCTTCACAGCTGTAGGACTCACTGAGGCCGAGGTCTTTGAACTCCGGCAAACTGGCCGAGGCACAGAGCTGGTAGAAGATGTGATAGTTCCTCTCATCCTCTGCCTGCAACACCAAAGACAGAGTTCAGCTCCGGGTCGGCAGAGATTCCTCCCGGATCCTGTCACCTGGATGACAGCAGTTATCCCTTCACAAATTAGGCCACAGACTCACCTGGAAGACCACGCGAGACTTCTCCAGCAGGTAAGTCCTCATGTTGGCACCGATGATGTGGTAGTGTCTGCTGAAGCCGATCTGGATGTACTTCCCAAAGCGACTGCTGTTGTCGTTCCGCGTGGTTTTGGCGTTTCCAATGGCCTGATGGGAAAAAGGTCAGGAACAGAAACATTTATGGCGTTTTTCCAAAAACAGCCAATTCCAGGTGCAGCTGGCGTCCTCACCTCCATGATGGGGCTGGAGGCCAGAACTTTCTCCTCCACGCTGGTGTCGGTGGAGGAGCCGCCCACAGTGGCGAAGAACCTCATGGCATACTTTGCAGAAACCGTCTTACCGGCTCCGGATTCTCCGCTCACAATGATCGATTGGTTTCGCTCATCCCTACAAAAGCGCCACAGAAAAACGTTGACAGCCAATTCTCAGGTGACACGACTGACCCACCTGATGGAGCCACATTTACACTTGACCCAAAAAACCAAACATTTTATACATGCCAGGTATTCTGGACTGAATCCTGAACGTCTGAATAGTGAGTCCCCGTCCCTCGAGGCTTCAGGAGTGCTTTAGCCGTCTGACCTGTGACCCCGTGACTGACCTGACCAGCCACTTCTGCAGTCTCATCCTCTGGAGGAGAGGCTTTGAGCCGTGGTTTGGATCGGACAGCTGTAGGATGCAGAGACCTGCTCGGTACTGAAACTGGCCGTTTGGACAGAAGTAGAAAACCTAAGCTTATCCAAGACGTTCGGGGTACGACCAGATGTCCTTGGGCTCTGAAACCAGATTTCTATAGACTGCTTGGAGTCCAGACCTCCACGTGGGATGAAAGGGAGGAATCTTTGTATCTTCAGGCCGGACAAAGAGTTTGTGGTTATGAGATGCAATGACGGTTATGATCATCCAACCTGAACCTGAATCTGAGCCTGAACCTGAACCTGAACCTGAATCTGAGCTGGGGTTTGTTCTTGAGCTTTCTTGTCACTGTTTGTCAGTCATGGAAAGAGCCCACCATCATCAGACTCTGGAAACTCGGCGAGAAAGACGGCTGAGCTCTCAGCTGATCGTCATGGCGAGTTGGATTCTGTGGTTGTGGAAAATCCCAGAAAGCTCCAAACGTGTTCAAGTCCCACTCCGATCATGTCCTGATCTGAAAATGGCAGCAGCATCAGATCCATCCATCCGTCCAGTTCTGACCCAGATTCCCGCTCAGACCAGGAAAACAAAGACCTTCATGGATCTGTTGGTCTGCAGGCGGGTGCAGCAGAAAGGGGCGGAGCTTGGAGACTGTAGCCCCGCCCATTGCACTTTAAAAACCCTGCTTTCATCGGAGTGGCTCTGCAGGGGCAGCTGGGCACATCCGTCACAGGAACCTGTCAGAAGGACCTTAAGCACAGTCCCGTTCTCCTCCAGTGTTGGGGACCTGACCAAAGCTGTGGCGGTGAAGTCGTGGTGCCTGCAGGTGCAGCGATCCTCAGACTGGGTGGAGGACTTCACAGATGGTCGAGGCTCTCAAACCAAAGACACGGATACGAGAGGCCTAGCACTATACTGAGAGTGTCACGGGTCCTGACTGACACGCCTCTGCAACAAGACCTTCCAGAAGGAACCAAGTGGAGCGATGGGTCACCTCTGACAGGTGTGCTTTACCTGGCCATCTGTTTGTAGGCCTCCTCAGCCACAGCAAAGATGTGTGGGTCCATGTCCCCCATGTTCTGCCCGCTGTAGGCGTTGATCACCTCCTCCCCATAGATCTGCAGAGGCTCGTACGGGTTGATGGCCACTAGAACGATGCCTACACACAGGACAACAACTCAACACAACACATGACAATGACACACAACACTCTCACAGGTCCTGCAGAGTCAGCTGCTCAAGTAGACTCCGCCCACTAAAAACCTGCTTTCATGAAGGTCAGGAAAACAGATGAAACTGCTGTAGAGGCAATGTTCTCCTGCAGGGGGGGCTGGGGGGCATCCTGCAGCGTTTTATAGTATTGTGTACTGCTTGCTGTGTACCACTGTGTACTGTTGTGTACTGTTGTGTACCGTGTGGTACCGCTGTGTACTGCTGTGTACTGTTGTGTACTGTTGTGTACTGTGTGGTACCGCTGTGTACCGCTGTGTTCCGCTGTGTACTGCTGTGTACTGCTGTGTACTGTGTGGTACCGCTGTGTACCGCTGTGTACCGCTGTGTTCCGCTGTGTACTGCTGTGTACTGTGTGGTACCGCTGTGTACCGCTGTGTTCCGCTGTGTACTGCTGTGTACTGTGTGGTACCGCTGTGTACCGCTGTGTTCCGCTGTGTACTGCTGTGTACTGTGTGGTACCGCTGTGTACCGCTGTGTTCCGCTGTGTACTGCTGTGTACTGCTGTGTTCCGCTGTGTACCGCTGTGTTCCGCTGTGTACTGCTGTGTACTGTGTGGTACCGCTGTGTACCGCTGTATACCGCTGTGTTCCGCTGTGTACTGCTGTGTACTGTGTGGTACCGCTGTGTACCGCTGTGTACCGCTGTGTTCCGCTGTGTACTGCTGTGTACTGCTGTGTTCCGCTGTGTACCGCTGTGTTCCGCTGTGTACTGCTGTGTACTGCTGTGTTCCGCTGTGTACCGCTGTGTTCCGCTGTGTTCCGCTGTGTACTGCTGTGTACTGCTGTGTTCCGCTGTGTACCGCTGTGTTCCGCTGTGTACTGCTGTGTACTGTGTGGTACCGCTGTGTACCGCTGTGTACCGCTGTGTTCCGCTGTGTACTGCTGTGTACTGCTGTGTTCCGCTGTGTACCGCTGTGTTCCGCTGTGTTCCGCTGTGTACTGCTGTGTTCCGCTGTGTTCCGCTGTGTTCCGCTGTGTACTGCTGTGTACTGTCATACCTCACTGTGTAAACATGAAGTGGTGCAGACAGTGTACACTGACCACAGTATGTGTAGATGTGGTTGGACTCCAGGAATCGAACCCTCAGGTTGTGCAGGACGGCGGGCTCATGGAGGTAGCTGAGAGCCGTCAGGTCGTTCTCGCCCACCAGGATGTCCGGGTTTCGCAGAAACGGCAGCGGGTTCTGGTTTGGACCCACTTGGTACTCCAAAGTCTAAGACAAACATCCGCACGCAACGACACACATTTACACCATAATTAACGCACACTCATGAACACATTAACACTAATACAAACGATGCACATTTAAACACACAAAAATACACACTTTCACATCATTCACACACACACAACCTCACACCTACGTGTGTGTGTATACATGCATTATTGTATCTGCAACGGTGTGCACGTTTGAACATGAGTGTGCACTAGAGCTGTGACGGTGACGGATTTTTCATCACCGCGGTGATGAACCACCAGGGGGCGCGGTGTCGCGGTTAACCGCAGCCCCCCCCCCCCCCTCCAAAAAAAAAAAAAAAAAGAAAAAAACCCCACACACACACAAAATCCCCCCGCGGCTGCTTTATACATACATACAGTTACAACGTAGTATTCTTTATTAACCTTTATTAACAAATAACAGTAACAACTGACTACTACCTACCGACGAACCCACCCCCCCCACCCCCCCGGGCGGCCGTGTCGCGCACTCAAGAACGCACCCAGCTTAGTGGAAATGAACAATTAGAACGCAGTAAATTTGTCGTATTTCCTCGCAAGACAGAAACTTCTTTTGTAGAATCAGGATGTGTGTGTGCTTCTAAAACAGCGCACGTGTGTCTGTAAGTAGAGTACGCACGTGCCCCGTGCTTCTCTAAGAGACAGCTACAGCCCCGCGCGCGCGCGCAGGCGGGTGCAACGAGGAAAGGAGAAGAGTGATAAAAGGTTTCCAATAGAAACCCTTTAAGTCTGAACACAGGACTAGCAGAAAAAGTAAATTATCAGCAAAGATTAATGTGTTTATTATAGTTCCAATCACGCACCATATGCAAAACTTAAAAAAAAAAAAAAAAAAAAACAACTTTCAAAATAAAAGTGCGGTGATGCGGTGATGAGGTCATCACCGCGGTGATGACCTCATCACCGCGGTGATGCGGTGATGCGGTTATCGTCACAGCCCTAGTGTGCACGTGTGTTGTGCACGTGTGTTGTTACCGTCTCATCCTCCAACTTTAGATGGAGCACAGGATCTCCTTCTTTGTAGTCTTTGATGATCTCCGCACCCTTCCAGACCTCCTCCGGGTCCGGGATCCAGACCCGCGTGAACTAAGCACACACACACACACACACACAAAGACACACACATTAGGAGGTGCAGATGAGCAAATATCTGCAGATGTTTAGAGAAGACCCTCCAGCATGGCCGTGATGCATTCATGATCCTCACGGAAACTCAGACTTGTCAGTGTCATCCTTCCTGAGGGCGCCGCCCCCAGAAACCCCTCCCCCCTGCTCTGATGCAAATGTGCAGCGGACAGCAGCTGCTCATTTTCCTGAGTTTACATGCGAGCAGGTGAGTCAGCGCCGGTCACATGACCACATTCACCGGTTACACAACGCTCTGACCTCAACACTGGAGGCCGGGGAAGCAGCATCCACTGTCGTCATGGAGACGAGGAGGTCAGTCCCTCAACCCACATTTCTGCAGAACCCACACAGAACCAGCAGGAATCCACAGTGACCCACTAAAGGGGGACGGGTCCGATTCCGGGCGGGCGGGCCCCACATCCACAGAACAGGTTGGGGGGTGAACTGAACACAGAGACCCCTCCCCACATAAGAGCAGAGTGGGCGGGCCACCGTGATGAGGCATCATGGTTAATCTGTAAACATCCCAGCCGGGTGTGTCCAACAGGAAATGCAGAACATTAAAGAACTTTGATCTAATCTGAGAAGACAAAGGTCACAGGAGAACACCTGAGAGCTGGCCTGCTGCAGGGGGCGGAGCTTGTTAGTTCACAGTCGACTGCAGGACGATGTGGACGAGCGGACATTGGACGGCGCTCAGACAGACACCTTCACGTTCCTGAAGATGAACCCAGACGTTCTCCTCTTGTGGTTTCCTGGTTTTGGGGGCTCCATGTTCCCTGGGGGGGTGAGACACCGGCTACTCTAATTACAGCACCATACGGGCTCAGTCCACCCCCCATCCGAATCCTCTAGGATTACCCTGAGGATTCAGACCTCCAAATCCCAGAGAGCAGATTGCCCCCCCAACAGCAGTCTTCTGCGGGGGGAGGGGGCGTTAAGCTCCCCCCAGCACCAACACCAGCCTGACTGAATCTTCTGGTTCCTCAAATGTTCCTCCAGATTTTCTTTGAGGGAAATAACAGACTGCAAAACCTAGAGGAACCGGGTCCAGACCAGAACCTGGTCCAGATTCTGGTCTGTGTTCCTAAATGGATTCCCAGTGAAGTAGCACCTGGACACACCTGACCCAGGTAAGCAGTCTGCAGTGAACCAAGCGAGCAGAAAAACCAAACCTCCAGGACCAGAACCACAACCCCCTCCAGATCCAGAACCTAGACAGATCCTGATCCTCACAGAGTTGAAAGAGTCCAAACACCTTGAAGCATCAGAACCATGAAGTCTGCTTTAGTCCAGTGTGTCCAACATCCGGGTTCTGCTGATGGTTGGGGGGGGGGCTTCATTCTCACTTTGTTGCAACAAAAGAAAATTCAAACCAAACCTCCTCCAGAGTGTGGAACCCAGAACTTCATTACCCACAATGCTCTGAGAGCCCCACACCTGTACCCCCACACTCAGAGTTTCTGCCCTGATCCGACACATCCTCAGCCTCAGAACCGTCTGAAGTCCGGGTTCTGCTTCTGGAACCTCAACTACGTTCCAGAATACGTTCCCCCCCCCCCCCCGACCAATGACGTTCTCAGAGTCCAGGTACCCCATCAGATTTAATGCAACCTTAATGCCGTGGGTGTTGGGAGGAGGGAGGGGGAATCAGAGCTACAGCCCCCCCCCCCCCACACAGAACAAAGCGGGACAGCGCTTACGAGTTACTCTAACTTCCGGTCACCATCCTGAGAGTGACGTCACCGCTGTGAGCGACAGGTGCCGCCGCTCCGGGAGCTCTGACCCGGGAAAATAAAAGTTCGGTTCGATTCAAACGCAGAGTAACTTCCGGATGTCCGCGACGCCCCGCAGCCGGGGGGTGGGGGGGGTCAGGGTGTTTTTCAGGTAATACTCACCTTCGTGTACAGTTCGTTCACGGACATCGTCTCGTCCAGATCCGAACCTCTCCAGAACTAAGAACCCATGAGACTCTAAGAGCCGGTTCGGTACCAGACATGCAGGTTTGGTCCACGCAGCCGCAGCAGGTGTCCGCGGGAGTTTCGGTCAGTTTTTTTTTCTGAGAGGGGGGGCCTCTGCCGCTCCGAACCGGACCACCGGTGACAGGGGGCGGTGACTTTTACCAGCAGCTTTTATCAGAACCGGACCGTGAGCAGTCCAGAAGAGGCGCGCGGCGCAGGTGAGGAGGCCGGTTCTTCCTGACAGCCGTGTTTTCTCACGCGACAGCTGATTGGCTGAAGACGCGCCAGGTTTCCGCCGCGCGTGCGCGCACGCAGCAGTCCCGGGATTACTCCCAAAGGCGGGTCTGTTGGGTCAGACGCTGGGACTGGATCGGACTCCAGGGGCCCCTGAGCCCAAGGGTCCCGCCCTCTTCTCAAGGCGACATCCGTGGGTTTAGACAGCGCGCGTGAGGCACCCGAAACTCCACAGAAGAGCGCGCGCCTGCCACACATTGGCACGGTCACGTGACCTGATGTTCCAACTTTCAGGAAAGTTAACAAAAGAAGCCTGAGAAACACCGCCCCCTGGCGACCGAACAGCGTCATTGTTAATTCGGGACAAAAGCAAAGCTGGAACTGGAATTGTCCCTGGCGGCTTCCTGTAGGAAACCGGGACCGAACCGAAGCGGATTTTCTGGACCGACGCGGATCAAACAGTTGATTCTAGCATTTTATTTGAACTGGACTGAAGAGAGAAGAACGTTGTGGTCAAGAACACGTTCTCCCAAAACGTCTTTACACAACTAGAAAGACCACTTCTCATGGTGTGTGTGTGTGTTTGTGTGTGTGTGTGTGTGTGTGTGTGTTTAAATGAGTGAACAAATAAAGGTAGCTACTGAGGATGCAGAAGACAGGGTTAGATGGAGGAAGCTGACCCCTGAAGGGAAACGCATTTGTAGGTGTGTGTATGTTTGTGTGTGTATGTCCATGTACCTAAATGTGTCTTTATTTTTGTCTGTGTTGTGTGTACCTGTGTGTGTGTAATTGTATGTATTCTGTGTGTGTAACTGTGTGTGTGTGTGTATCTGTTTATTGTGTGTGTACCTGTGTGTGTGTGTGTGTGTGTACCTGTGTGTGTGTACCTGTGTGTGTGTGTACCTGTGTGTGTGTGTACCTGGCAGTAGAGGTTGTATTCCACCTTCATCCTCCGTCTAGAGCGTCTGCTGCTCTCAGACGGTCTGAGCTCAGACATCAGGAGGTCCCGCCCAAACCACACCTGCCACAGGTATGAGCCGGCATCCCGCCCTGACCTGAAAAGCCGAACGGCGGCTGTCGAGTCGGACCTGTTAAAACCAGGACGTGTCAGTGACGCGTCAGCCGATCAAAGGCTTGTTCCTGACAATCCGGTGTGAATCACAGTTCTGATATGACTCCACTGCATGAAACCGGATTTTGGGTCTGAGTGAAGATCAGAACTAGAACAGTACAGTTCTGGTCCAGAACCACGAGTCACTATCCTGCCGTTCTGATGACAAACATTCTTCAGACCAGAACTGTGAGCAGGAGCCTCATTTATAAACGTTGCATACGCACAAAAGAAGGCGTACGCCACTCTCTACGCAATAGTTGAGATTTCTAAAAAGCAAACTTGACGGGAAAATGTTTGGTCCTTCATCAAGCTCTGACCCAGGCGTACGCACAAAAACGGGTGAAATGAGAAACGGCGACACCGTCGGCAGATGGAAGAAACACGTGAAAGTGAGAATGACAATACTGCCTCATGAATAACATGAAGACTTCACAAAGCAAGTCTCACAATAACAGCTACATGAACACCCGTTTGATCCATCAGCAGTGAAACAAACAAAAACAATCAAATGAAAATTACAACAGAAATTCAAATGAACACATATTTGCAAAAAGAAAAGTGAAATATGTTCTGCAATATTGGCATGTTGTGCAATTCATCCTCATAAATAATATAGTTAACAGAACGAAATAATGTACAAAACTGATATTCTCCTCAATGTGTCCGTCTGGAGGAGCAGATATAGGTGCAGACAGACAGACAGACAGACAGACAGGCAGACAGACAGACAGACAGACAGACAGACAGACAGACAGACGTATTAATTGTCCACTGGGGAAAGTTGTTTTCATAGTAAAACATTTCTTCATGAGCTACAGAATTATGGTATTCATGCATATGCCTTTAGTTTGTTTTCTTTTTGATAAAACAATGTATGGCGTACGTCTCAACCATTCAGAAAGCAACAAGAAATGACATTTGATGAACAATTTCCCATTTCCACGTGGATTATTACCCACATCTGTAGCTTGTCAGATGCAGTTAAATGGATGGAAATAAAATGCCCCATCACAATGCGTAATGACCACAATGGCTGATCTTGGATCTTAGAAGATGTGGCAAATGGAAGAATTGGGAGTGAACGCATCTTTAGACAGCAAGAAGACTTGCTGGCAAACGAGGACCAGTGGCTTATGAGCCGGTTCCCACTTCCTCCAGCCGTCCTGGTGGAGCTTTTGGGGGGGGGGGTCACCCGGTGCATCTGGCGCGTCTTGTCCCCCCCGCCTCAGTCACTACTCCACGTAAAAGGGACTCCCCAATAATTGCCGCCAGTCTCTCATCAGGAGGGGTCAGCTCCGATGTCCCCTGTCCCCCCCCCCATGGCAGACACTCTCTGGTGATGCAGTGCCAGACGTTTTCTTGCCTGGACTTTGATGTCCAACCATTTCTTTTTTACTTCAGCCACGGTCTGAGGTTGTGAGGCTCCAGCATTTACGGCGTCTGCCACCGTTTGCCACTCACGTTTCTTTTTGGCATTAGTAATGCCCACACTCTGCCCTCCAAACAACACTTTTCTCCTCTTTTCCACCTCGCCAACGATAACTTCTTCTTCACATTGAGTGAAGTTACGTTTTTTTGATTTCCTCTCTGTGTTTGCCATGGTTTCACTATCAATGAATATTCATTTGTGGGCGTTTCACGGACTATTTATGGGCAACTATGGGCGTGTCATGAAGCCGCTAAAGCTGCACAGCATTTAGAATTGATTGTGATTTATTAAGGCAAGGATGCGTAGGATGTGCATGCGCACGGTTTTATAAATCTGAATATTTCTGTGCGTACGCACGTCCTATGTTTCATCCGTACGCCACTTCTGACGCAAATCCTACGCAAAGTTTTATAAATGAGGCCCCAGATGGAGAACAAAAGTCAGCTCTGACAGCAGAGACTGTGAGTGGGCGGAGCTTAGCCTCAGGCTGACGTAAAGATGGTGGTGCAGAGGCCAGACATCAAAGTGGAGGCGGTTCTGTGGTCAGACCCGCCCACATCCTTACTGTCACATCACTGAGGAGGATCCAGTCTCCTGTGTTCAAAGGCTCTGATCCAAAACCAAGAAGAACCGAACTTTGTGGTTCCTCCACAGACTCCTGGAGCAGCTTTGCTCCCAGAAAGTCTCACTTCAAACCCAAAACACTCTGGATTCTGTTGGTTTTCTTTGGTTCCTCTCTTGAATCAGACCTTTTGATCTGAGCTCTGATCTGCTCTTCGTGACGTTTCTTCTTCTCCAGAATCGTTTTTTTCCTTCCAGAGGAGGAGGCTCTAAGGTTCCAGCAGGGGAAATCACACAGAATTTCCTCAGACTTTGATGATTTTATTTATGAACTGAATAAACCCCCGGTGCCCCCCTCCTGAACGGATGTATGTTGGTTCTGTGGGCCTCGGGTTCTGCCAGAACCTGGTCTCTCCTGCGGTTGTAGATCTCCTCCAGGAGGAGGCCCTGCCGATGCTCCCTGTCCTCCTGACCCTTCCAGACGCGGCAGAGCTGCTGCTGCTCCGCGATCTGAGCCTGCAGGTCGTCCCGGTACGCGACCGCCGCACACCTCCGGCTGCAGCTCGCCATGTAAAACAGGAAGTGATGTCACACAGACACGGTTTCTTTAACATGACAGCTCAAGAGATGTACCTTCTCTTCTCCTCCGCCTCCTTCATCTTTGACTCCTCCGTGGCTCTACTGAGCTCCTCCCTCTCCTTCTGAAGCTCCGCCTTCTTCTGCCGGTTCTTATCCACTACGAGCACGCACACACATGTACGCACACACACGCACGCTCAGCATCAGTCAGAAGCTGATTGGTGGAGGGAACAGGAATGAAGAGGAAGGTTCTCACGTTTGTTCTGGATCTGGAGGCGCTGGGCCTCCATCACCTGCTCCATCAGCAGGTTTCTGGCCTCCCGATCCAGTCGACTCTTCTCCTCCCGCTTCGTCCAAACCTCACGAAGCTTCTCCTCCAGCAGCTGCTCGGTTTCCTTCTCCTCCTTTCTCCTCCTCTCCAGCTCCTCAGACAGATGCTGCCGATGCCTCTGCTGACTCTCCCACAGCTCCATCTGAGGACAGGAGAACCAGAGGAGAACCAGGGGAGAACCAGAGAAGAACCAGAGGAGAACCAGGGGAGAACCAGAGGAGAACCAGAGGAAAACCAGAGGAGAACCAGAGGAGAACCAGGGGAGAACCAGGGGAGAACCAGAGGAGAACCAGAGGAGAACCAGAGGAGAACCAGAGGAAAACCAGAGGAAAACCAGGGGAGCTCCGTCTGGAGGTTCCTGGGGTTCTGTCCTTCCACTGTAAACCATGGTTCTCCGTCCTCCTCCTGAAGGAGTTCTGGTCTTCCTCACCTTCTTCTGCCCGGCCCGCTGCTGCTCCTCCGTTTGCTGCTGGGACATCTGCTGCAGGATCTTCATGTCCAGCTGCAGCTCCTCCTGCTGCTCTCGGGCCAGCCTCCTCATCTTCATCCGGAGTCCTCGGTCCAGCTGCTGCCGGCACCGGTTCTGCTCCCGAAGCTTCTGCTGCTGGTTCCTCTGCCCCTGCAGGAGCAGCACCTCCTTCTGTTGCAGCTGCACCGGGGTGGGGGGTTAGAGTGCTGTGACTCGCTATGTCCGTGTGTGTGTGTGTGAAATTCAGTATAGCTCACAATCAGGCGGGCCTCCTCCTCTCTCAGCTCCTTGTCCTGCTGTCTCCTCCTCTCTGTCTCCTCCTTCTGACTCCTCAGGACGTTCAGCTGCTCCAGGTTTCTCCTCAGGCGCTCGTGGTGGCGTGCGCTCTCCTGCTCCTCCTTGGCTCTGTAGTCGGCCTCCCACAGCTTGTGGAAGAGCTGCTCCTCCAGCTGCTGCAATGTATGCTGCTCCTGTCTGCTCCTCACCTGCGCCTCACGCTCCTGACACACCAGCTGCTGCTGGCGCCGGCTCTGGATGCAGCGAAGCTCCTCACACTGCTCCCTAAATGAACGAGAGCGCAAAGGAGAAGCAGAGCGTCAGAGGAGCAGCAGGAGCGTCAGAGGAGTAACAGGAGTGTCAGAGGAGCAGCAGGAGCGTCAGAGTAGCAACAGGAGCGTCAGAGGAGCAACAGGAGTGTCAGAGGAGCAGCAGGAGCGTCAGAGGAGCAACGGGAGCGTTCAGGAGCAACAGGAACGTCAGAGGAGCAACGGGAGCGTCAGAGGAGCAACGGGAGCGTCAGAGGAGCAACGGGAGCGTCAGAGGAGCAACAGGAGCGTCAGAGGAGCAGCAGGAGCGTCAGAGGAGCAACAGGAGTGTCAGAGGAGCAGCAGGAGCGTCAGAGGAGCAACAGGAGTGTCAGAGGAGCAGCAGGAGCGTCAGAGTAGCAACAGGAGCGTCAGAGGAGCAACAGGAGTGTCAGAGGAGCAGCAGGAGCGTCAGAGGAGCAACGGGAGCGTTCAGGAGCAACAGGAACGTCAGAGGAGCAACGGGAGCGTCAGAGGAGCAACGGGAGCGTCAGAGGAGCAGCGGGAGCGTCAGAGGAGCAGCGGGAGCGTCAGAGGAGCAGCGGGAGCGTCAGAGGAGCAACGGGAGCGTCAGGAGCAACGGGAGCGTCAGAGGAGCAACGGGAGCGTCAGAGGAGCAACGGGAGCGTCAGAGGAGCAACAGGAGCGTCAGAGGAGCAACAGGAGCGTCAGAGGAGCAACAGGAGCGTCAGAGGAGTAACAGGAGCGTTAGCATATCAAACAGAAAAGATGAGAAGATCCAAAGTAAGACTGTAAGGAGCTGAGAGATGGACGGTCCGGTTCCGGTTCTGCTGGTTCTCCTCCAGAGACTCCTCCTCCTTTCAATTCATCAACCCAAAACTTTTTTTTCTGAACCTGAACAGCTGCTCCATCTTCCTCTCCACCTCCTCCGTCCTCTCCTCCTCCCTCCTCTTCTTCAGCTCCTTCACTCTCTCCCGCATTCGCGCCTGCTTCTCCACCACGGTCTCCTTCTGCTCCTCAACCTCCTGCAGGAGCTGCAGCTCCTCGGCCTCCAGGAGCCGCTGGAGCCTGGGGGGGGGGAGTGAAACATGGATAAGTCACGAAGTTTCACTGATGACGTCAGTGTGGTCACCTCGCGAGAACCTGCGCCGACGCTCGTGGAGGTCTGCGTCGTGCTCGTTTAGCGCTGCACGCGCTCTCCTGTGCGCGTCTCCGCGCAGCCGCAGTCTGAACCCGCAGCCCTGCAGCTCTCCGTCTGCCTCCCGGCTGAGCGGCGTGGAGGAGGGCGCCCCCTGCGGGACAGACGGAGCAGATCCGCTCATTCCTACACTGACAAAACTCCTTCGGGCAGAGGAACCTCTGCGGGTCAGAACGGAGAACCTCCCCTGACGCGGTGCTCACCGAGGAGGGGGTCCCACTGGCGTTCCCGCGCAGCATCCCTCCGTTCCTACAACGTCTCCAACTTCTTCCAAACTTCAGACTCTCGGCCCGGGCCTGGAACTCTGCGGGCCGCTGTCGCCATGGCAACCACAAACAGTAGGGTTCGGACGCGCAGGCGGCGACCGCCGGTTGTTACCATGGCAACTCTCCCTTGTTCTCTGTTGTTGAGATCAAAACCTGGCGGACGAACATCCCCCCCCCCCCCCAAGAGTGAAACCAAACAAAAATCAGCTGTTCCCGCTCTTTGATCTGTCCCGCCGGATGTTTGTTTGAACTTTCGTCAGTAAAGTGAACAAAGTCAACAATCAGCTCAGCGCCCTGTGGTGGAGTGTCCGTTCTGCGACCCATGAGTTCAAATCCAGGAGAGGTCATACCCCCCCCCCCCTCAGTGGGGGTGTACCTGGAACAGTGAATTCAGTCTAAACACATAATAGAATCCAAGAATCTGGATCCATAACCTGCACAGATGTTACCAACGATGTAGAAAGATGCAGATGCAGTACTGGGGGGGGGGGGGTTCCAGACAGCAGGTTCTGCTAGCTCCCATGATAAGTTTGAGGCTAAGGAAGTGGATAACCTCAGCTTTCTGTTCCAGAAATGGAGGTATGTTTCAGGGTAGGTCAAGTTGCCATAGCAACTCATGCTCTGAACATAACCTGGTCTGGAGCAGGTTTAGTTGAAGGTTAGTTTGTTTTCAGAGAGGTGCAGCAGCATGGCGTGTCCATTTGAAGATGATTTAGTGGATGAAGAAGCTCAGATAATACTTTTTTTTTCCACCGTGAGAGGCTGATAAGACCATATATGGATGTTTAAAGAGAAACTTTTTACTTTGATCTAACTTCATTATTTGCTTCAGTTAAGATAAATCATTTTTTTGTTAATTCACCTTAAAAATAACACATAGTTTTTCAGACAGTTATTTTCCTTTCATTCAAATTAATTCAATAAGTAGGTGTAACTTTGGTGCTGCTGTTAGATCGGCACCACAAGGGATTCTGGGATATCATTCCCTTTGCCTGTCTGGACGGATTTGGGTTGAAGTGTGGCTTTTTGACTAAATGAGTTTAGTTGTTTTACTGTGTTTTGCTGAGTTATTTTGTCCTACTGTGCTTACGTCTCAGCACCACGAGTGAGAGTGAAGGAGAGGATGAAGAGTTTATATAGCACCCCTACACTCTCATGCTGCAAGTATAATGCTGGGAAATTCTTTAACTAATTTTTGCACTCCGTGCATTTTTTACCGTCCTTTTTATTGTCATACAAATTAGCATATTCACCGGCTCAAACTTAGACATATGAGAGTTCAATATATATTATATATATGCGTCACAAGGAAAATAGAAACAAGATCAGAAACTCGTGGGTTTACTTTGTCTGTTGATTTTCTCCAAGCAGAAATTCTTTTTTTTAATGATGCAGCCGTGTTACTTTTTTGTTGGACGTATAATCTTCATACGCCGTCATTAAAATCTCAGACTCCGTCTCACTTCCGTCTCAAGTGTCGCGCTTTCTTTTTTTTCCCCACGCGTTTCCATGGTGACTCCAGAAATCGGCGATCTATTGAGAATGTCTTTATGTACACGACGTGCACGTGCATTAACCCAGGGTTACCAAGTCGAGCGTCATTACACTAACTCATATCCGGTCTTCTGGAACCGACATACCCAGAGTAAGCAAGTTCAGGAGGATTTCAGCCAGAGTTCAGGGTTAAAGTCAGGCTAGTTTAAACATGCTTCCTGGAACACCCCCCAGATCCTCTCCGTGTTGTGACCTGCAAACACGCCACAGGCGTGTCACATCCACACGTATGACCTGTCCATCCATTCCAATGAGACGTGTCATAAATCTGATTATGATAATAATACACATGTAGAAAATGACGCACTAAAGTCCCTGATGATGAAAAACTAACAGATTAAAGAATAGATTTGGCCTCCTTAGAAAATATACAATGATGCAAAGTAATCAGATTACTAAAAGCTTTAAAATGTCTCAGAATCAGCAAAGGCCTGTTTCAACCCAAAGGCTGTTTGTCTTCTGTTGACTATACAGTTAAACGATGCTGTTAGACTCTGTTGTAGAAACTCTATTGTTTATAATTATCCACTACCACTCACATGCACACCCACGTGCACACGCACAGTGCACACACACGCACTGCACAGTAACCATCATGGTGGTGCTGTGGAACCCAGACGAAGAAAGCTGCTCCTCACACTTGGCTAAAATAAAGGTTTTATTGTTCACAGCGGCAGCGACGGCAGGTCGTCATGGAAACGAGGCAGAACTTTATTCAACCCTACCCAGACGCACAAACACAACCCCCCCCCCCCACCCAAAGTTCTGCTGTGCAAAATTGAGGCCCCCCTTGATTGTTTACCCATCATCCCTATAGGTTTTACTCCCCCCCCCTCCAGTTTCTGCTGAATCGAAGCTCATGTGATTCAACCCACCTCTGCCCCCCCCCCCCCCTTCTAAAAAGATGACCTTCATGTGCAATTTTCAAAGGGGGGGCTGCCTTATTCGAATTTCATGCCCCCTCCCCTCGAATAATGTGCTTACTTCTGGACGGTCAGAGCTGGTTTCTGTTCTGGAATTAGGACCTTCAGGCTCCGCCCCTAAACACCAGACTAACAGCTGTTACTGCAGAGTGGGAGGGGCTTCTGCAGGCTGCAAATACACGCAGAGTTCAGTAGTACGGGCCCACGTTCTCGAAGCCGGCGTAGCTCGGCCAATCAGGGAAGAGGCCGTGCGAGCAGGTGGGGCTGCCATAGCGGTCCAAGTGCATCTCCATGCGGGGGTCTGCACGGCGGCCCCTCTTCATGTGCGACCGGACGATGCAGTAGTTCTTGCCCTGGTTGCTGTCCCAGTGCTGAGCTCCGCCCACCTCATAGCAGACGGCAAACTCCACGCGCTCGTTCGGCGGCAGCTCTGCGGGGAGGGCCACCTGGTAGGAGAAGGTGTCGCTGTGGGGGCTGGGGTAGGCGTCCTTCACGTACCGGCACGGAACGTCCAGGTGGCTCTTCCACGAGTCAAAGGTCACCCGCAGCTTCACCGACTTCTCAAACGACACGTTCTTGACCTTGATGGTGCCGGCGAAGGCCTTCTCCTTCAGGACGCAGTGCTCCAGGCTCACCTGGTTGGTCTCCAGGTTCTGGCGGAACAGCAGGTAATCTGAGGACGGCTGCGTGAAGTCCAGCACCAGCCGGTTCTCCTCGGGGGACAGCGGCGGCGCACACCTCAGCATCTCCTGGATGTTGACGGGGATCTCGATGGGGTCCGTGAACTGGGAGAACACCTTCACGCTGGTCAGAGCCAGGCCTTTGTGGTCCGCAAACGTCACCCGCTTCTTGGCGCCGGTCCTGCCGGCCTCAGGTCCCGTCTGCTTGGCTCGGTCCGGGTGCCGGAGGTTCGGACAGGAGCTCCGAGGCGTCATGGCGCTGTTGGGAGCAGCGATGAAGCGGAAGTCCTCCTTGGACAGGTAGAGCGGAACGGTCACGTCGATCGGCATGTCGGACGAGGGGGGGGGGCAGGCCCAGGGATCTGAAACGGAGAGACACGTCAGTCGGGTCAAAGGTCGCCCAACATCCCAGCAGGACGACCAGACCGCCGTCACGGTGGCAGCAGGTCCATCTGAGGAGCAGAGTACTTTGACCCCCCCACCACCACAATGAGATGGGGGGGCTGTCAGGGGTCCCCCCCCCCCAGAGCGTTAACGGTGAAGCTAACAGAACCAAGTGGATTTGATGGATGCCTGAGAAGTGGACTGACAGGCCCCTCCCCTTGGCGTTCCCAACAGGAAGTACCCACCACATCCCGTAGACCAGTGGTCCCCAACCCCTGGGCCGCAGACCGGTACCGGGCCGTGGGTCATTTGGTACCGGGCCGCACAGAAAGAATGAAGAACTTACAGACCTTCAGTTTTATTTATTTCGGAATCTGAAAGAAGTTTTATTTTGAAAAATTGCTCAATTCTCTGTTCCATCAGTCTATGTCCTTTTTGACGCATTCCAAGGCGCTCTTTCGGTCACGTGATAAGTTACCGCTAAAATAAAACCCAGGAACTAGCTAAATGAGTAAAAAACAAAAAGTCTTTGGAAAGTTTCTCTCCGGAGGGGGAAAGAACCAGCCAGGAGGCAGAAGAGGAGCTTCCACTACAAACACAGAAAGCTACATTAACAGACAGTGCTTCTGTTTTGGACCATGAGTGTGGGAAGGGGGGAGGATGATGACACCTGTGTCATGTACAATGTTTAGCCTGTCAAAATAAAAGCACAGGGTTGGCCTTCCTAGCATTGCTACAACAATCATCTGCCTGTATTTGAAAGACCGGTCTGTGAAAGTTAGTGTGACGTCATACGGGGCCGTGGCGTTAGAAAGGTTGGGGACCACTGAACTAGATCAGTGTTGTTCAACCTTTTCTGAGCCACGGCACACTTTAACCTTGAAAAAAATCCTGCGGCACACCAGCATCCAAAAATTAAAAAAATGAAAACATCAAAAAGGAAAAGCTCATAGTCTGTATTGATCTACAGTCCCTCCATGATCTCACAGCATTTTTGTGATGATTGTGGCAGAAAAAGCTGGAAGCTGTTTTTTTTAAAACATGTCATAAAAGTTAAGTTAGAAGATTTAAAAACAGTTTGAGGTGTGTTCGTTGTTGTTTTAAGACGTTAAGAGGAGAGACTCATTGTGCATTCACTTTAAAGCAAGGCATCATGGGACATGTAGTGCAAACAGCCGCCGAACGTAGACAGACCAGCGTCTCTGAGCTTCATGGTTTTGTTCTCTTGTTCCACGGTCTGACACCGGATTCTGTGAAAGCTACACCACTAAAGACGAGCTTTAGCTGGTATTTCTGTTGGAACTGAGAGACTTTATGAGCAGAATCAGAACAAGGAAGTGAAGACTTTAACCACTTCTGATTGGTCAGACTGATGACATGTGATTAAGCCTCCAAGAATGATTGGTGGAGACAGTTAAAGGGGCGGGACTTTTCCAAAATACAGCTGAAGCTGCAGCTGAAATCGCGGTACCGTCATTCTGATCCAAATGTCTTTAATAGAATCAAATAAACACAAAGAAAAAAGTATTTTACGATCTTTTATATTCTAACTACTCAGTGTTTTATCAGGATGTTTGGATGAACACAGAGCTGAAATCCTGGAGATGGAATGTTTGTAGCATCAGTGAATGAGGGACATTTCCCACACTGGTCTAGACTATAGAGAAATAATCAGCTATGAAGCTGCGTCATAGATGACAGTCCCAAAGGCAAGCTTTACTGGAATAGGTGTTGAGGTTGTGTGCTAAATCAAGAAAATATGTGTACATCAGAAACGTCCTTGTTCTTAAATGGATTTTTCCTCATAAAAAATGACTTGCTTCTCAAAAATCAGTTCAGACGGGTCCTGTGTGGTACCTGCGTCTATTATAGGGTTCCTGAACTTGGTTTATGGTGGTTTCATCACAAATATTTATATTTAAAATATACCTGCACATAAAAATCTCTAAACATTGGAGTTATGAAATAGCTGTTGCACTGCTTTTTATGACTAATAAACAAAAGCTTAATATTTAAAAAAAGAAGACGAAGAAAGTTGAGAATGTTCTGTAAATGAAGCAAACATCAGTTTGAATAGATTGCATTTTGGTTTGAAAACCTGAACATTTTATATTTAAGTTGCTTTTAACTTTAAAAAATAACCATTGGGAACCACAGAATGAATTTACTGAAAATTCAGGCCCACCGCCCAGTTCAACTGTTGAGTCAGCGTACAGATGCCATCCGTCGTGGCGAGCTCTGCCCAGGGACCGGCAGAGCTCGCCACGACTGGCAGTGTCAGTATACACTGATGCTAACATGCTATGATGCTAACATGCTATGATGCTATCATGCTATGATGCTAACATGCTATGATGCTAAAAGCTAGCATACTAAATGCTAACATGCTAAGATGCTAACATGCTATGATGCTAAAAGCTAGCATACTAAATGCTAACATGCTAAGATGCTAACATGCTATGATGCTATCATGCTAAGATGCTAACATGCTATGATGCTAAAAGCTAGCATACTAAGTGCTAACATGCTAAGATGCTAACATGCTATGATGCTAAAAGCTAGCATACTAAATGCTAACATGCTAAGATGCTAACATGCTATGATGCTAAAAGCTAGCATACTAAATGCTAACATGCTATGATGCTAAAAGCTAGCATACTAAATGCTAACATGCTATGATGCTAAAAGGTAGCATACTAAATGCTAACATGCTATGATGCTTTGTTAATGAGCTGCTCTGTGTGTCTCCTACATGTGATCACAGTTTAAAGTCAGACTAGATTTTCAGGGAGCGGACATAAAGATAAACCAATTCAAACTCTGTTTGCATTGAATCTAATATTTTTTTTAAATAACCCCTTTGGTTCTATTATAGGGCTGCATGGTGGTGCAGTGGTTAGCGCTCTTGCCTCACAGCAATAAGTCCCGGCTGGGGGTCCTGAACCAGAACACCAACGGGGGGCCTTTCAGTGTGGAGTTAGCATGTTCTGCTGTGCATGTGTGGATTTTCTCCGGTTTCCTTCTACCGTCCAAACACATGCTTCAGGTGTGCATGTGGGTGTGTGATTGTGGCCCTGAGACAGACTGGCGACCTGTCCAGGATGACCCCGCCTTTGCCCACGAGCAGCCGGGATAGGCTCCAGCAGCCCCGTGACCCCGAAAGGGAGAAAACAGATGAGAAGTTTTTCTCTGTAAGATGATGGAATCATTTGGTCAGTAGACTTTTCTCTACCATCTGGTCTGCTGAGCCAAACTGAGATTCTGGTCTCTGGTTGGGACTTCAAACTAGGAGGATCTGTTTCTACCAGAACGGTTCTGCAGAGTCGCTCTACTGTTTCTCCTTAGATGATCAAGCAGGAACATCAGCTTGGGGTTAGTAGAACTTTGAGTCACAGATGATTTCCAGACATGTTCAAATGAAAGACTTTCATTCTATATATTCACTCTATTCCCCTGCTGCGCGTGCGGTGCGTGCTCGTTCACGGACCAATCACGGGTATACATGCGTTACCTGCTTCCCCGCCCCCTACTGTGGAGGCGCGTGCACGGTGCACTTGCACGTATCGCACGCGCTGAAAAAATCTAGGCCCTTGTAGCTGGACGGCGAACAATGCGCGCATGCACGCGCGCAGGCAACCCCAAATAAGTAAGTCCGGTAGAGTTAGGATGTCCGGTCCCGCGGTTCGGTTCCAGTCCGGTTCGGACAGCTCCGCCGCCATGTCTGCGCCTGTTTAGTCATTTCTGGCGCAACTCGAGGTTGTGCAAACGGAACCACACGAGCGGGCTTTCCACGCACGCGCTAACATTTCACGATGAAGCTCACACAAAGAAAGCGCGATTACCCCCCACCCCCACTTCTTTTTCTTCACTTGAACCCGAGGAAGCGGCGCATGCGCAGGCGCGCTCACCTGCTGCAGGTCCGGAGGATCCTCTGCGGGTCCGTGAGGGTCCTGAGCGGCTCGCGGCCCGAAACACCCGGAGCTGCCCGCGCGCCCCTCTCCCCGAGCTCTGCAAACCCCACGCGTGGTTCACGTGAACACTCCCCCCAGCCAATGGGAGCGCGCGGGCGGAGTGATCGCGCTGGGGAGGGCCTCGAGGACAGGACGGGGAGGAGCCGTGAAGTCCACCTGTACTCTGATGTCCAGGCCAGGAACCACTAAGCTCTGGACCGGTTCAGACCAGAACCGATCCAGTCCAAAGTTCTGACATGAAAAACCTTCAGTATCGTCGTCTGAAGGCCCACGATGCAGAACCTCTGTGGGATGTTCATGAAGGTTCTGGACTGAGACTTCTTTGTGTGTGTTTAGCCATCGGTCATGAGGTTCTCCATCTGCTAACTTCAGAACTACATCAGAACTTTGTGGGCGGAGCCTGAGATCTGCTGGATCAGGTGATCTGTGATGATGTCACAGATCCTCTCTGATATGTCTCTGAACCTTTGTCTGGGTTCCAGAACCACAACAGCCCGGTTAGTGTCCTGGGCAGAGTGGTTCTGGTGGGTTCTGGTGCTGAAAGCCACCGTAGTTCAAAGAGGATGACTAGGACTTGGAAGAGGGAAAACTATCCTGTAGCTGAAGTGAAGAACCCAGGTCTGTTGGTTCTGGTTCAAATTGGACTGTTCTGCTGCAGGGAACAGCTTTAATCACACACTGTTCTTCTGGAGGTTCTGAAGGTTCTCCTGATGTTTCTTCCTTCTCAGTTCTGCCACCTTAACTGGTCTTTGAGTGACATCAAAGAAAAGTCTCAGAACTTTCCTGAAAATCTGAACCTCCTTCAAGAAGAAAACTGGACGAGCTGGTTCCATAAGTTCGGTTCTGCAGTCTGGCTTCAGTCAGGTGGAGATGTGGTGTTTAAGGCAGTGTTTTTCAACCAGTGTGCCGCGGCACACTAGTGTGCCGTGGGAGATGGTCAAGTGTGCCGTGGGAAAATACCCTCATTAACTGATTTAACAACATTTTCCATCTCCAGGATATCAGCTCTTTGTTCATCTAAACAGGCCCTGATAAAACACTGAGTAGTTAGGAATATAAAAGATCATAAAATACTTTTTTCTTTTTGTTTATTTGATTCTATTAAAAACATTTTGATAAGGATGATGATACCGCGATTTAGCCGCAGCTTCAGTGGTTTTCATAAAAAGTCCCGCCCCTTTAACTGTCTCCACCAATCATTCTTGGAGGCTTAATCACATGTCATCAGTCTGACCAATCAGAAGTGGTTAAAGTCTTCACTTCCTTGTTCTGATTCTGCTCATAAAGTCTCTCAGTTCCAACAGAAATACCAGCTAAAGCTCGTCTTTAGTGGTGTAGCTTTCACAGAATCCGGTATCAGACCGTGGAACAAGAGAACAAAACCATGAAGCTCAGAGACGCTGGTCTGTCTGCGTTCGGCGGCTGTTTGCACTACATGTCCCATGATGCCTTGAGTTTAAAACAATAGCGTGAGCGTCTCTCTGTGCACACGAGTCTCTTCTCTTAACGTCTTGAAACCACAACCAACACAAATCAAACAGTTTTAAATCTTTTAACTTACCTTTAATTACATCTTTTAGAAAAAAAACAGCTGCAGCTTCCAGCTTTTTCTGTCACAATGATCACAAAAATGCACGTGAGATCATGGAGGGACTGTAGATCAATACAGACTGAGTTTCTCCTCTTTTTTTTAAATTTTTGAATGCTGGTGTGCCGCGGGATTTTTGTCAAGGTTAAAGTGTGCCGTGGCTCAAAAAAGGTTGAAAAACACTGCTTTAAGGAGTGTGGGATTTTACAGTGATCAGCTGGGTTAGCCTGCATAGAGGGTCACCCGCTGTTCCACAGCCGATTCAATTCATTTTCATTTATATTGCCCAACATTACAACAATAGTCGTCTTGATGGGCTTCATGCTGGTTATTGTATGAGAACATGACATCATGGAATACAAAAGGTAATGACTAAACCAACTAAACCAACTAAACCAACTAAACCAACTAAACCGACTAAACCGACTAAACAGACTAAACCGACTAAACCGACTAAACCAACTAAACCAACTAAACCGACTAAACCAACTAAACCAACTAAACCAACTAAACCGACTAAACCGACTAAACCGACTTGTTTTTATATTTTGTTGTGTTTTAATGTAAAGCACTTTGTGTTATATTTTTATATGAAAAGTGCTTTATAAATAAAGTTGATTTGATTTGAATCCAACTAAACTACCATCCCTGCCCTCAGACCCTCCTTCTCTGTAAGGAAAACCTCCTAAAAAACGGATTCCTGATAAAAGCAGAAACCTCAGGGGGGTCCACATGAAGGAGGCATCCTCCCCCAGGACGGACAGGCCATGTACCAGAACTCTGAGAGAAGAATGAACTTATCTAACTCTACAACTACATATATAAAGTCCAGCAGACGAGCTTCATCCAGCCGGGGTTGGGGGACGGCTGGGGGCGCCAGACGAGCCAGAGGGGGGGTCCACAGTCAGGTACAGGAGCACGGAATCTGGAAGCACTCCCCCGAAGGAAGGAGGGAAAGAGGGACAGTACCTGAATGGGACTGAACCAAACAGAACTAAATAATGAATAATGATCAAGATTAGAGGAGAGAACCCCAGTGTTTAATTTAAACAATTAACATGAAGTTAAATAATCTCTGAATACTAACTAGTCTGACAATAATCCTGTCCACAGAGGAATGTTTTCAGTCTAACTTTGAATGTAGAAACTGAATCTGCCTCTCTTCCATGAGCTGGGAGTTTATTCCATAAGACAGGGGCTTGGTGGCTAAACGCTCTACCTCCAACTGTACTTTGACTCATTCTAGGAATCACAAGCAGTCCTGCATTTAGTGAGTGAAGTGTTCTGATTGGATGGTAAGGGACTATGAGGTCATTAATGTAGGACGGGGCCATTCCATGTAAGGCCTTATAGGTTAACAGGAGGATCTGGACCTGGATTCTAGAATCAACTGGGATCCAGTGAAGGTAAACTAACACAGGAGTGATGTGATCTCTGCTGCTAGTTCCTGCTAACAATCTAGCTGCTGCGTTCTGAACAAGCTGGAGACTTCTTCAGGAACTCTTAGGACACGCTGCTAACAAGGAGTTACAGTAATCCAGCCTCGACGTAACAAATGCATGGATGAGTTTTTCAGCATCACTCTTAGATCCATTCAGCAGAGTCCTAGATCAGGGGGAGGAGCCAAGCCCCCCCAAGAGAGCATGCAAAACGAGGAACAGCTGATGTGAACCCAACAAGGGTCAAAGGTCAAAGCACCGCTGGTGCCTGAACACAACACAGCAGAACCCTTTCCAGAAAGCTGGTATGTGACGTACCGGCTAAAGTGAATTTCCAGTTTGAATCCGTCAGTGTTGAAGCCTTAGTGCTGCTAATATGTGATGTAACCCACCTCCTCGCGTATGCTGAGGTCAAATGGGCGGAGTCTGGACAGGATGACACCAGTGGAAGGTTAGCTTTGCAGCAGGCTGTCTGTGTTGGAGGAATCAAACTACTTCATAGTCCTACAAGCTCCAGAAATAATTGGATTTTAAGCAGCTTCTGCAGAATGTTTTTGTGATTCACTCCAGTTCTTCTGGCTGCAGCCATTATGACAAGAACCCAATATATTTCTACGTCAACACACTACATTTCAGTTTCAATGTATTTGTTTGAAGGATAAGCCCCCAGAGATGTGTCATCTCGTTTTCAAGGGGGTCCTCAACATACAACAAAACAAGCAAATACCAACAGATACAGCTGAGCAAACTTTACATATGTCAAAACAAAAAGAACTTAAAATTTACAAGACAACGAGCAGGCACACACACACACACACACACACACACACACACACACACACATTTAATGCACCTACTAGCAATTAGTTTAAGGTAAGGAAATAAAAATAATAATAAATTAAAAGCAGAGAGGAAATCAAATTAAATCAAAACAGTTCCATGAGTGTTGAAGATGAACTAAACAGGCCTTTTTAAATGCAAAGAATGAGGTTAAAGAGCGAATGGATGGAGGAAGATTGTTCCAGTCAGAGGGAGCTTTGTAATAAAATGAATGTTTTCCGATTTCTTTTTTAACTCTTGGAACAACAAAAAAGATTTGATCAGCATGACGTAAATTCTAAGAATCCTGAAAAGGAGTTAGATATTGTTTGAGAGAGTCTGGAGAATGAAAATGACTACCCAACAGGAAAGTGGTGGCAGGAAATGAACCCAAATAAACAGACTTTATAGGTTGGTCAGCTCAGTTCAAACACAGGAGATGCTCCAGCACAGGTTCTACTTGAACTGTGTTAACACACTGAATTCAGGCCTTTTTTGGGGAGGGGGTCAACAGGTGAGAACCCACGTCTGGTCAGGACCTCGTTGAGAGTCAGGCTCAGGTTGGCTCCTCTGACGGCTGCGGGGCCCATGAGGACTCTTATGTAAGAGGACACAGTCTGAGCTGCTTTCAGGGCCAGTCTGTAAATATTGACTCACAGATAAAGAAGATGGGAACAATGTTTGGGGTTGGAGGCGGAGTCAGCACCTGGTAGGACCTTTGTTCTGGTCCACTGCTCCATATGCAACCAAAAATAGATTTCCTTCATCTGGGACTGGAAACATGCTGTTCTGGGACCGAAATACCAGAACCTGAACCTGACTTTGGACCTGTACACACATACACACAATTAAACAAATACACACTCACATAAGGAACAGAAGTTGCACATTTGTGTATAATTCCATGTTTGAATTGTTCTCATTCTCTCTGTAGGAGGAGGTGAAAGTCAAACATCCCAACGGCTCTTAAAGGTCACACGGTGACCTCACAACAGAACTGCAGCAAAGTCAATTCATTCCGCACACAGACGCCGCCATGTTGGAGCCAGACGTCATTAGTACGCTGTGATTGGTCCGAGTCGGTCTGAGTCACCGTTTCTGTGGCAACCACTCTGACCAATCAGGAGTGAGCTGGTTGGAAGGCCACACCCCTTCCACTGGAAAGCAGGCTGAACAAAATCTTTTTTAATGTTAGAAGTGGCGCCAGCAGGCTCCACCTACTTTTATCGAGGTGTCTGATTGGTCAGTTTATGACTTGGAAATGTTGAACTACAGAAAAATATCATTAAAAAAAGGCTTATCAAGAAGATGTACCAGATCCAGGACAGTTCTTCTGACCGATAGAATGACTGATGTTTATTTTTCTGTAGACGTCTGTGGGATTTTGCAGGGACTTCCTGTTTGGAACGCCAGGGGGGAGGAGTCACTCAGTCCAGCTCTTATGTACAGTCAACGGTTCCACCACTACATGCTAACGTAATCACATGAGGCCTGCGCCACGCCGTCAAAGCCTTCCATTTGTCAATAAAAGACGGCGATCAGCTCAGAATATAAATCACAGTCAATGGAGGAGCTTCACTCTCAGACGTTATTATGAAACACTGATTTATATGAAATCCAGAACAGCAGAGGGGAGAGGCGTGCGCAGGCAGGGATGAACCGGTGGAGGGAGGTTTCAGGTGTGAAAAGGTGTAGACGACTGATGCAGAGGAGGAGGCAGCAGAGATGAAGAGGTTCTGCTTGGGTCCAGGAGGAGGACCAAAGGGGAGGTTCATGGATGAACACATGAGGAGGATGCAGAGGAGAAGGTTCGATGGAGGAGGAGGGTCTGCTGTGGCGCCCCCTAAAGGCATGTGTCCTTCAAATAAACAAGTACATTTAAATTAAGAAGGAAACCATAGTTTTTGTTTTTCCATATTTTCTCTAATAAAATAAATCAGCACTAAAGCGCGTGACACAGCAGAGTTCACGTGAGTGCAAAGCCATTTCCTGTTGGAATAATAAAGGTTGTGGGTGTAGTCCCGCTGGTGTCCTGCAGGGGGCATTTCTGTTTCTGACCAGCTGCAGCAAACCTCCCTGCCCACTGCGCACGCGCAAAGCCACAGTTAGCCTGTCGGGGACGTCATCCTCCTCAAGAACGGCCGACCGGGATGTGAGTCACGCGGTTCCGCCGTTCTGGTTCGTCAGGAAGTCCGGGATACCGCGGAGCATCAACGGTCTCTGAGCGGGTCTGCCGAGCAGCTCACCGGCCCCGGAGGCGCGAACACCGACACGTCAGCGGCGGCTCTGCGAGCTAACGCTAGCTCTCGCTACGTTCAGGTGAGCTCGGGCTTTGGGGTTCTCTGGTGGTTCGGCGGGAGGACGGGGACTGTCATTCTGCTGCTGCTGCTGCTGCGGGGAAGACCGGCCCGGACCCGGCGTGTCCGCCACAGACGTCCGCTGTTCCTGGGCGGGGTCTGCTCCGGGCTGCGACAGCCGGATGTCCGACAGGCCGCAGAGGCAGTGAACTACACACGGAGAGTGGTTGTTCTTCTGGAGGGTCCTTCCAGAACCAATGAGGTTCTTCAGAGAACGGATGGAAACCCTGTAGTCCGAGTGCGTGACGCCTTCATACGTCACGCTGTCCGGGGCGGGGCCATCCTTGGGTGACGGTCTGAATCCAGGATGTAGACTGAGATTTCTCAGGTTTAAGGAAGTGCAGGAACCAGAGTTCTGCTGTAACGGAATGAACCAGACCACCAACCGGACCACAAACCGGACCATGAACCAGAGGAACCACGCCCGCCTTGTTCTGCTGTCGGCGTCCGGTCTGGGTCTTTCCTGTCTTTTCCGGCTCCCTGAAGCAGCAGCTGGTTCTGTTGAAGCCCACATGGCGGCGTAGATCCTCCTGGAAGCGGACTCTCCGTCATCATGAACCTCCTCAAAACCTGGACCCGGACATCCCTGCTGGATCATTTGGATCCATGATCCATAGATCCTTGAACAGAGAGAACCCCAAAAACATCATTTCTATAGAACCAGAACCACGAAGGACGTCTGTGCAGGAACCGCCTTAAAGGCAGAACCGATGCACACCATTGCACGCCCAGCGTCACACACACACACCCATACACACACACACACACACACAACCACACACACACACCCATACACACACAGACACACCCATGGACGGACGTGTGAAGGAGTTTGGCGTGTTCGGCTGAAACGTGCACAGGTGTGTAATGGCGTCCGGTTTCAGCCGTGGATGTAGTTCAGGTTGACTCTCTGCTCAGGTCTGCAGGCGTCACAGCGGCGTGATGAGCGGCGCCGCCCTTGGCGTGGAGATCGTCCTGGTCTTCTTCCTGGCGCTCTTCCTGCTGCACCGCTATGGGGACTTCAGGAGGCAGCAGCGCATGGTTCTGTTCGGCACGCTGCTGGCGTGGTACCTGTGCTTCCTCATCGTCTTCATCCTGCCGCTGGATGTCAGCACGGTCTGTCGTCCGCTTCAGCCACGGGTCGGTTCTGCAGAAATTTGGACCGGTCCTGATCTTCTGCTTCTGTCCACAGACCATATATAGGCAGTGTGAGAAGGACCAGGACCAGGCTGACCCCGCCGTCAGCCCAGCACCTTCTAACCACACCCCCAACATGTCGGCCACACCCGTAAAAAGGTAAACCCGTCAGGGTTGGGGACGTTGGGGAGCGTGCATGAGGACATGGGAGAGCGTGCACGAGGGCATTGGAGAGCGTGCACGAGGGCGTCGGGGAGCGTGCATGAGGACATGGGGGAGCGTGCACGAGGGCGTTGGGGAGCGTGCATGAGGACATGGGAGAGCGTGCATGAGGGCGTTGGAGAGCGTGCACGAGGGCGTTGGAGAGCGTGCACGAGGGCGTCGGGGAGCGCGCATGAGGACATGGGGGAGCGTGCACGAGGGCGTGGGGGAGGGTGCACGAGGACGTCGGGGGGCATGCACAAGGGCGTCGGGGGCGTGCACGAGGGCGTCGGGAGCGTGCATGAGGACATGGGAGAGCGTGCACGAGGGCGTTGGGGGCGTGCACGAGGGCGTCGGGGGCGTGCATGAGGACATTGGAGAGCGTGCACGAGGGCGTCGGGAGCGTGCATGAGGACATGGGAGAGCGTGCACGAGGGCGTTGGGGAGGGTGCACGAGGACGTCGAGGGGCGTGCACGAGGGCGTCGAGGGGCGTGCATGAGGACATTGGAGAGCGTGCACGAGGGCGTCGGGGGCGTTTCAGTCTGACGTGCACGCTGCTGTAGCTTCATCACAGCTGATCGTCCAAAGCTGGAACGTAAACGCGGCGAGGAAGAGTTTAACGCTCGTCAGTGACGGGCCGACTGCACGCCCGTCCCCACAGGAAGTCACCTGCTGAACTTCCTCAGGGCTTTTCAAAATAAATCACCAGTCTGTCTGGATCCCTGCAGAATCCTTAACAAACCATGACCTAAGCGGATCAGCGCCGACTGATGGAAGAGAGCCGGGTTTGTGTTCTGGTCTTTGATTGTGTATAATGACCCCCCCCCCCGTGTCCAGACGCTGCAACAAGCCCTGGAGTTTCATCCCTGAAGGCATCATGCCGGTCTTCTGGAGGGTGGTGTACTGGACGTCTCAGTGCCTCACCTGGTCAGTCCGTGGCTCCGTGTGGTTGTGGTCTGTTTTGCTCGCCGGCGTGCGGTTGACGCCCGCCCTCTGTGCCGCAGGCTGCTGCTGCCCTTCATGCAGTCGTACGCTCGCTCCGGCGGCTTCTCCATGACCGGGAAGATCAAGACGGCGCTCATCGAGAACGCCATCTACTACGGGACCTACCTGCTCATCTTCGGCTCGCTGCTCATCTACGTGGCCGTCCATCCTGAGTGGCACCTGTCCTGGTGAGTGCGCCGCGGCTCGCGCCGCTTCACTTCACTGCATGACGGCCCTCCCCCCGTCAGGTACGAGCTGCAGACCATCGGCATCACGGCGGCGAACACCTGGGGGCTGTTCCTGCTGGTCCTGCTGCTGGGGTACGGCCTGGTGGAGATCCCGCGCTCCTACTGGAACGCGTCCCGGCACGGTCACCTCCTCGTCAAGACCTACTTCAAGGCGGCCAAACTGATGACGGAGAAGGCGGACGCCGAGGAGAACCTGGAGGACGTGATGGAGGTGTGTGGGGGCGGGGCTTCAGGTACAGAGGGAGGGGCTGGGCCTTAATGCTGTCTGTTTCTCTGCAGGAGGTTAGGAAGGTCAGCGAGTCCATCAAGTACAACCACCCTCTGAGGAAGTGCATCGACACCATCCTGAGGAAGGTGGGCGGAGTCAGGTGGCGGTAACCTTTGACCTGCGCGGGGTCCTCCGTGGTGACCTGTTGCTGCGTCCTCAGTGTCCGCTGGAGTACCAGGAGAAGATGGGCAGGAACATGGACGACTACGAGGACTTTGATGACAAACAGAACACCTACCCGACCGAGCGGAGCCTGGTGAAGCTGCACAAGCAGGTCCGACTGACCCGAGTCCGGGTCTGAGCTCAAAAACCAGAACCGACCTGCTAACCCAGAACGTTTTGACAAAGAACCGGAGCAGGAAGGACAGTGTAGAGTCTGTTGTTCTGCCAGAGATGTTCTTTTGTAACACAGAACCGGATCCTGGGCTCACACGCTCTGTCTGCAGGTGATCTATGCAGTCCAGAGACACAACCGGACCCGGGTCCAGTGGCAGATCCTCCTGCAGCAGGCCATCCACCTGGAGGACGTGGCCAAGAACGAGACCAGCCTGAGCCGCCAGTTTGTCCACAGCTTCCCGTCCTCGGAACCGACCGGCTGGTTCGGCAGATACGTCTACACCCCGACCGTCGGTGGGTTCTGGTTCTGGATGAGTTCTGGCTCTGTTCCGGTGGCTAACTGTGTGCATCTGTGGCAGAGTGGTACTGGGAGTGCCTCCTGAAGCGCTGGTTCTTCCGGCTGCTGTCCGTGGTGCTGACCCTGTTCAGCGTGGCCGTGGTCTGGTCCGAGTGCACGTTCTTCAGCACGCGGCCGGTCCTGTCTCTGTTCGCCGTCTTCATCCAGCTGGCCGAGCGAGACTACAACTACCTGTACATCGAGGTGATGGCAGCGCCGTGCACAGGTGCGCTAGCCTCTGCGTCTCTGACGGAACGCTTCTCGTCTCCTGCAGATGGCGTGCTTCATCACCATCTTCTTCCTCTGCACCTGCGTGTACTCCACCGTGTTCCGCATCCGGGTCTTCAACTACTACTACTTGGCGTCCCACCATCAGACCGACGCCTACAGCCTGCAGTTCAGCGGCATGTACGTGCACGCGCGCGCACGACACGCTTTGTGTTCGGAGGAACCGTCAGGACGTAGATTCAGGCGGTCTTTCGGCGCCGTCAGGACGGAGTTCCTGCGTCTTCTCAGAGCAGACACGCTCAGAACCTTCCTCCGGTTCTGCTGCTGGGATCCTCCCCGGTCCAACCCGGACAGGCCTCCTGGAATGCTGTTCCATGGAGGCGTCCAGGAGGGGCAGCTTCACTCTGCCGGGGGGAGTCCGTCCCGACCTCCGTCCCTGAGCGGCACCACGGAGCCACGAGCTCCGTCGGCATCCTGATCGTTTGGGCTGAGCCGGGCCCGGTTCTGGCAACCAGGTCCTTTCCTGTCAGCCCTAACCTGGGTCTGGGGGAGGGGGGGCGGCTTGTCCAGACTTGGCTGAACCGTGGGGGGTCACGGGGGAGTGCGATTAGCTTGTGGTTGGTGAAGAGGAGAGCCTAGTGATGAAGAGCGCGTCTCCTCTGCAGGCTCTTCTGCCGCCTCACCCCCCCTCTGTGTCTCAACTTCCTGGGTTTGATCCACATGGACTCGGCCATCTCCCACCAGCAGAAGGAGCAGACGGCGTACACGTCCGTAAGTACACGCCTGTTCTGACGGGGCCTGAGGGACACGTCTATAACACGCAAAGGAGGAGAGACGTCAACATTTCAACCCCCCCAAAATACAGCCGACAGAGAAAGTAGTGTGTGTGGACGTCCTCTAGACTCTTACATGTCACGTGCACACCCCGTGCATGTATGTGTCCGTCAGGAACCAGAACCTGTTCGTCATGCGTGTAACTTCCGTTATCCGTACCGATACACAATGGCAGGGTCCGTGTTCATGACATCCTTGAGGACACGCGTGTTCTGGTGCTGCAGGTCTGACTGCATGTGTTTCAGATCATGGGCTCCATGAGGGTCCTGTCCTTCATCGCCGATGGTTTCTACATCTACTACCCCATGCTGATCGTCATCCTCTGCATCGCCACCTACTTCAGGTACTTCAGGTACTTCAGGTCACCTGTCTGCCTCCGCCCCTCCCTCCCTGTGGGCTCACACCTGTCCCCCCCTCCTCAGTTTGGGGACGCGCTGCCTCAACCTTCTGGGCTTCCAGCAGTTCATGGGCGACAGTGAGTTGACCTCTGACCTGACGGATGAGGGGAAGGAGCTGATACGCCGCGGTGAGGCTGCCATGGTAACGCTGGCTGTGGGCGGAGCCACCGTCTAGATCCGTCTGACACTGTCTTCTCTCCACAGAGAGACGGAAGCGCCAGAGGATGGAGGACGGAGAGACCAGGCGAAGGGTGAGCCCCTCGGTCCAGGACCGGCGGAGGTTCTTCTGCTAGTTCTGCAACGTCTGTGTGTTTCAGGAGTGGAAGGAGCGCTACGAGAACCCGAGAGACGAGCACGCGGCGAGGAACAGGAGCAGCCACGAGATGAAGGAGACCAGCTACTCAGACTCTGTGGGCGCCAGCGGCTCCAGGCGTGAGTCCTTCTACCGTCTGCTCAGGTGGGGCTGTGGTCAGAGCGGCTGAACGCTTGTCGGTGTCTGCAGAGGCCCGGTATTCCCGCTCAGCGGGTCGAGCGGACCGCGACCGCATGGAGCTGCTGCAGGACGCCGAGCCGCTGGACTTTAACGCCGACACCGTGGCGGACGAGGCTCCGGAGGCGGAGTCTGGCAGGTGATTAGAAGCAGAGCTGAGGAGGTGGAGCTTAGACTGACAGCTGTTCCTAAAAACCGTGCTCTCCGGTGTTGCTTGGTGTCCCACTCCGCATGTGTCTGCAGGCACGCGGGAGGTCGGTACCTGTCCATGTCATCGTCTCGAAACCGGATCTTTGATGATGTCTAGCCCGCCGTGGCGCCCAGCCTCCCCCCATTGCCCGTTTTCTCGTCGCTGCACACGCTAACCGCCCGGAGACTCATCCGGTCCGACACGGACCCCGGATCCTGCTGCTGAACTCCGAAGGACCCCCCCCCACTGAGCGTGCTCAGTCTGACCCTGCAGTGTATTTATTGTTTTTATTTGTTGTTTGAGACCCGTCTGCACTCGGAATGTCTGAGCTACTGAACGACCTGCTGACGCTGCACGGTCCAGAACCTCCTCTTCATCAGGAGGTCCAGACCAGATCCCTGAGGAACCCCAGTCCTCGCACCATGGCATTGATTGTTGGAGCGAACCTATAGAATCACCTGAAACCTAAACCTGAGGGGCGGAGCCCTAAAAAAACTCACCTGGCTCTGTAAGCCTCCAAGTTCTCCGTCCCACAGTCAGGGATGAGGAAGAGGAGGCGTCGTCTTCATCACTTCCTTCTGTACATACGTTTCTCCGATGTTCTGTGTTAGGCGCTACATTTTGTATTTCATTTCTCTGTTGTGTTTTGGTGAAACTGAAGACTCTGGTGATGAAGATCTGATCGTCCAAAATAAACTTTGTCTGAGAGATCATTGAACGTCTCGCTACCTCCCCATGCCCCCCCAAAGTCTAGGCTGAATGTGGGGTGCAGTCAGGAGGGGGGTTCTCCCCCGTCAACCGGTCTACCGGTCAGCTGAGAGCAGAACATCAGGGTTCCTCCAGAATGAAGAGAACGTGGAAGGAATTCCAGATGGACCCCCCCCACACACACAAACCAGGTGTGTGTGTTTGGGGGGGGGGGGGAGGGGGGGGTCCTGGAGAAACCCAGGAGAACATGTAAGGGGATTTGAACCGGGACATTCTGTTAGTGCAGACCACTACCACACAGTGCCGTCTCCCGTTTGTGTCCTTCCGCTGAGCGTCCACTAGATGGAGCTCCACTGCTGAATCAGAGAAAACCTGTCTGTTACAAATAGCTCTATGGCTAGAGGAGACTTCCCATGATCCCTCATAGGAGGAGAGCACCGCCATCTTGCTGAGGTCCAGTCACTGCTGCACTGCATGCATGTGAACACATTTTGTGCATAATTCCTGTTCAGTGTTTGGGTTTCAACGTCCAAAATCAGAGAAATGAGTCCATGAAGGAGGAAGGCAGAACATTTCACAGGTACGTTCTATCATTGTTTTCTTTTAATGCTGCAGGGCTTCATTGATAGAACACATGTTGACATGCATGATGCTGCAGGGATGTTATCAACATGCTGCATGATGTACGGATATTTGCTGGCGACATAAATGTAAACTTTAAAAAGACTGGCCAGACGCTTGACTGTTGGCTGAAAACCCGGAACCATCCCATCTGTGTTACACAAACTGATCACACATGAATCAGTAAATCTATTGTTTTTCTTTCTTTCTTTTTAGGGGAAAATCTGTTGTTGACTTATTATTGATTTATTATTATTATTTATTATTATTGTTGGGCTTTTCGAAATAATTTAAATTACATGTCAAATACGTCTAAAACTTCTACATGTTTAAAAATGATTTGTAATAATTTATTTACAAGAAGTCCTGCATCTTTCATTAGAGTGTGAGCTGTTAAGGCTGACTGTTTCTCTCATTTAACAACAACAA
Organism: Oryzias curvinotus; assembly: GCA_023969325.1. NCBI lineage: Eukaryota > Metazoa > Chordata > Actinopteri > Beloniformes > Adrianichthyidae > Oryzias > Oryzias curvinotus. The sequence goes on along the minus strand of CM043717.1, from coordinate 30,837,677 downwards.
ATGATGTTTATGTATAAATTATATTATATATTTATATATGTGTATAAATATATAGAAATATGAATATATATAAATGATATAAAAGCTACTTAGATGCCCCTGAAGGCTATAGAAATCATTGGCATGTGGGCGTCGTCGACCTCACCAAGATGGCGTCGCACTCCGCCACCGTCGGCCAGGCTTCTAAAGCGGGCGTGTCTCCTCTAGCATAGAACTCGTTGGTCTGTTATATGTGTGTTTACTTCTTTGCTTGTTTGTTTGTTTGCTGGAGGGAGTCGAGCTGCAGACCGAAACAACATCCGGTTCCAGTGTCAACCTGGAAACCTTTTTATCAACTTTTTTCTGTCAAACTCCTGATTTTAAAGATGCAGATTCTTCCTGGGATATAAACATAGAAACAGTCGATCATCTGTTCTCTAATGTTTAGAAGTTTCTTTTGCCGTTCAGTTACAAAAAGACATTTGGAAACGTTTGTGGAGATAAATTATTTAATTTGTCATTTCAGACACTAATATCTGAAATGTTTCATTCAAATGAGCAGATTCTTTCAAATCAAACCCTTTTTGATTAAATTCAATTAATAGATCTGTTTCTATTTTCAATCACTAAAGTTTATGAAAAACACAAAAACAGAAAACTTCATTTTCATTTAAATGTGGATGAAAATCCCTATTATTATATTATGATATTTGGATTTGGCTACAATTTACTGTTTTTTAAGTTTGTTGTCGTTTATTATTTCTGTTCATGTGAACATGCGTGAACATGCGTGAACATGCGTGAACATGCGTGAACATGCGTGATCATCTTTTGAAGTTGAATAAAAAAAAATGCAGATTTGATGCTTTTATTTTGAAGCGTCTAGATTCGGGATTTTGTTCTGAAAGGAATCCTGAGTGAGTCTGAACGGCACGTGAGGATGAGGACTTTCCCTCCCCCTCCTCCCGCTGGGTGGAGGGAGGAAGAGGAGGAGGAGGAGGAGCGCGTGGACGGCTGACGCAGTGCGCTGCCAGGAAGACCCACGGACAGCCTCTCCGACGCGGATCTGCGGAACCTCGCGGCCCGGTCGACGGTTCTGGATGGGTTCGGCGCTGACGGCGGGGGGGCGGCTGTGAGCTGTCGGCGCGGCGCAGCCGCAGAGGATGCCCCCGCGGAGCCCCTCCCGCCGCCGTCCAGACCTCCATTGTTTCCTGACACCGACCAGCGCCTCCCGGGGGAGGGAGGGCGACCACAACGACGCCGGGCTCTGAGGAGGCATGCCCAGGATCCATGCGGACTCTGGACGAAAACCAGGAGGAGCAGGAGGAGGAGGAGAGGAGGAGGTCGGAGCGGCTGAAGGCGGCGCGCCTGTGGAGGGATGCGGCGCTGCGCTCCAGGAAGCTGCGCAGCGGTCTGCGCCAGCTCACGCTCTGCGCCCAGAACCAGCAGCTGGTCCTGCCGGAGGACATCTCCGAGGTGGAGGCGCTCAACCTGGGGAACAACTCCCTGCAGGAGCTCCCGGAGGAGCTGGGCTCCTCTCTCAACAAGCTGCGCGTGCTGGAGCTGCGCAGGAACAAGTTCACGGCCGCGCCCCGCCTGCTCTGCGAGCTGGAGCAGCTGGTGGAGCTGGACATGAGCCACAACTGTCTGCGGACTCTGTCGGAGGCTCTGGGCCAGCTGAGGGCGCTGAAGAAGCTCTGCGTCAGCCACAACAAGATCCAGAGCCTCCCGCCGCAGATCGGAGCCCTGCAGGCCCTGGAGGAGCTGGACATCAGCTTCAACCTCCTGCACGGCCTCCCCAGGTCCTTCTCCAGCCTGACCCGGCTGCGCGCGCTGGACGCCGACCACAACCAGCTCAGCCAGTTCCCCGCGGAGATCCTGGCCCTCGGCGAGCTGGAGGAGCTGGACCTGTCGGGGAACAGGTTCGTGACCCTACCCGCCAACATCTGGAGGCTGACGTCCATCAAAGTGCTGTGGCTCAGCAGTCTGCACGTGGCCTCCCTGCCAGAAACCTTCTGCCGCCTGCAGAACCTGGAGAGCCTCATGCTGGACGGGAACCGGCTGTCGGCGCTGCCGCCGTCCTTCGGCCTCCTGCAGAGGCTCAAGATGATGAACCTGTCCTCCAACCAGCTGCAGGTCTTCCCTCAGGCGCTCCTGAGCGTCTGCGGGCTGGAGGAGCTCTACCTGAGCAGGAACAGGCTGAGCCACGTCCCGGAGGAGCTCAGCCAGCTGAGGAGGCTGGTCAACCTGTGGCTGGACAACAACAGCATCACGCGCCTCCCCGACTCCATCGTGGAGCTGGAGAACCTGGAGGAGCTGGTTCTCCAGGGAAACCAGATCGCCGTTCTCCCCGATAACTTCGGGAAGCTCTCCAGGGTGAACATCTGGAAGGTGAAGGACAACCCGCTGATCCAGCCGCCGTATGAGGTCTGCATGAAGGGCATTCCCTACATCGCTCTGTACCAGCAGGAGCTGGCGCAGTCGCAGCTCGCCGTCAAGCCACGCCTCAAACTGGTCCTGATGGGGAGCAAGGGCGCCGGGAAGACGCTGCTGAGGCGGAGCCTGATGGGGACGGGGGAGGATGGGGGAGGGAACCGAGGGGTGGAGCTCGTGCACTGGGAGGCCGACGCCCATCGCAAACTGACCTTTATGGTCTTTGACCTTTCAGGGAATCCCAACTTTGACCTGGTCAAACCCTTCTTCCTGTCTCCTGGCGCTCTCTACGTCCTCGTGGTCAACCTCAAATCCTACGCACCAAAAAGCTTCCACGACCACGTGGGGCGTTTCCTGCGCCTGCTCTGTGCCAAAGTCCCCCACGCCGTGGTGTTTGTTGTAGGCACGCACGCCGACCTGTGCGGCGAGGCGGAGCTGGAGGAGAAGACGCTGGACATCCACAGGCGGATCGGCCTGCAGGAGGAGGCGGACGTCCGGAGCCTGGGACGCCTGGCTGAGGAGGTGGAGCTGGCTCTGGAGCAGGGCTTCTCCGTGCGCTCCTCCAGCCCGCACGTTCTGTTCTACGGCGTGTCGGACCGGAACCTGCGGCGCCGCAGGGCTCAGCTGGACTTCCTGTTGAAGCGGCGGCTGCAGGTCCTGTCGCCGGTGCTGAGCGTCAGCTGCTCCGGGCCTCAGAGGAACATCCAGAGGCTGCGGGAGAAGCTCCTGTCGGTGGCGGAGCACCGGGACATCTTCCCCAACCTCCACCGCGTGCTGCCCAAGTCCTGGCAGATGCTGGAGGAGCTGCTGCTGCAGTCCTCGGAGCTGTGGCTCTCCTGGTGGAGCGCCGCCCGTCTGGGGCTGCAGGCGGGGCTGACGGAGGAGCGGCTGCAGAGCGCCCTGTCCTACCTGCACGAGAGCGGGAAGCTGCTGTACTTCGAGGACAGCCCCGCCCTGAAGGAGCACGTCTTCCACAACCTGCCCCGCGTCATCGGCATCCTCAACGTCTTCTTCCAGAGGGACCGCTCCATGCTGCTGGACCGCCTGCTCTCCGAGGGGGAGAGGGGGGACAGGGGGAGGGTCAGCCTGGTCATGCAGGACGAGGCGGGGGAGAACCTGAAGGTGACTCACCTGCAGCAGCACCTGGAGGCCTTCCTTCAGCACGGCCTGCTGCCCTCCGGCGTCATCCGCCTGCTGCTCCGCCCCCTCATCCAGACGCAGCAGGACCTGCGCCTCATCATGGAGCTGCTGCAGAAGATGGGGGTCTGCTACTGCGTCCGCACGCCTCGCTCCACCCCCCCAAACGGGGGCACTGCGTGGTTCAAGTTCCCCAGCTACGTCAGCAGCGAGGAGCCGCAGGCGGGGGCCCCTGTTCTGCCCGCCAGCCCCCTGTTCTCGGTGGAGCAGCTGCACATCCAGTACAGCTTTCCCTTCCTGTTTCCTCCCGGCCTGCTGGCGCGCTTCAGCGTGCAGATCGATGGACACGTGGTGCAGCGGTCCGACAGCAGGAGCCAGATCCTAGCCTACCGGGGCAAGGTTCCCGTGGTGGTCAGCCACCAGCCGCCCAGGGCGGGGCAGCAGGCGGAGACCCTGTCCATCATCAGCCACGCCTCGCTGCCCAACATGTGGACCGCCTGGCAGGCCGTCACGCCGCTGGTGGAGGAGCTGGACGCGCTGCTGCGGGAGTGGCCCGGCCTGCTGTACTCGGTCCAGATCCTCTGCTCCAAGTGTCTGCGGCGGGGCGCCCCCAGCCCACACCCCTTCCCAGGTGAGTCCTCCGCCAGGACCAGAGAGGTCGACGGACCTGCACACAGTCCGCTGTTCATATGTTCATGTGTGTGTGTGTTCATGTGTGTTCATATGTTCATGTGTGTGTGTGTTCATATGTTTGTGTGTTCATGTGTGTGTGTTCATATGTTCATGTGTGTTCATGTGTGTTCATGTGTGATCATGTGTGTTCATGTGTGTGTGTGTTCATGTGTTTGTGTGTTCATGTGTGTGTGTTCATATGTTTGTGTGTTCATGTGTGTGTGTTCATGTGTGTGTGTGTTCATGTGTTTGTGTGTTCATGTGTGTGTGTGTGTTCATATGTTCATGTGTGCGTGTGTTCATGTGTGTTCATATGTTCATGTGTGTGTGTGTTCATGTGTGTTCATGTGTGTTCATATGTTCATGTGTGCGTGTGTTCATGTGTGTTCATATGTTCATGTTCATGTGTGTTCATGTGTGATCATGTGTGTTCATGTGTGTGTGTGTGTGTTCATATGTTCATGTGTGATCATGTGTGTTCATATGTTTGTGTGTTCATGTGTGTGTGTGTGTTCATATGTTCATGTGTGTGTGTGTTCATATGTTTGTGTGTTCATGTGTGTGTGTGTTCATGTGTGTTCATGTGTGTGTGTGTGTGTGTGTGTGTGATAGGGGCCTTTGAAAGCACATTGGGTCTAAAATTTTAACCATTTGGGGTTGGTTCTGATCCAGACATCTGGTTCAGTCCTAACAGTTGAGACCCGGACATCTTAACGGGTCACATGTTTACGGGTTTGCTGCAGCTTTGTGAGCGACCCGACCCGTTTGGGACAGAACCTGGCGGTGGCTCAGCCCCAAACGGAGCGTGTGCAGAAGCAGCACTTTCACCGCTCAGCTCTGATCCAGTTAAAGGATCTGTGGGATTAAAGGTCCGCCGCCGAGCAGCCAGCCTTTCAGGGGTCAGGCAGGAGCCACGCCCCCTCGGCGGACCGAGCACGTGTCTCCGCCCACGGAGACGTTTCAGCAGACAGAGGGGAGGAGCTGGATCCTGATTGGCTAGCGGATTCGGCAGTCTCCTGACCTTTAGACCTCTAGACATCAAAGCAGTTCTGGCTCCGCCCACAGTCGACTCCTGCGTAGAACATCTGACGTTGTGGTCCTCAGAACCTCTGGACCCGGTTCTGTCAGATGTTGAAGCCTTCTTCTGCAGAGCGTCAGATTATCTGGATTATCTTCTGGATTATCATCCTTCATCCTCAGTTATCAGATCAGATCTGACTCGACGCTGATCTTCCAGAGAAGATCCTAAAGCAGGGGGGCGGGGGCGGGGGGTTTGTGATTGACTGGCCATAACAATGACTCAGCATGTCCCTTCCCTGACTCATGGGGGCGTGGCTTCTGCTCAGATGTTTCCATTCCCCTGGAGATCCGGGTTTAATCCGGAGCTGCTGTGGTGAGTTCAGGCGTGTCAGGAGGACTGAGTGATGTCTTTGTTGGAGGCTCAGGCTCTGGGAGCGCCGGATTTTCCCGACCTGCCTGAACACATTGTGCTGATGTTTACAGTGCTCTGGGTTCTGTACAGATTAAAATGGATCCTACTCAGAACCCAACTTCCACTGAGACCTGTGGGGCGGGTCACCTGTCAGTCAGGTGTGTTTGTGTTCCTTTGGGGGGGGGTTACAGGTGCGGGTGTCAGTCAGGTGTCTTGGTGTGTGGCGGGGGGGTGGATAATTCTGTTGCATCACTGCTGTAATCCCGTGTGAGCCCACATGTGACCCAGGTCTGCTGAGGTCTTTGAACGCCTCGCAGCTTCCTGTTATGAATGAAAACAGAGAAGTCTGCTTCCTCCCTTATTTGGTCAAAGGAGGCGTGGCTGCAGTGTGACTCCTCCCATCAGACAGCAGAAACTCTGCTTTCTGTGTGAATATAGGATCTCCAGAAAAGAAGATCCTATTTGATCCAATACGTTTCAGGAAGCAGAGAAGCTGCTGCTCGCTGTTGCTGAGACTCTTTTTGGACTCTCAGGGCCTCCATAGTCGGTCATCAAGGCTCTTTGGTTAAACCTTTGACTTCAGTAAAGGTGCTGAGTCGTGGTTCTGCACGTCGTTCTGAGGCTTTCAATGACCGTGGTAATCTGCAGACTTCATAATCTTCCGATGGATAATCCAGAGAATCAGAGAACTCCAACATGCACAGAGGGCCCAGTGCATGATGGGATGTCTGCAGGCGCTGCTGATACGGGATTAGCTTCTCGGTTGGTTGGTTCTGATCCAGTTCTGCTCCATGAGTCTGATCCTGATTTGATCCAGTTCAGATGAAGTCACAAGAAGTCTACCAGAGCCTTCACTCCTCCGTGTTCTCCTCCTCCATGTTCTCCTCCTCCTCCGTGTGAGAATGCTGAATGTTCATGTCGGGTCTCCTCCTGGGGGAGGTGGAGGAGCTGAAGGAGTGAAGATCAGCATGGAAGCCTTTAGAACGTCTTTAGATCGTCAGACGTTCTCAAGCTTCACATCAAACAGCGTGAAGACCGGCCTCAGTTAGTCTGGAGGTTCTGCTGCACCGGACGTCCAGCTTCCAGCATTTCTCCTCCCACAGACCCACAATGCAACAGGAAGTGGACGGGGAGTCGTAGAAAGGAGGCAGAAGTCCAAACATCCCAGCAGGAGTTTCCTGGAAATGAAGCTGAGGGAGAAGGAGCTGCTTCCATTTATGGCTGAAACGCTTTGAGGAAGGTGGGGGGGGGGGGGTCTTCAGGTCTACTGTACTCACTGGTTATTGGGGGGGGGGGGGGCATTCTTTGGCTCAGCCCAGTTTAGCTGCTGCAGGATTCCTGACCTGTTAGCTGCTTTCAGGGGGACAGAACTGCTATTTTAGGAGGGGGGGGGGGGGCAATATAACGGACTGGCAGCAGCTGGCATCATCTTCATCGATGAGGATGATGAGTGACAGAAGCTGCAAGGACCCATAAAGAAACTGCAGAAGCATCTGGAAGGCGTTGAGGAGTGTTTGTCTGTGCCCTGGGTTCTGGCTGACAGGTTCAGGTCTCCGTCTCCAGAAAAACGCTTTACATTTTAACCAGCGAAGGTTTATTTAGTCTGCTCAAACTGAGCATGCTCAGACCTGCAGAGCTGACCGAGCGCGCATGCTCAAACACTCATCCTGTACTGACCCGCGGGTCCAGTGTCCCTCCTGCAGGAGCTCAGCCAGAACTGCAATTGATGTGTTCCTTGCTGCCACCTGGTGGACATTTCAGGTCCTGCAGCCTCACCTGAGGGCTCAGGTGAGCCGAGTCTGACCGTCTGATCTGTTCTGCAGGTGAGCTGCTGAGCCAGCCGCGGCCCGACGGCCTCACCGAGATCATCTGTCCCAAGAACGGCTCCGAGCGGGTCAGCGTGGCTCTGATCTACCCCCCCACCCCCACCGCCTCCAGCCCAAAGTAACGCCCCACCCCGCCCGGGGGTCCTGCTGTGCTGCACGCCTCCGAGCACCATCCAGCTCACTCAGGGAGGGGGCGTTCCATGCAGGTCTGTCATGTTCTGCTGCAGGTCGCTGTCAGACGGTGGGGGGGGAGAGGGGGTCATGGAGAAGCTCCGCCCTCTGGAAGAGGTGCTCAGCGAGGAGGAGGAAACCGCACATCTGGACTCAAACCAAAAGAGGAGGTTCTGACTGAGCGCGCTCAGTTCCTCCAGAACATCTGCTGGAATCATGGAGGACTGGAAGCTCCAGAGGAGCCAGCAGGAGGCGCTGCAGCAACAATCAATGGACTTCTATAAATATATAATTCTCATCATTTTAATATATCTGAAATATGCAGATTTTTTTTACTTCTATAGAAAAGCTATTTATAAAGTCAAACTTCTGTTTTCTGAAACCACCGGTTCTGTTTTAGTAAAAGGTTCTGATGTGACCCGTTTAGTCGTGTTCCTGTGACCAGGTCCACCAAAATCTGACAAACCTCTGTGTGGTTTCACGGCGAGGAGAGAGAACGTCTGCTCCTCTGAGGAGTCAGTGTGACCTCCAGGTGCTCCTGCAGGAGGACCTGGAGGTCACACTGACTCCTCTGAGCTGCAGCAGAAACAGCTTCAGCTGTTCTTCATGGAAGCTTCCAGAACAAAGACTGTTTGCTCCGTTTTGTAAATAAAATCTTTATTTTTCTATGAGCACAGACAGATTCCCGCTGAGGGTTTCTATGGAGATGTTCCAACACCACAAACCCAATAAACCACAACAGCCGTCACCTCAGAGGCTCCTCCCCTTTGTCTCACAAACACCTCCTCTCAGCCTCCAGAACTCCGTTCAGGAAAAGTGTTCTGCCTTAGTCGTGATGAAGTCGTCCAGAGCTGCAGCTCCTCAGGTCTGAACACCACAGAGACGCCATGAAGAGGAGGAGCTTCTGTCCACGTGACAGGTTCTGCCGAGGGTTCTGCCGAAGGTTCTGCTGAGGGTCCTGCTGAGGGTTCTGCCAAAGGTTCTGCTGAGGGTTCTGCTGAGGGTCCTGCTGAGGGTTCTGCTGAAGGTTCTGCTGAGGGTTCTGCTGAGGGTTCTGCTGAGGGTCCTGCTGAGGGTTCTGCTGAAGGTTCTGCCGAAGGTTCTGCTGAGGGTCCTGCTGAGGGTTCTGCTGAGGGTCCTGCTGAGGGTTCTGCTGAGGGTCCTGCTGAGGGTTCTGCTGAAGGTTCTGCCGAAGGTTCTGCTGAGGGTCCTGCTGAGGGTTCTGCTGAGGGTTCTCCTGGGGGTTCTGCTGAGGGTTCTGCTGGGGGTTCTGCTGAAGGTTCTGCTGAGGGTTCTGCCGAAGGTTCTGCTGAGGGTCCTGCTGAGGGTTCTGCTGAAGGTTCTGCCGAAGGTTCTGCTGAGGGTTCTGCTGAGGGTTCTGCCGAAGGTTCTGCTGAGGGTTCTGCTGAGGGTTCTGCCGAAGGTTCTGCTGAGGGTTCTGCTGAGGGTTCTGCCGAAGGTTCTGCTGAGGGTTCTGCTGAGGGTTCTGCCGAAGGTTCTGCTGAGGGTTCTGCTGAGGGTCCTGCTGAGGGTTCTGCTGAGGGTTCTCCTGGGGGTTCTGCTGAGGGTTCTGCTGAGGGTCCTGCTGAGGGTTCTGCTGAAGGTTCTGCTGAGGGTCCTGCTGAGGGTCCTGCTGAGGGTTCTGCTGGGGGTTCTGCTGGGGGTTCTGCTGAAGGTTCTGCTGCTTCATCTCAGACTCCGCCCCACTTCCTGTTCATGACAGACGTGTGCGGTTCTTCACTGAGCTCTTCTGGATTAACGGTCTCCTAGACACACCAGACCAAGGAAAAGGTTTGTGCTCCGGTTCTCAGCAGGAAGAACCGGTTCTCCGGGAACCCATGAACATGAAGGCTCTGTGGTTCTTGAAGGTTCCTTACGCTTTGAACTGGATGAATTCCTGAAGCAGAACTTTCTAACGTGGAGAACGTTCCGACATGCTGACGGCGGAACCTTTAGAGGTTAGTTTGTAACAGACTCAAGTATCTTCCTCCTCCTCATCCATGATGAAGATACGTCTCAGAAAAAACACCAACAAATCAATCGATTTAGACACAAAAAACAGACACCAGAAACAGAAATGTCCGTCTGATAACCTCAGAGGTTTCATGCATTTAAATATCTGTACAGATCGGGTTGGAAGGAGCGTCTGGTTTGCAGTCGTTTGATTACATCACAGCACAGACCGACTTCATTCCAAAGCTGCAATTTAGGTCTGAAGTTCCACCATTTGGCTTTATGAACATGAGACATGTTCCTAAACATCTGCTAATAATAAAAACATCTGTGTAATAAAGATACAACCTTTGTCTACTGTCTCAGTAAGGTAACCCAGAATAAAGTGTCCAGAAATGTTTCTTTTAGTTATATTTCAATCTGATTTCCTGCTTCCACCCAGAACGTGAGTCTGCAGACCACAAACAGATGATCAGCCGTTTCCACAGACCGTACGGGAGGAAACTGGATTTTCTAGAAAGGACTGCATTAGTAAGAATATTAGGTTGGTTCGTTCCCTTCAGTTTCCAGCACACAGAAATGAATGAATGAGACTCAGAGACAAAACTTAGCTTCAGTGAAGATTTACTCCACACAAAACAGCACAGATTTGTACGCAGGGTTACAAATAGAGGAACATATCCAGACTGTGTTGCTGGTTGGTTCCACAGTGATCCATCTGGTCAGCTCTATGACAGCTAAGACCCACTTTTTCCTAAAGTCTGAATCCATTGGAAACCTGCAAGAAAAGTTCAGTCACTGAGTCAGAAATGGATACATCTAGATTACTAGAATAGCCTAGTCCTAGTCTACTGTATACAGGTTTAACACAATAAAGTTTACATTTATGTCGACAGCAAATATCCGTACATCATGCAGCATGTTGATAACATCCCTGCAGCATCATGCATGTCAACATGTGTTCTATCAATGAAGCCCTGCAGCATTAAAAGAAAACAATGATAGAACGTACCTGTGAAATGTTCTGCCTTCCTCCTTCATGGACTCATTTCTCTGATTTTGGCAGCTGAAACCCAAACACTGAACTGGAATTATGCACAAAATGTGTTCACATGCATGCAGTGCAGCAGTGACTGGACCTCAGCAAGATGGCGGTGCTCTCCTCCCATGAGGGATCACGTGATGTCTCCTCTAGCCATAGAGCTATTTGGTTTTCATGGCTGAAACGCCCTCTGCCGGTGAGGCTGTGTTACTGCAGGCCGTCCTCCTCCCGGCCGGCAGGGGGCGGTGCTTCTGGCAGCCTGAACAACAGCAGCAGCTTCGCACGCGGAACTTCCTCTTTCCTGTGCGGCCTCAGAGGTGGGAGCGCTGTCCTTCTCCTCCAATCTCAATCTGTTGCTAATCTGCCTCTAATGCGCGCCATCCTTCTTTTTAATGTTCGGAGTTCGGTCCAGAACGTTCGGAATGATGAGCCCAACACTGTAGTTTGTGTGCAGAACCGCGGGTTCTGCTGATGACGGGTTCTCGGGTTCTTCATGCTAACGCTGCTCCGCCATGTTGTTCGGTTAGAAGTGGGCTTTTAGTCTTGGCGGTTCGGTTCGCAGAGTCGGAACATTGAAGGTTTTACCGCCTGCAGGTTGAACATGTTCTGATGGGTTTTAGCTGTGAGCCGGAGAACTCGGAGAGGCTCACGGGAAATGTTTTAGCTGAACTCAGCCCGGTTCCGGTTCTGTGCTTGAACGTGTCGTTTCTGTTCCGCAGGTGTCTGAAAATGGTCCGCTACTCTCTAGACCCCGAGAACCCCACGAAATGTGAGTATCTGAAGCGGGTTCGGGCTCGGTTCTTCTGCGACTGTGATGATGGATTAAATGAAGGTCTGGGCTGTGCGGTAACGTCTGCTCTGTTTTTCAGCGTGTAAGGCCAGGGGCTCCAACCTGCGGGTCCACTTCAAGGTAAGACCCGGTTCTGATAGGCCAGCTGTGTTTGGGTTGTGTGGTTCCAGCGGATGGAGCTGAAGACTACAGTTTTTTTTACTATAAAACTTTATTGACAACGGAGCATGCAGACAGTTTAGGTCCTGAGTGGGTCTCATGCAGTGGTCCTCTTCAGGCTGGGACCGGTTTGTCAGGCTTTTCACGGGCTGGTCCAAACGGAACCAAATGCCACCAAAACATTAGTTCATAAGAAATCTGCAGATTTTTGAATTTTAAAAAAGAATTCAGGTGAGATTAGCTGAATGACAGTTATAGAACAGCATTAAACACGGAGACCTGCGGTCAGAGTCTGATCATCGCTGAGAGCAGAAACATTCAGCGAGTTTGGCTTCTACATCATTCTGTAGTTTGATCACAGGAACATTTTCTGAGCTAACTTTCATTAAGCTCTAATCTCCGTTTGATACATTTCCTCAACGTCTTCAGCAGGTCGGAAACTTTCTGTTAAATGTTTGTGGCTGCTTTAAACTTTGTGATGAAGATGAAGACGTCAGAGTGGATGCTAACGACCAGAAGCTAACAGCCACATGCTAACGACCAGAAGCTAACAGCCACATGCTAACGACCAGAAGCTAACAGCCACATGCTAACGACCAGAAGCTAACAGCCACATGCTAACGACCAGAAGCTAACAGCCACATGCTAACGACCACATGCTAGTTTCCAGAGGCTAACAGCTAAGCAGATGCTCCTGGGTTGGTCCATTCCCGCTCCTCTGTCTCCTGAACAGAACACCCGGGAGACGGCTCAGGCCATCAAAGGCATGCACATCCGCAAAGCCAACAAGTACCTGAGGGACGTCGTCGTCAAGCGGCAGTGCGTCCCCTTCCGGCGCTACAACGGTGGCGTGGGCCGCTGCGCTCAGGTGAGTGCGGGCTCCGTGGGGACGCTCGGTTGCAGCGCTGTAGTGATGACCTTCTTAGGACACCTTTGGAATAAAGATGAAAAGACGAAAGAAATCTGAGCAGTGCGTCTGTGGGAAGAGCTCCGCCCAGTGGGAGGAGCAGCGGCTTGACTCTGATGTTCTCCACAGGCCAAGCAGTTCGACTGGACCCAGGGCCGCTGGCCCAAGAAGAGCGCCGAGTTCCTGCTGCACATGCTGAAAAACGCCGAGAGCAACGCCGAGCTGAAGGTGAGCCCCGCCCACACGTTACATGACTGCTGCGTCAGGAGGGTGAGTGACAGCTGACATGTTCAGACTGTATAGAGAGCTGGACTGAGTGCGTGTGGGCAAACCCCCCCCCCCAATATTTATTTCAGACTCCAACCAAATGAAACCGAGTCGTCATGTCTGCAGTAGAGATGCTGTGATTGGTGGGAGGCGTTTCTATGGCTGACCTACAGTAAAGAAACCGGATCAGAACGGTTCTTCTGACCAATAGAACAGTTGTGGTTCTCTGAAGAATTCTGTAGAACGCCAAAGGGGCGGGGTCAACCAGTCCAGTTTATACCCTCTGCTACAGCAGTGGTCCCCAACCACCGGGCCGCGGACCGGTACCGGGCCGCAGGACACTTGGCACCGGGACGCACAGAAAGAAAAAATAATTTCCATTTTATTTTATTTTTTTCCGACACAAATGTTTTATTTTGAAAAGTGACCGGATTCACTTTGTTCCATCTGTCACACTTAACGCACGTCAAAGTCGCGACACCAAACATCAGGTGATAAACCCACTAAAATGAAACCCAAACAACCTAAATGAGCAGAAAACAAACTTCTTTAGAAAGTTGCTTTGACAAGAGGAAAATTATAATCATTATTGTTATTATCATTACTAAAGAGAAAATACCACCCCCGGTCCACGGTAAATCTGTCTTGCGTTGCACCTCAACACCCCCCCCCCCCCCACCCCCCCCCCCCCCCCGTTTGCGGTAAACGTGCTGTGCTACAGGACTGTCGTGACCTTACGAACGTCTGTGACCTAGTTGGGTCAGCGTCACCATGGCGACGTCCACGTGTTCAGATTGCAGCTGAGACGGTCCTGGGTTCCTGCAGAACCTCCTGTGGCTGATGGTTCCTGTTGTGGTTCCAGGGTTTGGACGTGGACTCGCTGGTCATCGAGCACATCCAGGTGAACAAAGCGCCCAAGATGAGGCGGCGCACGTACCGCGCGCACGGCCGCATCAACCCCTACATGAGCTCGCCGTGCCACATCGAGATGATCCTCACCGAGAAGGAGCAGATCGTCCCCAAGCCAGAGGAGGAGGTGGCGCAGAAGAAGAAGGTGAGTTCTGAGCGCGCTCAGAGCAGCTTCCCGCCGCGCCGCTGCTGTGATGACCTCTTAGGACACCTTTGGATTCTCCATGAAAACAACCTCTGACCTGAGCAGCTGAGGCGCCGCGGCGAGTGCGCTGCCGCCCGTCACACCAGAACCTGACCCGTTCTTTGTCTGCAGGTGTCCCAGAAGAAGCTGAAGAAGCAGAAGCTGATGGCCCGCGAGTGACTCTGAATAAAGTTCTGCTCAAACCACAGGCTGGTCTGACTGTTATTAAGCCCCGCCCCTCAGAGGGCCTGCAGTCTGCAACCACGGAGCCGTCTTCCTGAAGACGCCTTATTCACTCCCACAATCCTTTGCGGTCTGGGGTTTAGATGGTTTGTAACCCCCCCCCCTCAAAGACTGCAGTGCTCTAGATGTTCACGCCCCCCAAACGGCGGGTATGATGTCATGGATGATTTCATGAAGTGTACACATTGATGTGAGCGTTCTGAGACGTTTGTCTTCGGAGGATGAAAGTTTGGTTTATTAAAAAATACATTTCTGTGGTAAAATTTGTCCTGAAGCAATGCATTGTGGTCCATGATGGCCGATCACGCTGGAATTTCAGACTACTGGGAAATTTCTAGGAGGCTCCACAGACTCCTGCGTCGTCATGGTAACGGTGCAGCACAGTACGCGGGGCCGACCCCCCCCATCTGCATGAAGGCTGCACGTGGACGCGCAGCAGGAGCCCGTCCCGGTTCTGTTCCGGACCCAAAAGGCGTTTCTGTGAGGGGTTCTGTCTGAACATTAGTGCAGGACACCGCCGTGGACCGGAAGCGCGTGTTTTTGCAGGCCGCGGCCATGCGGGGGCGCCGTGACATCACTGCTGCTTCGTTTTTCACCGCTCGCGAGGGTGCTAGACTGCGCATGCGCACGAGCTTCCGGCATCCAGCGTTTGTGTTGAAGGTCCGGTTCAGTTCAGTGATGGCGGACCCAGATTTCTATGAAGCTGTGGGTTCTGCAGAAATAGATGGTCGGCATTAACGATCCTGATCGGTTTCCGGCTCCGGTGAAATCAAAGTAAACAAAAACATTCAAACTCTGAAAGTGGGGTGAGGGGGTGGGGAGCGACGGAACCTGCAGCCGAATTCTGGCGGGAATTCATCCGCCGGTCGGTTCGATCCATTTGCCTTAAGACGCCTGATGGATGATTGTGTTTGAACAACAAAAAGATATTTTTAGCTTCTACGGAAACCGGGATGTTTAAAAGTATTTAGATTCGATTCAACTTTATTGTCACTGCACATGTAGGTTCAAGGCAACGAAATGCAGTTAGCAGCTAACCAGAAGTGCAGTAAGTATAGAATAAAGGTCTATAATATGTACAATAACTATACAGGTAAGTATTATGGACATAATTTACAGACATTAAATACTATAAGCAAGATATACAGATAGGTGTACTATGAACATACTATTCAGATGGGTTATGTAAAGTGTATGAACACTATAGGCAGAACTATGAACATAATTTACAGTATTGCAATGGACAGTAAAGTGCATAGAAAATATTACAATGTGCAAATGGACAGTAGTGCAAATAATAAGTTACTGTTTTGCTTGTGAGTAAATAAATAATACAGAGTGTTGAAGAGGGGGAGGGGTCTATGGTGGTGTGGGGGGTGTTGAGGGGTGTCAGAGGGAAGAGTTCAGCAAGGAGACAGCTTTAGGGAAAAAGCTGTTCCTGAATCTTGTAGTCCTTGTTCGGAGGCTCCTGAAACGCCTCCCGGAGGGGAGGAGCTTAAACAGTCCGTGGTCAGGGTGAGAGGAGTCCTTGAGAATGCTGCGAGCTCGACGCAGACAGCGTTTCCTCTGGATGTCCTCAAGAGCAGGAAGTGGTGTCCCATTGATGCGCTGGACAGTTTTCACCACCCTCTGCAGTGCCTTGCGGTCAGCCACTGAGCAGTTCCCGTACCAGACTGAGATGCAACCTGTGAGGATGCTCTCGATCGCACACCGGTAGAAGTTCACCAGGATGGATGAAGACCGCTGGTTCTTCTTCAGTGTCCTGAGGAAGAAAAGGCGCTGGTGAGCCTTCTTGACCAGGCTGGAGGTGTTTGTGGCCCAGGACAGTTCCTCCGACATGGTGGTTCCCAGGAACTTGAAGCTGGAAACACGTTGAACTACCATCCCGTTAATGTGGATGGGGTCATGAGTGCTTCCATTCTTCTTCCTGAAGTCCACAATGAGCTCTTGGTTTTATTGGTGTTAAGGAGCAGGTTATTGTCAGCGCACCATGTGACCAGGTGCTGTACCTCTTCCCTGTAGGCAGTCTCATCGTTGTCACTGATGAGGCCAATCACCGTGGTGTCATCTGCGAACTTAATGATGGAGTTGGATCCATGCACAGGCTTGCAGTCGTGGGTGTAAAGGGAGTAGAGGAATGGGCTCAGCACACAGCCCTGTGGTACGCCAGTATTAAGTGTGATGGTGGTGGAGTGGGTGTGACCTGACCGAACATGCTGAGGTCTGTTGGTCAGAAAGTCCATAATCCAGTTGCAGAGGGAGGTGTTGATGTCCATGTCTCCAAGTTTTGTGGTCAGCTTGGAGGGAATGACGGTGTTAAATGCTGAGCTGAAGTCAACAAGCAACATCCTAACATATGTGTTGTTATTGTCCAGGTGTGTGAGTGCAGAGTGCAGCACTGTGCATACTGCATCCTCTGTGCTCCTATTTCTGCGGTAGGCAAATTGGTGTGGGTCCAGTGTGGGTGGGAGGCAGTCCTTGAGGTGTGCTAGGACCAGTCGCTCGAAGCACTTCATAATGATGGGTGTGAGTGCCACGGGGCGATAGTCATTCAGGCACGTTGGGGAGGAGTGTTTCGGTACTGGCACAATGGATGTGGACTTAAAACATGTTGGCACAGTTGCCTGGGAGAGGGACAGGTTGAAAATGTCAGTGAAGACCCCTGCAAGCTGCTCTGCACATGTCCTAAGCACACGTCCAGGAATGCCATCCGGGCCAGCAGCCTTGCGTGCGTTGATCCGGCTCAGTGCAGTGTGGACATCTGAGGGGGGGAGTTTAAGGGGTTGGTGGTCTGCTGAGGGGGAGATTTTGGTGGCCGTCTCCTTGCCGTCGCTGTTGAAGCGAGCATAGAAGTCATTTAGCTCGTTAAGGAAGGAGACGTCCGTGACTGTTGGTGTGGAGTTGCTTGACTTGTAGTCACTGATGATCTGGATGCCCTGCCACATTCAATTCAATTCAATTTTATTTGTATAGCCCAAAATCACAACAACAGTCGTCTCGATGGGCTTTGAAGTAAAACAAGGAAAAAAAGGATCATGAATAGAGAGTCAATAGGAAAATACTAAAATAAACTAACAAACTGACTAAGCTATACTGGCATCACTGCCCTTAGACCCCCCATGCGTCGGGGGTCAGAGTTGGAAAAGTGTTCCTCTACCTTCAGCTTGTAGCAGTACTTGGCCTTTTTGATGCCCCTTTTCAGGTTAGCCCTGGATTTACTGTAGGCCTGAGCATCATCTGACCTGAAGGCAGCGTTGTGGTCCTTCAGCAGAAGTCGAACCTCCTTGTTCATCCATGGCTTCTGATTAGGGTATGTTGTTATCTGTTTCTCTGTTGTTACACTGTCAATGGTGGAGTTGATGTGATCCAGTACAGAGGAGTGTAGATATCAATTTGAACTACTGACCGTTTCAACGAAAGTGAGGCGAGAATCAGAGTTAAGTTTATATTGTAGTCCACTTGTCTTAGATATCTATACATGCATACAAATACATCTATAACCATACATATATATATATATATATATATATATATATATATATATATATATATATATATATAGTTCATTCATCTTCCATTCTATTTTATCCACAAATATTTAACAGTTTCTGTACATATTGTTCATTTTTTGTTAATAGTTAAATACAGTATTTCTATTTTTTTCAATTTTTATTTTATTTAACTTCTTCACTCCAAGGCTGCTGCAATGTCATTGTAACCTCATGTACAACGACAATAAATGATTCTGATTCTGATTCTGATTCTATTCCCTCTCGGGGTCAGGGGGCTGCTGGAGCCTATCCTGGCCACGTGTGGAAGAAGGCAGGGGGATACAGACTATATAAATATATTTAGTTTATATCTATATAGAGATATATATACACATATCTATGCATATATATATACGGGTATATTTGTACATTATATATACAAACATATACATATTTATATATATATACATATATAGATATACAAACATAGATTGATATATGTTTATATATAAATATGTATACATAAAAACATATGTATACATATTTATGGCAAAACAAGCTTTAACTTAATGTTTTTCTTTCAATGTTTATTGGTAAAATAAAGTTCATAACTTTATTGTTTGATATTAATCTCCATAAAATCGTTTTTATAATAAATGTGGAGTTAAATAAGCTATAAGACGATCACATTAATTAGGCTTTTTTAAATGTATTAATGTCAATAATCATAAACGGAAATTAATTTACTTACTTTATTATTATATATATTATTATTGTATTATATTTATTATTCTTACATTTATTATTATTATATTATTATTTGATGCATTATTGTTGTTTTATATTTTTTTATATTATGTTTATTATAAATTCGGTTTATTCTTAGAGCTTCTGTCTGACAGGATTCATCCTTTCAGCTGAACTTCGTTTGTTTCTTGGATTTTTCTTCGGTCATAAATTCGATCCGCTCCTTCCTGCTCCACAGATAAAGTTCTAGACAAACGGTTCTGGTTCTGCTGGGGGGATCTTCTGTGGATCACATTTCGGTTGTGAAACTTTCTGGAAATATTTTGATCAAATGAATTTTCTTCTGTTCGAGGTACCTGACCCCCCCCCCCAGATCAGAACCGGGCCTTGAGCCAATCAGCACGAGCCCTTTCCGCTGGATGGGCAACGTCACGATCCGTCGGTCCAATCCGGCCGCAGACCCTCCCCGCCGCCTCCACCCCCCCAATTCGGCGCTTCCCTCCCTGAAAGTTTGGACCCGCAGCCCGGACTCGTCTTTAGGACCCGGCGCAGGCTGCAGGACGGATCAGAACGCGGCCCGGACCGGAGCCGGACCTGGACCCGGTCTGTCAGCGGAGCCTTTCGGAACCTGCGGGGATGTTCGGCCCGGAGCGCCGGCCGCGGTAGTGTCCCCCCCCTCCCGTGATGTTAGCCGTGGGTCCGATGGACGGGTCCCGACAGAGCGCCTTCCTCCTCAGCAGCCCCCCCCTGGCCGCTCTGCACAGCATGGCGGAGATGAAGACCCCCCTGTACCCGGCCTACCCGCTGTCCTCCCCCGGACCCGCCTCCTCCACCTCCCCGGCCACCACCTCCCCGAACCCCGGCGGCATGGCGGCGTCCTCCCCCAGCATCAAGAGCTCCTCCTCGCTGTCGTCCGGCCTCGGCTCCCCCCAGCAGTGCTCCTCCGCCACCCCCCACGGCATCAACGACATCCTCAACCGGCCCTCCGCCGGTGGCGCCGCCGCCTCCGCCCCTGCGGCGGGGATCCTGTCGGGGCTGCCCCGGTTCAGCAGCCTCAGCCCCCCGCCCCCCCCCGGACTGTACTTCAGCCCCGGCGCGGCGGCGGTGGCGGTGGCCCGGTACCCGAAGCCGCTGGCGGAGCTGCCGGGCCGAACCCCGATCTTCTGGCCGGGAGTCATGCAGAGTCCGCACTGGCGGGACGCCCGGTTCGCGTGCTCCCCCCGTAAGTGTGCCCCCCCAGAGAGTAGACGCAGGGATTCCCGGGGTTCGAATGATGTGAGAAATGTGGAGTTTTGTCTGAGCGTGCCGGTTCTGTTGGGTTGCAGATCAGAACTCGGTTCTGCTGGACAAGGACGGGAAGCGGAAGCACACGCGGCCCACCTTCTCGGGACAGCAGATCTTCGCGCTGGAAAAGACGTTCGAGCAAACCAAGTACCTCGCGGGGCCCGAGCGCGCGCGCCTGGCGTACTCCCTGGGGATGACGGAGAGCCAGGTGAAGGTGAGCCCCGACACGCGCACACGCACAACAAAATGACCTCATCCTGTTTTTTTTCTAAAAACAGCCGCGCGCGCTTTTTAAACATTATTTCAAGAATTAAAAGCTAAAATAAAAAATTCAATGATTTACAAAAAATCTTTTTTTTTTATTTTAACGGAAATAATGAGTCGATAATGAATACATTTGCTTTTTTCGTTTTGTAATGATAGTTTCCTCTCTTCACGCACGTGCGCGTTAAACTGATCCAGATTCTGTTCAGTATGAGCGCCTGATATTCTGACTCGTGCGCGTGTCCGTGTCAGGTGTGGTTCCAGAACCGGAGGACCAAGTGGCGGAAGAAGCACGCGGCGGAGATGGCCTCGGCCAAGAAGAAGCAGGACTCTGAGACGGAGCGGCTGAAGGGCGCGTCCGAGCACGAGCACGAGCACGAGGACGAGGACGAGGACTACAACAAGCCTCTGGACCCGAACTCGGACGACGAGAAGATCACGCAGCTGCTGAGGAAGCACAAACCGGGGCCCGCGCTGCACGCGCTCACGTCGGAGACTGACAGCTCGTGAGACGCGGGAGTTCTCCCTCTTGTTTTTGCACGGACTCCACGGTCCGAACCCGGACCGGTTCCGACACTGAAGCCGCCACTTTCCTGTAAATACGAACTCTGCGGTCCGTGAACGCAGCACGCCTCGGTCCTTGCGTGCGCGGAGGCACGCGCAGCTTCATGTAAAGCACTTTTATTTAATAAAACCCCGAAAGTTGATTCTTTTCCTGTTTTTCGTTTTTTTTTCTTCTTCTTTTTTTTTTTTTACACAAATCTGTTTCTTTCAGTTCCGATCCAAACGGAACACCGGCGGAGAACCGAACCTCCCGAAAGCTTGATGTAAAAAAAAAAAAACCCGGGAAGAACCGATCTAGTTTTTCCTGGAAAATGTGACTGTCGGATTTTCAAAGGCCAGGCGGTTCTGGTGGTTCCGCTCCGCGCGCCAGCAGCTGTGCTGGATTGGATCCGTTTTTTAGAACCGGAACACGTTTTTACCGAAACCTGTGAAAATGTAAATTCTGCAAAAACAAAATTATTCTTTTTTTTCTTCAACAGTTTCAGTTTTAGTCTGTTATTGGTTCTAGATGATGGATGAGGGTTCTAGACCCACGGAACCGAACCTGTCGGTTCACCGTGCACGTGAAAGCAAACCGGGAAATGTGTCGGAAGATTTAAACTTGAAACATTTTTTATTTTATGACTCTCAGTCAGGCGGTGGCTGTTCAAATTTATAATAATAACAATACTAATACTAATACTAATAATAATTATTATTAGTATTAGTATTATTTATTTATTCCGACACTGAGTCCAGAGACCGAAATTATTATTTATTACCTTAATTATTATTATTATCATTATTTTTGTTATTATTATTATTATTATTATTATTATTATTATTATTATTATTATTATTATTATTATTATTATAGCCGTTGCTTTGAGCTCTGTAAAGATGAAATTTATGTTCTTTATTTCTCGTTGATGATCGGAACCAAATTCTTCATTTCACCTAAAAACATGTCGTTCTTCCGCTCGTGCGGCCGGTCCCGCGCGCTTAAATATTTTGTTTCTGGCGTGATCTGGGGCCTCGCGCACACCAGGGATATTTTTTTAGTCATTGTCTTTGTCGTTTGTTTGATGTCTGGTTGACGGAGGTTGAGCGTCCACAGCTCGGAGCCGCGCGGGTTTGTCCGTGGATTTAGTTCTTCGTGACACACATTTTTACATTATTAAACAAATAAAACCAAAATCAAAATACTTTTAAAATGTCTGAATTTTACCTTAATTACATGAATTGTGCCCCCCCCCCCTCCGGCCTGCGCGCTCCCTGTGGATTATGCGGCTACTGAGTCCAGAGACCGAAAACAGCCGCGCAAACGAAAGATCATCCTCATCCTCAGAAGGCAGACTGATTCCAACCTCTTTCCTTTCTGGATCCAAAGTCCTCCTCTTCATCCTCACGCAGACAGAAGATGAGGGTTGTGAAAGTTCAGGACAGAAGAACAGATTCTGAAGGTTCTCCTCCTGTGATGTGAGGAGCAGCAGCTGCCTCCTCGCCGACCTCTTCCTCTTTTATTTTGATAAACTTAATTAATGTTGAAAAGGAATTTTCACACAGAAACAACAAAAAAGATTTTGTTCCTAAAAACTCCAGAGGAAACCTGAAATCCAGATATGCTTTGATCCGTGCTCCTCAGTTCACCAGCAGAAATATCTTTATTTTTTACTCTAAAATCCAAACAGAAATTTAGAAACTCAGGAGTCAGCAGCAGCAGAGTTTCAGCAGCAGCAGCAGCAGAGTTTCAGCAGCAGCAGCAGAGTTTCAGCAGCAGCAGAGTTTCAGCAGCAGCAGAGTTTCAGCAGCAGCAGCAGCAGCATAGTTTCAGCAGCAGCAACAGCAGAGTTTCAGCAGCAGCAGAGTTTCAGCAGCAGCAGCAGCAGCAGAGTTTCAGCAGCAGCAGCAGCAGCAGAGTTTCGGCAGCAGCAGAGTTTCAGCAGCAGCAGAGTTTTAGCAGCAGCAGCAGAGTTTCAGCAGCAGCAGCATAATCTGAGATTCTGATAGCCAGCATGTGAGCTGGCACAGTCAACCCTCATCATCAACCCTCCACCTCTGTGCTCCACAGCTGCTGAAACTCTGACTCACTTCTGTTGGTGTCATGACGTCATCCTCGTCTTCAGCAGAGATGAGCCGAGGCCCCCAGAGTCCCTCTGGCTCCTCTGTGGACCGCGGCGGTGGGGGTGGGGGTGGGGTCACTCGTTTCTGAGTAGTTGGATAATAAAAAGGATCTGGACTTTCCTCCATCGGCTTCCTGCTGCAGCTTCTCACGCCGGATCTTCAATTTGAAATCTTCACATATTTTTATCAATTGTTTATTTATTTTTCATGTTTTTTCAGTTTTCCTGAAATGTCTAAAGTTTAACTTTAAATCCTCAAAGACTGAATGTTCTGTTGGAGATTTCTGAAAATGTGACGGAACATGCATGCAAGTTCACAGCACCTATGCTGCTCCACCTGTTTCTGCTCCACCTGTTTCTGCTCCACCTGTTGTTGCTCCACCTGTTGTTGCTCCACCTGTTGTTGCTCCACCTGTTGCGTCTTGTCTCCACCTGTTGTCTCTCTTCTTCCCCTCCTCCTGCCTGGATCCTCAGCCTCTGAAGGGCTCTCGGTGGTGCCGCTCTGCACCAGATTAGCACAGGAACACGTGTCGCGGCGCCCTCGCCTCCCACAGACATGAGTGGGGGTGTTATCTCCTGCCTGCAGGCTGCGATAAGGAGCGTCTGGGGACGAGGAGCTGCTCCTGGTCATGGATGAGAGGGAACATTGTTCCAGCGGCAGAACACGTGCAGGTTAATTGTTCTGATGCTGAGGATCATTACCTGGATCCTCTGAGGAGGGGCCCCCCCATGTCAGCCTGGGGGTGGGATCGAGACGGGAAGCAGCTCGAGTTTCTGGTTCCGGTTGAGTCCAGAGGAGCTGCTTTTATGGGGACCGTTACCCTAAATAAACTCCTGTTACGGCCGTCATCCTGCATTTGCACCAATTCTTTGTCTTAGCATTCCACCAGATGACTCCATTCAGGGTCTCAGTAATGCCTCTGTGACGCCTCCGTGACGCCACCGTGACGCAACCGTGACGCCTCCGTGACGCCACCGTGACACCTCCTTGACGCCACTGTGAACCCACCGTGACGCCTCCGTGACGCCACCGTGACGCCTCCGTGACGCCTCCGTGACGCCACCGTGACGCCTCTGTGACGCCACCGTGACGCCACCGTGACGCCACCATGACGCCACCATGACGCCTCCGTGACGCCACCGTGACGCGACCGTGACGCCTCTGTGACGCCACCGTGACGCCACCGTGACGCCACCATGACGCCTCCGTGACGCCACCGTGACGCCACCATGACGCCTCCGTGACGCCTCCGTGACGCCACCGTGACGCGACCGTGACGCCTCTGTGACGCCACCGTGACGCCACCGTGACGCCACAGTGACGCCACCATGACGCCTCCGTGACGCCACCGTGACGCCACCATGACGCCTCCGTGACGCCTCCGTGACGCCACCGTGACGCCACCGTGACGCCACAGTGACACCACCATGACGCCACCGTGACGCGACCGTGACGCCTCCGTGACGCCACCGTGACGCCTCCGTGACGCCACCGTGACGCCACCGTGACGCCACAGTGACACCACCATGACGCCACCATGACGCCTCCGTGACGCCTCCGTGACGCCACCGTGACGCGACCGTGACGCGACCGTGACGCCACCGTGACGCCACCGTGACGCCACCGTGACGCCACCATGACGCCTCCGTGACGCCTCCGTGACGCCACCGTGACGCCACCGTGACGCCACAGTGACACCACCATGACGCCACCGTGACGCGACCGTGACGCCTCCGTGACGCCACCGTGACGCCTCCGTGACGCCACCGTGACGCCACCGTGACGCCACAGTGACACCACCATGACGCCACCATGACGCCTCCGTGACGCCTCCGTGACGCCACCGTGACGCGACCGTGACGCCTCCGTGACGCCACCGTGACGCCACCGTGACACCTCCTTGACGCCACTGTGAACCCACCGTGACGCCTCCGTGACGCCACCGTGACGCCTCCGTGACCCGACCGTGACGCGACCGTGACGCGACCGTGACGCCTCCGTGACACCACCATGACGCCACCGTGACGCCTCCGTGACGCGACCGTGACGCCTCCGTGACACCACCATGACGCCACCATGACGCCTCCGTGACGCCACCGTGACGCGACCGTGACGCCTCTGTGACGCCACCGTGACGCCACCGTGACGCCACAGTGACACCACCATGACGCCACCATGACGCCTCCGTGACGCCACCGTGACGCCACCGTGACGCCTCCGTGACGCCTCCGTGACGCCACCGTGACGCCACAGTGACACCACCGTGACGCCACCGTGACGCGACCGTGACGCGACCGTGACGCCTCCGTGACGCCACCGTGACGCCTCCGTGACGCCACCGTGACGCCACCGTGACGCCACCGTGACGCCACCGTGACGCCTCCGTGACGCCACCGTGACGCGACCTTGACGCCTCCGTGACGCCACCGTGACACCTCCGTGACGCCACCATGACGCCACCGTGACGCCACCGTGACGCCACTGTGACTCCACCATGACGCCACCGTGACGCCACTGTGACACCACCATGACGCCACCGTGACGCCACCATAACGCCACTGTGACGCCACCATGACGCCACCGTGACGCCATCGTGACACCTCTGTGACGCCACCGTGACGCCACCATAACGCCACTGTGACGCCACCATGACGCCACCGTGACGCCATCGTGACACCTCTGTGACGCCACCGTGACGCCACCGTGACGCCACCGTGACGCCTCCGTGATGCCTCAGTAATGCCTCTGTGACGCCACCGTGACGCCTCCGTGATGCCTCAGTAATGCCTCTGTGACGCCACCGTGACGCCATCGAAACACCTCAGTGACGCCATCGTGATGCCACGTGACACAACTGTGACGCCACCGTGACACAACTGTGACGCCACCGTAACACCACAGTGACACCACTGTGACGCCACCATGACACCACCGTGACGCCACCATGACGCCACCGTGACGCCACCATGACGCCACCGTGACACCACAGTGACGCCACCGTAACACCACAGTGACACAACTGTGACGCCACCATGACGCCACCGTGACACCACAGTGACGCCACCATAACGCCACCGTGACACCACCGTGACGCCACCATTATGCCACCGTGACACAACTGTGACGCCACCGTGACGCCACCGTGACGCCACCATAACGCCACCGTGACACAACTGTGACGCCACCATGACGCCACAGTGACACCACAGTGACGCCACCGTGACACTACTGTGACGCCACCATGACACCTCCGTGACGCCACCATGACGCCACAGTGACGCCACCATGACGCCATCGTGACACCTCTGTGATGCCACCATGACACCACAGTGACGCCACCATGACGCCATCGTGACACCTCTGTGACGCCACCATGACGCCACAGTGACGCCACCATGACACCATCGTGACACCTCCGTGACGCCACCATGACGCCACAGTGACGCCACCATGACGCCATCGTGACACCTCCGTGACGCCACCATGACGCCATCGTGACACCTCCGTGACGCCACCATGACGCCACAGTGACGCCACCATGACGCCATCGTGACACCTCTGTGACGCCACCGTGACGCCATCGTAACGCCTCAGTTACGCCACCGTGACACCACCGTGACGCCACCATGACGCCACCGTGACACAACTGTGACGCCACCATGACACAACTGTGACGCCACCATGACACCATAGTGACACCACAGTGACGCCACCGTGACACCACTGTGACGCCACCATGACACCACCGTGACGCCATCGTGACGCCACCGTGACGCTACTGTGACACCACTGTGACCCCACCATGACACCACCCGTGACGCCATAGTGATGCCACAGTGACGCCACCATGACACCACCGTGACGCCATAGTGACACCACCGTGACGCTACTGTGACACCACTGTGACACCACCATGACGCCACCGTGACGCCTCCGTGACGCCACCATGACGCCACCGTGACACCACAGTGACGCCACCGTGACACCACAGTGACCCCACCATGACACCACCGTGACGCCATAGTGATGCCACAGTGACGCCACCATGACACCACCGTGACGCCATAGTGACACCACCGTGACGCTACTGTGACACCACTGTGACACCACCATGACGCCACCGTGACGCCACTGTGACACCACCATGACGCCACCGTGACGCCACCATAACGCCACTGTGACGCCACCATGACGCCACCGTGACGCCATCGTGACACCTCTGTGACGCCACCGTGACGCCACCATAACGCCACTGTGACGCCACCATGACGCCACCGTGACGCCATCGTGACACCTCTGTGACGCCACCGTGACGCCATCGTAACGCCTCAGTTACGCCACCGTGACACCACCGTGACGCCACCATGACGCCACCGTGACACAACTGTGACGCCACCATGACACCATAGTGACACCACAGTGACGCCACCGTGACACCACTGTGACGCCACCATGACACCACCGTGACGCCATCGTGACGCCACCGTGACGCTACTGTGACACCACTGTGACCCCACCATGACACCACCGTGACGCCATAGTGATGCCACAGTGACGCCACCATGACACCACCGTGACGCCATAGTGACACCACCGTGACGCTACTGTGACACCACTGTGACACCACCATGACGCCACCGTGACGCCTCCGTGACGCCACCATGACGCCACCGTGACACCACAGTGACGCCACCGTGACACCACAGTGACCCCACCATGACACCACCGTGACGCCATAGTGATGCCACAGTGACGCCACCATGACACCACCGTGACGCCATAGTGACACCACCGTGACGCTACTGTGACACCACTGTGACACCACCATGACGCCACCGTGACGCCACTGTGACACCACCATGACGCCACCGTGACGCCACCATAACGCCACTGTGACGCCACCATGACGCCACCGTGACGCCATCGTGACACCTCTGTGACGCCACCGTGACGCCACCATAACGCCACTGTGACGCCACCATGACGCCACCGTGATGCCATCGTGACACCTCCCTGACGCCACCGTGACGCCACCGTGACGCCACCGTGACGCCTCCGTGATGCCTCAGTAATGCCTCTGTGACGCCACCGTGACGCCTCCGTGATGCCTCAGTAATGCCTCTGTGACGCCACCGTGACGCCATCGAAACACCTCAGTGACGCCATCGTGATGCCACGTGACACAACTGTGACGCCACCGTGACACAACTGTGACGCCACCGTAACACCACAGTGACACCACTGTGACGCCACCATGACACCACCGTGACGCCACCATGACGCCACCGTGACGCCACCATGACGCCACCGTGACACCACAGTGACGCCACCGTAACACCACAGTGACACAACTGTGACGCCACCATGACGCCACCGTGACACCACAGTGACGCCACCGCGACGCCACCATAACGCCACCGTGACACCACCGTGACGCCACCATTATGCCACCGTGACACAACTGTGACGCCACCGTGACGCCACCGTGACGCCACCATAACGCCACCGTGACACAACTGTGACGCCACCATGACGCCACAGTGACACCACAGTGACGCCACCATGACACTACTGTGACGCCACCATGACACCTCCGTGACGCCACCATGACGCCACAGTGACGCCACCATGACGCCATCGTGACACCTCTGTGATGCCACCATGACACCACAGTGACGCCACCATGACGCCATCGTGACACCTCTGTGACGCCACCATGACGCCACAGTGACGCCACCATGACACCATCGTGACACCTCCGTGACGCCACCATGACGCCACAGTGACGCCACCATGACGCCATCGTGACACCTCCGTGACGCCACCATGACGCCATCGTGACACCTCCGTGACGCCACCATGACGCCACAGTGACGCCACCATGACGCCATCGTGACACCTCTGTGACGCCACCATGACGCCACAGTGACACCACAGTGACGCCACCATGACACTACTGTGACGCCACCATGACACCTCCGTGACGCCACCATGACGCCACAGTGACGCCACCATGACGCCATCGTGACACCTCTGTGATGCCACCATGACACCACAGTGACGCCACCATGACGCCATCGTGACACCTCTGTGACGCCACCATGACGCCACAGTGACGCCACCATGACACCATCGTGACACCTCCGTGACGCCACCATGACGCCACAGTGACGCCACCATGACGCCATCGTGACACCTCCGTGACGCCACCATGACGCCATCGTGACACCTCCGTGACGCCACCATGACGCCACAGTGACGCCACCATGACGCCATCGTGACACCTCTGTGACGCCACCGTGACGCCATCGTAACGCCTCAGTTACGCCACCGTGACACCACCGTGACGCCACCATGACGCCACCGTGACACAACTGTGACGCCACCATGACACCATAGTGACACCACAGTGACGCCACCGTGACACCACTGTGACGCCACCATGACACCACCGTGACGCCATCGTGACGCCACCGTGACGCTACTGTGACACCACTGTGACCCCACCATGACACCACCGTGACGCCATAGTGATGCCACAGTGACGCCACCATGACACCACCGTGACGCCATAGTGACACCACCGTGACGCTACTGTGACACCACTGTGACACCACCATGACGCCACCGTGACGCCTCCGTGACGCCACCATGACGCCACCGTGACACCACAGTGACGCCACCGTGACACCACAGTGACCCCACCATGACACCACCGTGACGCCATAGTGATGCCACAGTGACGCCACCATGACACCACCGTGACGCCATAGTGACACCACCGTGACGCTACTGTGACACCACTGTGACACCACCATGACGCCACCGTGACGCCTCCGTGACGCCACCATGATGCCACAGTGACACCACCGTGACGCCATAATGACACCTCCGTGACGCCACAGCGACGCCGGAACACTTTCATTTGTTTACGATGAAGCTGTGGAATGTCATTCCAGTAAAAAAACAGACAGCCGTTTGTTTTGGGGGCGGGCCTTCATACGTATCCAGAAGTAGGAGGAGCCAGCTCTCCTGCAGCACGGTCCAGCAGGACCGAGGCTTCATGAAGAGGCCCCACCCTCCCTGAAGGAGCTGGTGAGCAGGCCGGGGGGGCCGCGGGCTAAGTAATGACAGTGTGAGCGGCCTCGGCAGACGGCGGCGGTAAAAAGCCTGCCCCCGTCACCTGAGTCTTTTGTTGGGGCTTTTATTAGCAGTAGCGGCGCTGGAATAACCTGTTAACACCAATCATAGAGCAGCAATAATAACCTCCTCCATCATATTTTAAAAGTCACGTCAAGCCGGCGCCGGTAATTCATCTCTATGCAAATCTGCGGCTGTCAGCCATTAGAGGCTCGCCGCCGCTTTCATTAAAACGCTCTGCTGCTGCTCGCTAATAAAACACGCCGCCGCCGCACAAGAATTATGGCGGCGATTAGGCCGACATGTGGACGGAGAATAAAAACCAACAGATAAAGTGGAGGGGTCAGGCTGGGGGGGACACTTAGCAGAGGCGGCAAGAGATGGGGGGATCAGGGCCGGATCACTGCTTCCTGTGGGCGGGGCTCCCTGGGTCCTCCCAGCAGCGTCCTGAGCCCCCCCCCCCGCAGCGTTCTGGCCCCCCCAGCAGCATCCCACAGCCTCATAACAGCATTATTGGAATAAATCAGTGGAGGTTCACGACACATCTGGATCCACACAGTTTTCAGGGACCGGCACAGTTCTGCTCACAGGGGTTCTGACCCGGTGAGGGTTCTGGGACCTGCAGACTGTCACATTCATGTTCAGCTGCTGCTCAGGGTTCTTATGTTTCTCCTCCTGAAGGAAGTTCTGCTGCTCTGGAACTGGACCTCCACCGGACCCTCAAGTCGGGATCATTGTGTACAAAAACCAGATCAGAACCTTTTCCTTTTCTCACGTCCATGACGCATCTCACCTGTGCAGCCTTCAGGCGGCGGGACGCCGGCGCCATCTCACTGGGCTGCAGGCCTGTGCGAGGGGGGGTCTCCGGTCCACCGAGTCCTGATCTTCTGCTTTCTCCCAAAGCCGGTGATGTTCTGGTTCTGCTCTTTAATGGACTCATTAATCCGTGGCGGGTCATTAGGTTCCTCGCCGCTCTCTGACAAACGCAGCCACTGAGTGATGAACAATGTTCTTCCTCCTCGTCTTCCTCGTCCTGTGAAGGCCCGGCGTGATGAAGAGGAGCGTCCCGTCACATTACCCAGATGTGTTTGCGGGTTCACCGCCAGTCCATCACCGGCGGGATGATGGGACCGGGGGGGCGGCTGAGGGGAACAGAACCCCTCCTCCAGTGATGGAGGAGCGGCTCACCTGCATCGATCACCTGATCGCTCTGACTGGATCTTCAGCACCAAGTCCAGATGGAGCAGCAGAACCACACGGAGACGAGAAGACCGTCCTGCAGCAGCCAGACCAGAACCTCCTGGGATTGAATGTGGGTTGGGGTCAGAAAAAGAGCTGGTCACACGCTGACCCACAGCTATGATGTTTTTACCAAACCATCAGGACAGAACCGTCAGGAACCAAAACCGTCAGAACAGAAAAACAGTTTTTTGGGTTTGAACTCTCAGAAGGCGGTTCTGCCACAGAGGGTTAGTTTGGGTTCTGGGGGTTCTGATCTGGTTTTTGGTGTGAACCTTTGAGCATTTCTACCACAGAGGGAAGGAGGAAGTGGGTCTGCTTGTGTTCTGAGGTCAGAGGTCATCTGTGACAGAAGCTATTGATGTTCAGATTGGATTGTTCTTTGTGCCGCTGTCCGCTCGCTGTCCTCTGTGACCTTGTAGTCCCGCCGGCCGCGGGCTCGGTCCGGTCCGGCCGCTGTTTGGTCAATCGACTGGCCGGCACTCTGCGGGGTGGGCTTGGTTTTATTGTCAGGCGGCTCTTCAGACGAGGCGTTACTGAGGCTCGTAAAGTCAAACAGAACAGACAGATGGGGGGGGCACGTGTTCACAGGGGGGCTTTTAGTGACTGACCACACCAGTAAACAGTCACCCCCATCCTCTTCCTCCTCCTCTTCCTCTCCATGGTGGGCCGCTGGAGCACTAGGTCCGGTTCTGGTTCTGTGTCAGTCTGAAACAGAGGAGAGATGGAGAAAATGGATAAACCTTTAGAGTATTGATAGTTTGTTTGTTGTTGTGTTTGTTATTTGTCTTATCGCTTTGGTCTGGGTTGGCTTTGTGTGGTTGTTGTGAGTATTTTGTGTGGTTGTTGTGAGTATTTTGTGTGGTTGTTGTGAGTATTTGGCCTTTCCTGCCGTTTGTTGTCATTTTTTGCTTTGATCTTTATTCTTTCATCAATGTTTGTAGTTGTTTGTTGTTGTTTGTTTCAGAGAAATCTTCAGCTAGTTAATTTCTGCCAAAAAGTTTCTGTCAATAAAACATAAGGTTGAGAAAATTTTATTTTGCAACCCCCAGAGGGGGGAACTGGAGGCGGGGTCTGTGGGTGGGACGTTCTTTCTCCAGGGAGAAAGATCAAAATGTTCCGCTTCTCAAAAATGTTATTATTTATTGTTATCCTTTGTTTACAAACATTTGTTTACCTGTCATCTTTGCTCACTTTCTGTTTCCTGATCTTCTTCCTGGTTCGATTCCTGCAGATGTGGGGGTGTTCAGCAGAGGGGGGTGGGGGGCAACCAATACCAAAGAACTTTATGAAGGGTGGGGGTGTAGTTTTATTTCTGCAGCACGGAGCTGAAGATTGAATTAACCCTGTTTTTTGTTAATGGGGGGGGGGGGGTGACCTGGGGTGGGAGGATGACCCCTGAACCTTGAACTGGCGGGGCGTTCGGTCAGGGCAAACAGGGACCACACGGACCCCCACACACTTAAGTCGCTCCTCTTCCTCTCAGATGCATCTGAAACCCCCACCTGGGAACAGGACGAGCTCTCATTGGACGATTCCATCAGCGCCCCCCCCCCCGATACCTGCATAACGCCTCTGTGAGGATGACAATGAAAGTGAGATGAAGGAGGAACCGGAACCCTTCGGTTCTCTGATGCTCCTGACGGAGGACGTGCTGGAACGTTCCACGCCTTGTTGATGCGGGTCTCATGAGACCCGTGACGGTCTCATGAGACCCATGACGGTCTCATGTAACCCAGGTCTGGATTGGGTCCAGCTTGATGGATTCTCCCTGGAAGTTTTCTGCTCCTCTGGTTCTGACTGCAGGTTTCCCATGAAGCACTTGAACACCTTCGTGAGCAGCAAACTAGCAGGAGGAGCAGCAGGAGGAGCAGCAGGAGGAGCAGCAGGAGGAGCAGCTTCTGCAGAGTCCAGCTCCTCAGACATGTGGCTGTGCGGAGCGTCCGTCCTCCTGGTTTCGGCTGTCGAGATTCAGTCCTTTGATGATCAGGAACGTCCACCTCCTGAGATCAAACTGTTACGAAGCTTTTATTTTGGAAGATCGGGTTCATTTCCTGCAGAAGAGGCTTCAGAACATCTGACGGTGGTTCTGTTCTCTCCAGGTTCTGCAGGTTCTGTGCAGCTCTCTGCCTCAAACCTTCAAGTTCTTCTCCAAGCTGGAGAACGTCCGTCTGTGAGCTTCAGAGGAGCCGCACCTTAAGGTGACACCTTCCACTCAGGTGAAGGGCAGAGGAAAACAGACTTAACCGAAATAACCGGGCCCAGGCCCGCCCCGGTCCAAAGCCAAGCCCAGAACCAGAGCCCCCCCCGGTCCAAAGCCAAGCCCAGAACCAGAGCCCGCCCCGGTCCAAAGCCAAGCCCAGAACCAGAGTCAGCTCCGGTCTCCAGGTTCTGAGCAATTCGTCTCACCACAGTGCACGTGCGTGCACGCTCATGCGGTCCCTCCTGGGGGGCCCAGAGACTCCTGAAGCTGGTGGAGCATCAATCACATCGGGATCCGTTCTCCCCTCCGCTTTGTTCTGAGTGTCGGCGCCAAACACAAAGATGGATCCTTATGGGAAAATCAATGGGGGGGGGGCTGCGGGGGGGGGGGTCAGCAGTATGGATCTGCTTGGATAGAGGCAGTGACCGCTGCCGCGCCCGGCGTGGAAGTCTTTCTGTCAATCAATGAGTGACACACCTTCAGCATCTTCACTTATCCAACAGCATCCATCCTCTGAGACGCCCCCCCCCTCATCCAACAGCATCCGTCCTCTGAGACGCCCCCCCCCTCATCCAACAGCATCCGTCCTCTGAGACGCCCCCCCCCTCATCCAACAGCATCCATCCTCTGAGACGGCCCCCCCCCCTCATCCAACAGCATCTGTCCTCTGAGATGCCCCCCCCCTCATCCAACAGCATCCGTCCTCTGAGACGCCCCCCCCCCTCATCCAACAGCATCCATCCTCTGAGACGGCCCCCCCCCCTCATCCAACAGCATCTCCTCTGAGACGCCCCCCCCCCCTCATCCAACAGCATCCGTCCTCTGAGATGCCCCCCCCTCATCCAACAGCGTCCATCCTCTGAGATGCCCCCCCCCTCATCCAACAGCTTCCATCCTCTGAGATGCCCCCCCCTCATCCAACAGCATCCGTCCTCTGAGATGCCCCCCCTCATCCAGCAGCGTCCATCCTCTGAGATGCCCCCCCCTCATCCAACAGCATCCGTCCTCTGAGTGGGCCCTTCCTCCTCAGCGGGGGCTCTGACCCACAGCTCAGACGTGGTTTGTGCTGCTGGCGGCTGCTGGATGAAGCTCAGGTTGATGGTCTGCTCGTCTTCATCGATTGTGCCGCCTGCTGCTCGGCTGTCAGGAGTGCAGAGAAAAACGAGACAAAGATGGTCTGATCTTCATTCTTCTGTGGATGAAGAGGACGAGGAAAGTTTTTCTTCATCTCTTTATTTGCTCATCAAGCAGGCACCCTGAGTGGGAGGAGCCTGAGAGCGAGTCATGAATCTGTCATGAAACCAGCCCCAGAAAGCCAAAACTCTGGAAAAAGGAGCCAAGAATCCAGAAAGTCGGATCATTCTTGTTGTGTCACCACATCCACCAACTGAGAAGGAGGACGGTGATGCAGCAGCAGGGCGTCCGACCTCTGAGCACACTGCAGGTTCGATTCCTACCCATAAGACACTGCAGTGCTGACCCTCCCACCCTGCCTGGGTGAAGCTTGGTGGCAGACAGGACATCACTTTGGACATGGTAGACATTTTTACCCCCATGCTGATCAGAAAAACCTGCAAAGTTAAAACTAAAATCAGCTCTAGAAAGCAGAGTCTGTTGATAATTGGTCACTTTTGAAACCAACCTCTACGTTTTAGAGACTTTTATCTGATTCCCATCAGTTTAAGGATCTCTTCTCATGTCCGATTTTCCACAGATTGTTTGATGCGTTTCCACTCCTTCATCTGCGTTTGTGGTTCCACTGCGGTTCAGAACTGATGGGGGCTGAGGATTCCTCCTGGACCCCGTTCAGGGCAGGAAGCTGGAGGTGACTGTGGAGGCGGGGCTTCCTGTTTGTGGGACGCGTCGCTCCTCAGAGCTGCAGGTGGGTCCGGGCATCCTTCAATTCCCTGAACAGCAGCAGGGGAGGGGGGCAGGCCTCCCCATACATAATTAATGAAATCATTTCAGCCTCACTATTGACTAAACAAACGCATCATTCAGGGGGGGCTGGAGTCAATAGACCCGGAAACATTTAATCATGTTGGAAATAATGACTACTGTTCCCATAATGCCATGGTGATTCCAGCTGCTGATGTGGATTAATGTGCTGTCAGAGACCCGGAGGGGGGGGGGCTGACGTGGAGGGATGGCTGGAAAGTGGCTGTCAGAAAATGCAGTGGATATTCGCTGCTTTGTTTATCGCCGCCAAACGCGCGCGGGAACATGTGGAGGCTGTCCTCCCGCCTTTTCATCCGCTGCCTAAATGGGTCTGGGGATGGAGAGTCACTCTATCCGCCCCCTCCTGCCCGACACGGAACCCATTTAGAGCCGCCGCCGAGGAGACAGCCGTCTGTCACCACAGACAGCGCTCAAATCGACTCTTCACGCGCCGTCGCCCCCACGTCTGCGGGCGGGGGGTGGGGCACTCACAGCCCCCTCGCCTGCATCTGGATCTGCAGCATCAGCACCGCATCTGCAGACAAACGGAGATCTAAAGCTGCAGATCTGCATCATGTAGATCTAGAGCTGCAGATCTGCATCACATAGATCTAGAGCTGCAGAACTGCATCATGTAGATCTAGAGCTGCAGAACTGCCTCACGTAGATCTAGAGCTGCAGAACTGCCTCACGTAGATCTAGAGCTGCAGATCTGCATCATGTAGATCTAGAGCTGCAGATCTGCATCACATAGATCTAGAGCTGCAGATCTGCATCATATAGATCTAGAGCTGCAGAACTGCATCATGTAGATCTAGACATCTAACATGACAAACTGGTGACCCAGGCCTAAGAGCAGCAGAGTTGGAACCGGCAAACCTGTAATCCTGAAGGGATGGATGATGGATGGATGATGGTTGGATGGAAAACTGATCATTTCCTTTCATCTAGTAAATATTTAAACGGTTCTAAAAATGTCCAGATCAGAATCAGTATCAGTGATGATGTCATAACCTTCACCTTCATCTAAAGAAACCAGCGTCTGTTCTTCTCCTGAATCAACCCCCATGGTTTCTCGGGGGGGTGGGTCACAGGTCAGCGACTTTGTGTTTGCCGTCCAGCACCCCCCCACACAAACACACACACTCTCATGTTTTACTGCCCTGAAGTGAGAAACAACAGGAAGTCAGCAATGTGGCGCTCGGGCCTCCGTGGGAGAAGAAGAATGAGGAGCTAATAATTACTCGCCATGGCTAAGAGTGGTCTGCATGGAGAGTCCTGAAGCGTGGAGGAGAGCATGAACTGGTGTTTCAGGAAGGTTCAGCTCTGAGGTTCAAAGGTGCATCAGGGCATGTATTTGGTTTTGCTCAGTGGAGAAAAAGGCCTCAGGCTTCAATTTAACTGTGGTTAACGTTAACCCCCACCCGCAGAGGAAGTATGACTTCATCAGGGAGATGTCCAACTCAAACGGCGTCCAACTGACGACAGAACCTGGATCCCACCTGGTTTCATCCATGTAGGCAGGAAGCTGATGTCGGCTGAAGGTCGGCGGCCTCGTCTCCCTGACAGAACCAGGTCATCTGGGTCGTTCTGGCTCCGTGGGAATCGGCGCAGCTGCTGCTGATAAGAGGTAATGATTGGCCTCATGGTCTGCAAAGTGCTCAATCAGTCGGCGAGTGAAGGAGCTGCAGATAAAGACAGAAACACTGGCTTTCTGTCAGCATCTTCAGCAGCTGCACGCTTCCCCACAGGTACGCCGGGGGCGGCCGTGTGGGCGGGTCACTTCATATACATAACATATCTTTACAGTTCCGCTCTGATGGTCAGGAAGTCATAGATGACTCGTTTCTGTGAAGACGCAAAACATGAATTACAGCCAAAACAGAGAAAAACAGGAAATGACGGTCAGAATCCAACCAGAATTTAACCAAACTGCAGAGAAGAACAAACACGAGGTTGTGGCTGCGGAGCTGCATGTCTCTGTGTTTGCACAGCTGCATTACTGCGCAGCTGCATGTCTTTATAGCTGTCTGTCTGTGTAGCTGCATAGCTGTGTGTCTGCGCAGCTGCATGTCTGCATAGCTGTGTGTCTGCGTAGCTGTATAGCTGCGTGTCAGCATAGCTGCATGTCTGCGTGGCTGCATAGCTGGATGTCTGCAGAGCTGCGTGTCAGCATAGCTGCATGTCTGCGCAGCTGCATGTCTGCGTGGCTGCATAGCTGCATGTCTGCATAGCTGCATGTCTGCGCAGCTGCAAGTCAG
The DNA here is from genome assembly GCA_023969325.1 of Oryzias curvinotus. Lineage (NCBI taxonomy): Eukaryota > Metazoa > Chordata > Actinopteri > Beloniformes > Adrianichthyidae > Oryzias > Oryzias curvinotus. The sequence continues at coordinate 30,800,339 of CM043717.1, read as the reverse complement.
CATAGCTGCATGTCTGCGCAGCTGCAAGTCAGCATAGCTGCATGTCTGCGCAGCTGCATGTCAGCATAGCTGCATGTCTGCGCAGCTGCGTGTCAGCATAGCTGCATGTCTGCGCAGCTGCATGTCTGCATAGCTGCATGTCTGCATAGCTGCATGTCTGCGTGTCAGCATAGCTGCATGTCTGCGCAGCTGCATGTCAGCATAGCTGCATGTCTGCGCAGCTGCATGTCAGCATAGCTGCATGTCTGCGCAGCTGCATGTCAGCATAGCTGCATGTCTGCGTGTCAGCATAGCTGCATGTCTGCATAGCTGCATGTCTGCATAGCTGCATGTCAGCATAGCTGCATGTCTGTGTGTCAGCATAGCTGCATGTCTGCGCAGCTGCATGTCTGCATAGCTGCATGTCAGTATAGCTGCATGTCTGCGTGTCAGCATAGCTGCATGTCTGCGCAGCTGCATGTCTGCATAGCTGCATGTCAGCATAGCTGCATGTCTGCGTGTCAGCATAGCTGCATGTCTGCGCAGCTGCATGTCAGCATAGCTGCATGTCTGCGCAGCTGCATGTCAGCATAGCTGCATGTCTGCATAGCTGCATGTCTGCATAGCTACATGTCTGCATAGCTGGATGTCTGCAGAGCTGCGTGTCTGCGTGTCTTCATAGCTGCGCAGCTGCATGTAATGAACACCAACATTTGTTGGAGGCTTTGTGTTTTTCTTAGATTTGTTCATTTCTGACATCAAGTTACAGACAAGCAGGTTGTGTCCTTAGCGGTCTCAAAGACGTAAACTACGACTGGTTACATTATGTCGTCATTTCACAATAAAAGCACGATCATCAGCGTCAGTCAGTTGCACCGTTAGAGAACGGGAGGTGGGCCTCACTTTGGGGATCAGTGGACTGATGCAGCAAAGCCACCATCACCTCCACATGCATCTATGAAGGACCCCCCCCCCCCCCACACACACACACACACACAGCTGCTCAACACAAAGTAAAGACTTTTATTTACACCTCAAACACATAATTTGCCTCCTCAGTGCTGGGGGGGCTATTGCCATTTAAAGATGACGAAGAGGCCACAGAGGTGGGCGACACAATAATCCATCATGGCTGGGGGGTGGGGGGTCCAGCCTTGCGGTAAATCCAATCGGAGCAGGGTCACTAGCCCCCCCATCATCAGTTAGCTTTGGTCAACAGCAGGATTCATGCTTCAGAGCTGACAGCGTCCTGTTAAACACCGCCACCAGCACGCCACAGCACGCCACAGCACGCCACAGCACGCCACAGCACGCCACCAGCACGCCACAGCACGCCACAGCACATAGGTTGTTCCTCTGGATGGGGGGTCAGGTTGTTCCTCTGGATGGGGGGTCAGGTTGTTCCTCTGGATGAGGGGCCAGGTTGTTCCTCTGGATGGGGGGTCAGGTTGTTCCTCTGGATGGGGGGCCAGGTTGTTCCTCTGGATGAGGGGCCAGGTTGTTCCTCTGGATGGGGGGCTTGGTTAGACGCGGCAGCGATGCCCCCACAGCTCTCCTGTCTGCTTCCCTCCATGTGGATGGAAGCTATAATTACTGCAGAAGCTGATTAATTACAGTTCAACCGGCCGCCTCTTTGGTGTGACCCCCCCCCCCCCCACACACACCTGACCAGCTGATTAAAGGACAGGGTTCCCAGGTGAATGTAATCACTGTGGTAACCATGGATACAGGCTGTGATGAAGGAGGAGAAGAACATTTTAATCAGGTTTGGATCAGCGATGACAGAATTCTGGGTTCAAACTGGACCGGACCAGCACATTTACACTGAAAGTCTCCAAAACGTTATGCTATGTTTAGGAAGGATTTCTTTGTAATTGTTTCATTGTTTCAAAATCCTTTTTACAAAGTTTTACTTTTTGTTCTTGTTTTGTACAAATATCAAACCAAAACCAAGGCGTGATCCAAAACCTGAGGTTTGAAGGGAATTGTGGGTAAAGTGAAAGCTTGCATCCCTGATAAATAGAGATTACATTTATTGAAATATGCTGCTGAAGGCATGAAGTTTCTGCTTCTGATTTCTTCATTTGACAAAAACAAAATCTGTTTTGGGCCAAAGTTCTGGAATTGGCTCCATATTTTTCTGAACTTTTTAGAGGCGTAAATGATTTTTTTCTCCTGCAGTTTTCTGGATTCATGTTTTTATTGAATGCTCTTGGCTCTTGGTTCTCGGTTTTGGTTGTCGGTTCTTGGTTCTCCACTCATCTGGGTTCCTCAGTCAGGAACCTCCTCCACGCTCCTCCATCCCGGCTCATCCGGAGAGCCGCCTGGGCTCGGCGCTGAAGTCACGTCTGCGTTTTTTTCCTCCACGTTCTGTTTATCCACAAAGCTGGGGTCAGGCTGTGTCGGGCTAGGGGCCACAGTCTGCTGAAGCGGCTTCATTCACTGCTATTTAAAGTGTTTCTGGGAGGGGGGGGCAGAGCTGCCAGGAGCGCAGCTCCGATCCAGAAGGACAGAACCCTTATCTGTGCTGCGGTTATTGGACTTTAATCAAAATTAGCCTGTAATTGGTGTCTCTGATTAGATTAGGCCAAATGAAATCAACCCCCCCTAAAAGGATTAGGGCAAGTTAAAAAACAGTGTTCATGCTGAGCAGCGAATGCAAATGCAATCTAATGGAGGAGGGAAGAGCCTCTGATGGGGGGAAACCACGGACTTGTTGGGAATGCAAATCGACCTGATCCGGTTTTATGCTAATGGCAGCAGAGCAAAACATTTCAATGTATTCCTGTCTTGTTACAGTCGGGCTAAAAGCTTCTAAATCCCCGCCATTTACCAAATTAAACTAATTTCAAGTGCTTCCAAAAGGCACATCTGTAGGCTGACTCTCGGCCCCCCCGGCCTCTGAGAAGTGGCCCCCGCCGGGGCATTCAGCGTCTCATTGATCCTTGAATAGTCATGCCTGTCAGGCAGCCATATCAACCATTATCATTCTAATTTTACTGCCTTTCTTGGTCCCTGATCTAATTTGCAACGATGCCGGAGCGTTTCTCCGGGCCCCCGCACTTTCTTCAGAATTTCAACAAGGGCATTAAAGGGCCCCCAATTTACATTAATGAAGTGCACATTTAATTAAGGCGGGTGGCGGCACAGCAGCCGTGAAGGGAGGCGAGCCGGACGCCAGGACGAGTCGACAAACTCAGAGGTGAGAGAGGAGGAGGACAGGAGGAGGAACCCATCGAGCGGGGGGGTCAGCGGTTCCTCGATCAAACACTGCCATGCCTGAGTGGGAGGGGCCAAGCATCAAAGAAAGGAAGTGTGGGGGGGGCATGTCTGGTGGTTACAGTCAAATCTGTTGATGTTTTTTCTGATGTTGTGAAGTTTGTTGGTCAGACTTTTGTGGGTCGTCAGCCGCTCCAGATTCAAAGCAGTCGAGGAATTCTGGTTCTACGATGAACACGAACGACCAGCAGGATCCACATCAGAGTCTGTTCACCAGCATTCCTGTATCCTGTAACTATATATCCAAGCTCCCATCAGTCAGTCTGTATCCGAGTATTTAAGTATCTTAGCAGGTGAGTATATAAGTATATCAGTGTGTGAGTATCTGAGTATGTAAGTATGTTAGTATGTCAGTCTGTCTCATGAACACGTATGTAGTGTCTCCAACTCCAAACATCCCCCCCCCTCAGACATCCATCCACCCTCATAGATCTGGGAAACCCTTTAACACTGGCGCCGTCACTGGTGACGCCTACAAACACGCTCTTTGACACGACGTAACTCTTCGCCATTAAAGAGGTAAATGGGCTGAAACCTATGAACTAGTAAATCCTAATGCGATAATTATTTGACGATGACTCATCTGTTCTTTTACCTTTACTTGTCTCCATCTTTCAGTTGTTTTTTTAATGCTTTTGAGCTTTTATGGTTTTTATTTTAAGGCTCTAGATCAATGAATAAACGTGAATTCAACCGTTATTCAGTTCACAGCAGAGTAGCAACTCGGGTTCCAGCGCCCACTTCCACTGAGAAGTCCGTGTTCCACCTTCAAAGCATTGTGTTCGTGTGTCGCTGCACAAGTCTGTCAGTCCATTTGGGCTCTGCGGACAAGCTGGGCGTTCACTGAAAGGTCAGCCAATCAGGGACTGGGATTTGGTGGTGATGTGTGGACGGCGTCCTTTTCAGACCACAGAGGAACCAATCATTTGAAACTTGATCATGACAGAAAAGTTCATCGTAATTGCGTTTGTGTCCGACTGGAACTCTACGACACCAAGTCATGGGGGGTTCATGGGAATTGAGCTGTGAAGGAAAGGCCTAGAGCCAGAGTCCAGATCTGCATCGCTTTGAATTTTCACTCCAGGACTCTTCCCACCGTAGGTTTCACTAGTAAACTGTAAAAACAGAAGTGTGGGTTTGGCAGGGTGGGGCCAGACTCTTGACCACACCCACTTCTCACTTCTCTCTTGTGACTCTGCGTTTAGTGAAACGATGAGCTAAGATAAGTTCATGAGAAGATTTTCTGACACTTGGAAGTTTCCTCCTCTTGACAGAAGCTGGGATTCAGAGGGACTGTGTGGTTCTGGTTCCGATGAGGAGCATCAGGCCCGAGCCTCACACAGGCCAGACTCCAGGAGAGCAGAGAAGATGGAGTTCTGACGGGTCCGTTTGGGAGTCAGTTGGGCTCTTTGGTTCTGATGGATCCGTGTCACGTTTGCTACTGCAGAGACTAGAAGTAACGAGCAGAAGACAACAGAAGTTCTGACGGTTCTGCTCAGCAGGTTCGGTTTCTCCACCTGTGGAACCCCAATCATGCCGTTTCCTGCTGGTGTTTTTATGCAGGTGGGGGTCAGAGAGCTCCCTCTCTGGGGCGGTGGAGGAGGTCCGGTTGTTTGCAGCACATTTGCCTCTTTGTGGGGCACAGATGGGGGCTCGGCGGGGCGGGTGGGGGCCTCTGGGGGGGAACAGAGCTGGGACAATGATCTCTGCTCGTCAGCCGTAAAAAGTCAAGAGTTATAAATTCATCTGTTTGCTCTGCGCTGACACCCGCCCAGAGCCAGATCACCCACAATGCATCAGGCTGTCAGACGCGCCGCGGGAAGAAAGGCCTGCAGATGCTTTATTGTCTCTGTGATTTCCACGTAATTAGCCGGGAAGAAAAGTCTGCGCTCCGGTTTAATCACGCTGAATGAACTCAAAGAGCGCCATTCTCCCCGACGGCGGCCCCCCAGCCACCCCGCCCCGCCCAGACCTGCTCTGCAGAGTTTAAGTGTGTGTGACTGCCCACTGTGAAATTGGTTAACACAAACGCACACCAGTGTTGATGCATTTAACAGATTAGGCCAATCAATCCCTTAACACCTCCAAACATGAAGTTGGGCCGGCCCGTTTAATGAGGCTCTCGGGCCGGCGCCGCTGCGGCCTCATCAGGGAAGACACCGCGCCGTCAGACCACATTCATCTGCCGCCATCTTTAATCTGCTTTTGATGAGCCACCTGAAAGATGATGAAGATCAGTTACTGACCAGAACCGCATCGCTTAAGCCTCTAATGAGGGGGCGGGGCCACGACTGATGCTGCACACCTTTTTATTTTCACAGGCTCATTTGTTCTGTCATGCGGATCCATCAGAACCAGGAGAACTCTGGTTCTGACTGGAGGAATTGTGGTGGCATCGTCAGTCCAGACGATCCTGACTGCGTCAGACATGAGGAACGGCGTGGAAAGGTTCATTACTGCCACCAAAAACCAAACGAGTCCATCAGCTTTGGCGGTTCGGCTTTGGGCCGACGGCGTCTGACGTCTGTGAAGTCAGACTGTAGACGAGACATCAGAGTCCAGGCCTGGGGGGGGGCGGCCCCCTGCTGGTGTTCCAGAAGCTCCGCCTCATCTGCTGCTGGTTACCTGGATCAGGTGGGACTCTGAGCCTCCATCTTCAACATTAAACTGTTTGCAAGTAACTAAAACCAAAGCTGAGGTCAAATTAGATTTCAAGTTAGATTTTATGAATAAAAACACGTGAAGCATCAGTCCTGTCACAACACATTTGATTGAAATATAACATTTGAACATTTACTCATTTGATCATTGAATGATGTTTAAATGTCTCATTGATCCGCTGCAGGAACCAAAACTGTTGGTCCTACAATAAACGTTCAGGGCCTGCAGCTGTTGATGATTGGCTGTACGACGGTCCGTTGACCTGTGAGATAGTGATTGGTCCGGCAAATTACGGTACGTCTGTGTACACGCCAACACAGTTCTCCATGAGAAACATGGATGACATCCAAATGTCCCGCTTCACATGACAAGGGACTTATCATGGCCTCCCCCTCAATTTAACCCTTGTGCTATCTTGGATGACCCCACCCTTCCATTGAGGTGTTCTCCTATCATGACAAAGGTGGATAAAGGTGGAGAGGATTTCATGTAATCCATGGACACCAGTGAAGATCACAAATAATTTTTAAAAAAAGGTTCAGCGCTCTGTTAATATTTACATTATATTCAAGCCAAAATATGAAGCATTAATATAGTAAGAAAAATAATATTTCCTTGAAAAACAATTTGTGCTTTTTGAGTTAAAATATGAGACGTTTTCTATTCTAACCTTTTTATTTATTATTTTTACTTTATAAATTAAAACTAAAATTAAAGAGCAATTTTTTTGTAATATTGTTTTTATTTTAATTTTTGGTACATTATCAAACATAATTACAAGCTTTACACCCAATTTGTACATGTGAAATAAATTAGAACAAATAAAATAGAACAGAGAAAGAACAACTAAACAATAACAAGAAAAGAAAAAAAACAGATCAACCTCTACCAATCAGGAAAGTAAAGGAAAGCCATCTTTTGATACATTTTTCAAATACAACTGCATTTTTTATTTTATTTTAAATAGTGAAGGTTTACAGAGTATTCTTAGTTAGTCTTGGTCATCCACAGATCCATTCTCCAAATGAAGACTCCTCACAAAACTTTTTAGAGGACCCCCCCCCCCCATGTTCCAACTTTCCTTTCCTAATACATGTAATTCGTTCTAATGGAAAAACTAGGAGCATCTGTTTCCCCAGTGCGTCAACTTGGGCCTACAGGTTCTTCTCCAAAACATTACAATGGTTCTTTTTGCTTGTAAAAAACACCTGTCAATCATAATTTGTTCGCTTTTAGTAAACTTGAGTTTTGAAGGATATATACCTAGAATAAACATAGCAGGATTTGTTGGAACAGTTTTTGAAACAATAATCTCTACTGCTCTAAGTCTTATCTCAGGGCATTGCCACATGCAGTGGAAGAGAGTCCCTTTAGCCCCAACCCCAACCCTAACCCCAACCCTAACCCTAGCCCTAACCCTAACATCTCTCTTAGTGCCAGCAAACCCAGCCAACTTAACCAGCGTGCTCTATAGGCCTGAGGAAGATCTGAATACGGGTCGAAACGTCGCCGCTAAAACACGCTAATTTGGTTTCAATTTTGCACTTGTCTTTTTTTCTTTTTCATCTTTTTTCCCCTTTTTTTTTACAAATCTTTTTTTTGCTTTCATTCGGCTGTTTTATTTTCGTTCACAAAAAATAAAAAACACACAAAAAAATTAAAAACATTATAAAAACATACAAAAAATAAATTTAATTTACGCCTTATTAGATTATAATAACAAAGGCGAACCTAAAAAACAAAACATGGACAACGAATGGATCCTTGTACAGCCACGGAGGGGAAGGAAACGTACCTTCCAACGGAACCCGAGGGGACGTAGCAATGATGCCCGCTTAGGGATGGACCGTGCACCGCCCACCTTCCGTGGAAGGGGGGCTACAACCCTTCGCCCTAACCCTAACCCAAGAGCAATTTACTTTTCATTTTTCTAATGTATTTATAAACAGAAAATGAATGAAATTTTCTGTAATTTCCCTAAAAATGACTTTTTTTCACTAGAAAATTGAATTCATGTTCCTGCAGAGATTTGGCCTTTAGGCCTTCAGTGATGAAGATCTTCCTCCCAGCCAGAAGGACACATAACCAAGTATGGAGGGATGTGTACTTGGGGCCTTTGGGGCCTTTTGGAAGCTTTTGGGAGCCTCTGTAGGTTTTTGGGGGCCTTTGGAAGGTTTTGGGGCCTTTGGAAGCTTGTGGGGTAGGAGCCTTAGGAAGCTTGTGGGGGCCTCTGTACGTTTTTGGGGGCCTTTGGAAGCTTTTGAGGGCCTCTGTAGGTTTTTAGGGGCCTTAGGAAGCTTGTGGGGGCCTCTGTACGTTTTTGGGGGCCTTTGGAAGCTTTGGGGGCCTTTGGAAGCTTTTGGGGGCCTCTGTAGGTTTTTGGGGGCCTTTGGAAGGTCTTGGGGCCTTTGGAAGCTTTTGGGGGCCTCTGTAGGTTTTTAGGGGCCTTTGGAAGCTTTTGGGGGCCTCTGTAGGTTTTTAGGGGCCTTAGGAAGCTTGTGGGGGCCTCTGTAGGTTTTTGGGGGCCTTAGGAAGCTTTTGGGGCCTTAGGAAGCTTTTGGGGGCCTCTGTGGGTTTTTGGGGGCCTTTGAAAGGTTTGGGGGCCTTAGGAAGCTTTTGGGGCCTTAGGAAGCTTTTGGGGGCCTCTGTAGGTTTTTAGGAGCCTTAGGAAGCTTGTGGGGGCCTCTGTAGGTTTTTGGGGGCCTTTGGAAGGTTTTGGGGCCTTTGGAAGCTTTTGGGGGCCTCTGTAGGTTTTTGGGGGCCTTAGGAAGCTTTTGGGGCCTTAGGAAGCTTTTGGGGGCCTCTGTGGGTTTTTGGGGGCCTTTGAAAGGTTTGGGGGCCTTAGGAAGCTTTTGGGGCCTTAGGAAGCTTTTGGGGGCCTCTGTGGGTTTTTGGGGGCCTTTGAAAGGTTTGGGGGCCTTAGGAAGCTTTTGGGGGCTTTGGAGGTTTTTGGGGACCTTTGGGGAATTTTCAGAATCCTCTGGTTGGTGTTGATTACAGAAGCGCTCAGATGTTAAAGGATCTATAGGAGTGAAGTCAAACAGACTTTTCTGAACGTTCTGGACGGACAGAACCTCTTCATGTTTGTTGCTGAGTCACTTCAGAACCTCTTCATGTTTGTTGCTGAGTCACTTCAGAACCTCTTCATGTTTGTTGCTGAGTCACTTCAGAACCTCTTCATGTTTGTTGCTGAGTCACTTCAGGAATTCAGATCTAAATGAGGAAAAATAAACGGAAGAAACTGGGATAAAGACGTTGAATTGTGAATAATTCCAACATGAAGGTCAAACATCGACTCTAAAGCGTTTCCTCCTCTTCAGCCGACGCTTGAAGCTCAGCAGGGGTTTTTTCTGGGGGCGGGGCTGAGGATCATCCATCCTCTGAGGGCGTCCTCCACTCCCCAGGAGAGGAGCAGCCACTCACCCTCTTCATCCTCTTCATCCTCTTCATCATCTTCCCACCTCCACAAAGGCAGCAGGAAGCATCTGGATGAGAGGGGCAGCTCAGCCGGACCCCCCCTGCAGGATGAATGCAGCAGCAGCATTCTGCTGCACTGGGGGCCTTGTAAAAGCCCTCAGCTCGGCTGAGGGGGGGCTGTTCCCCAGGGAGGGGGGCCCTTAACAAAATCCTCCTGGAGTGAAGGCTGGGACTGTGGGTGGGCTGCTCCCCCCTCACCAGTTGGCTGAATCCCATCGAGGTTTCTGGGCGTGAAATCCCCCCCCCACCACCACCACCACTGGAGCGACCCATCACCTAAAGCCCGTGTTTCCCTTTGGGGGGGCTGTTTCCTGCCAGTCCAACATGGCGGATTAAAGCGGCGTGAAATCTGCCTCAAAGGCGGGGCGCTAATCTGCAGGTTAACGGATCAATGTGCTCCCCCCATCTGAAGATGAAGGCTCTGACTGACAGCTGGATGCTGGGGGGTCCGTCCAACAGGAAGAGGAGGAGCAGGGGGTGTGTTCATGCCTGTGTGTGCTCCAGGGCTGAGGGGGGTTGAGGGGGGGTATAAAGGCAATGAATAAATCAGTGGTTAGTAACAGTATTTGAATGGGCGGGGGCGGAGGGGGGGCAACTGCATTACTCAGCAGACAAAGGCACCTCAACAGATGGGAGCGCTTAGTTAAAGAAATCGACCCCCTCCCCCGTGGCCCCGACAGGTGGCTCCATCCTTTAGGGTGTGGCGGTCATTTCTGGGGGGAGTGTCGGCGCCGCCCCTGGATAACCCCCCCCCAACCTTAGGCACGCCACTCGAAGCCATGGAGGGACGGAGAGAGCTCCATCTGATGCTTCTGGAGGGGTGGGGGTTACCTGTCAGGTGCCCTCTAAGACCCCCCCACATTCACCTGCTCTGTGGTGGAATGGGTGGGGGTTACCTGAACTACCAGAAATCTTCATGCCATAGGCCGACACCGATTGAGCGGAGGTCCCCCCCACCTCCTCCTTCATACTTCAAAGGTTCTCTGTTCTCCTGCAGGCGAATTCTGGTACGGTTCACTTCAGAACACAGATGGACTTTCCAGAGAGAGGAGAACCAAGTAGAGGACAGAAGATCATCAGAGGACCAGCAGGACCGGACGCTTTACTTCTTGCTGCTTTGTTCTGTCCTGTTCACAGCTCGTTTTGGACGACAGTGCCCCAAAACAAGCAGCTCTCCTTCCTTTGGAACCAGGACATTTAGTCGTCTGTTCTTATGGAACCAGGACGTTTGGTCGTCTGTTCTTATGGAACCAGGACATTTGGTCGTCTGTTCTTATGGAACCAGGACATTTGGTCGTCTGATCTTCTGGAACCAGGACATTTGGTCGTCTGATCTTCTGGAACCAGGACATTTGGTCGTCTGATCTTCTGGAACCAGGACGTTTGGTCGTCTGATGTCATGGAACCAGGAAATTTTGTACTTTGTTCTTATGTAACCAGGATGTTTGGTCGTCTTTGCCGTATGGAACCAGTATGTTTGGTTGTCTTTTTCTTAAGGAACCGGGACGTTTGGTCGTCTCTCCTAATGGAACCAGAACGTTTGGTCGTCTCTCCTTTTGGAACCAGAACGTTTGGTCGTCTCTCCTTATGGAACCAGGACGTGTGGTCGTCTGTTATTATGGAACCATGACCTGTGGTCGACTGTTCTTATGGAACCAGGACGTGTGGTCATCTGTTCCTATGGAACCAGGACGTGTGGTCGTCTCTTCTTATGGAACCAGAACGTTTGGTCGTCTCTTCTTATGGAACCAGGATGTTTGGTCATCTGTTCTCATGGAACCAAGACGTTTGGTCGTCTCTTCTTATGGAACCAGGACATTTGGTCGTCTCTCCTTATGGAACCGGGACATTTGGTTGTCTGATCTTATGGAACCAGGACGTTTGGTTGTCTGATCTTATAGAACCAGGGTGTGTTTTCTTCTGTTCTTATGGAACCAGGATGTTTGGTCGTCTGTTCTCACGGAACCAGGATGTTTGGTCGTCTCTTCTTATGGAACCAGGACGTGTGGTCATCTGTTCTTATGGAACCGGGAAGTGTGGTCATCTGTTCTTATGGAACCAGGACGTGTGGTCATCTCTTCTTATGGAACCGGAGTTTGGTTTCTGTTCTTATGGAACCGGGAGTGTTTGGTCTCTTCTTATGGAACCAGGACGTGTGGTCATCTCTTCTTATGAAACCAGGACGTGTGGTCATCTCTTCTTATGGAACCGGGAAGTGTGGTCATCTGTTCTTATGGAACCAGGACGTGTGGTCATCTCTTCTTATGGAACCGGGAAGTGTGGTCATCTGTTCTTATGGAACCGGGAAGTGTGGTCATCTCTTCTTATGGAACCAGGACGTGTGGTCATCTCTTCTTATGAAACCAGGACGTGTGGTCATCTCTTCTTATGAAACCAGCACATTTAGTCATCTCTCCTTATGGAACCAGGACGTTTGGTCATCTGATCGTATGGAACCATGAGGTTTTGCCGTCTCTTCTCTTTATTAATCATGGAGCAGTTTGGTGATGGAGTTGCTTGGATGAGTGAAGGAACATTTCAAGAACAGACGACCAAAGGTCCTGGTGCCATGACCTAACTTTAGTCCAGGTCTGATGCCAGCATGAGGGTTGTGTTTGCCGGTGCACTCATACTGGATATTTCCCGCCATGCCCGGGTACTTTTGAGCCAGAGTACCGTTTATTTGTCTGCCGTGATCATTGTGTAGTCACATTGTGCCGATGTTTGCCTGCAAACGTCTCTGGTTCCGGTTCTCTTCTTCTATCGTTCGTTCATTGCTGGAGGGTACCATTGACCCCTGGATATGTCATCAGATTTTTGCTCGTTAATTCCAAAACACCCACCAATATGGAGCCATACACGTGTCAGTCACAGTGGACTCGATTAGAGATCGGGCGCCCGCGCCTGCCGCCATGACACCTCTCCCCGTCCCGGTCTGAACCGTGGTGGTCATGTGATGCGGTTATTAATGGCCGCAGTCTTTCCACCACTTGACATGTTGCTCCAGCTGTCAGTCTGCTGCTGCCGCCGTATGAGTCTCCGGCTGGGAGAGTGCCGGTGGCGGGCCGACCCATCCGTCACTGTCAGCGGCTGGCCGGTGATGAATGGTTCAGAGATCCACGGCGGGGAGGGGGGGTGAGCAGGGCGGGTGCCAGTGGCTATTCGCTGAGAGGACGACTAATGATAAATTGAATAGCGGCTTTGGGCAGGCGGAGCGTCAGGGGTTAATGCGTCTGACATTCAGACTGAGTCCTTGCAGAGTTTCATGGAAACTAAAGGGCGGGATCGAACCCTAACCACAGCGGCCCCGCAAAGGTTTCCCTCCAGGGCAGTGAAGCGGGTTTTTCTGAAGCTGACAGGAGAGACATCCCAGTGAGACTTCATGACGTTCTGAGCTCCAATCAGGTCTGGTTTCTGAACATCTGACCCAACCGAGCCGCGGGCCTTTGTTCTGAAGAACCAGCAGAACATCCAGTCCACAGAACCAAGATCTGGGAGAGTCCAGTTTTGCTGCGGTTCATCTGACCTGTTTTTAGATGTTACAGCCATTGCCCCCCCCCCCCCCCAAAAAAAAAAAAAACTCAGGACGAGCGTGTGTCTACCTTCAACAGATGTTGGTTTTCCTGCCCCCACATGTTGAATGGGGGGAGGGGGGGGCACCCAAGGAAAAAGTACCCCTTCCAGGTGGCTCAGCCCCAAAGGTGTGACCCGGGTCGACCCCCTCCCTGCATGTCCAGATGGAATAGAAGAGGAACGTCTCCCAGCCTGATGGAACCGGGCCAGGTTCCCCAAACCCGAGTCCACACACCTAGGGGTGGGGCCAGCCCTGCACAGAGAAGAGCCCCGCCCCCAAGCACCAATCACTCTGTGACGCCATCTCAGGGGTTTTTGAGAGGAGAATCTCTGCAGAGAAATTCTTTCTGAGGAGAATCCTGTTGAACCATCAGCATCCCACCTGCCCCCTCTGATTGCCCAGTGGGGGCAGGGGGTAAATAATCATTAATAGTATCAAATGTTTGAATGACAATTGTCACCACAACAGGAAGGCCTTTCCTGAGTCCCGGCAGCAGCAGTTGGTAATGTGGCTGATTCAATTCAATTCAGTTTTATTTGTATAGCCTAAAATCACAACAACAGTCGTTTCAATGGGCTTCAAAGTAAAACATGAACTCAAAAGGATCATGAATACAAAGAGTTCAATAGGAAAATACTAAAATGAACTGACAGTCAGGGGCGCGAGTCGATCCGGAGGCAGGAACCACAGCCAGGTGTAGGAGCAGGAGCAGAGAGGAGGTACACAGTCAGGAACAGGAGCACGGATGAGCCAACTGGAATCTGATGCTGATGGTCCTCAGACGTTTCCATGCGGAGTCAACATGGGGGGGGGGCAGATTTAATGTGTATTTTTATGCAAAAGCCTACATCTCCACACAGATCAGGCCTGTGAGTGTGCACACACTCGTGCACGCGTGCAGATGGGTGTCTGAGTCAGCGGATGCTGCTTGAGGTCGTCTGCTGTTTCAAGGATGTTGACTCAACTGCTTAAGGGGTTAATCCTGCTGCTAAAAACCGGAACCACCGATCCAAAGCCCCGCCGATCAATACTCTGATCTTAAGTAGAACTGGTTCCTTTGAGCCCCACAGCTGAACATGTGACCCACATCTAAACCGTCAGGACAGCCTGATGGTCACGTTCTCCACCTTTAGCTGGAACCAGGTCAGGCAGCAAAACAGCCAGCCGCATTACCAAGCCTCCACCTCCGTGCTTCCCAGTCTCATCTTTGGTTCCGTATGCGTGAATGTTGGTTCATACGTCTGAATGTTTGTTCAGACGTTGCTCTGAACCTGGGTCAGGTCTTTGGCCATGAAGCTGCTGCCTGAAGCCTTTTTGTCGTTAAGAACCACTTCAGTGAGATTAGTCTTTTTGTGTTTGAAATGTTCTGATATTTTTCTAGTGAATGACATATATGCAGAAAATGAAGACAAAACAACGTTTCTGGGGATTTCTTTTATTCAAATTGTGATTCAGGAGCAGACAAAAAAATTCTATTTGGAAAAAATTGTAGTTGTGACATAGAAAATACGCTGGGTGGGGCCAAAGTCTCCCTGCCCCGCCCCTTTTTGATCATCTACCTGCAGACTTACAGATTCATGAACGTCTTTGTTTTCCTGGTCTGAGCTGGAATCTGGATCAGAACTGGACGGATGGATGGATCTGATGTTGCTGCCATTTCTTTGCTACGCTAACGCTAGCTTGGGGCTGTGAGGGGCTGTAAGCTAGAGGGAGAGCGTGTAAACAGAAGGATGATGCTAAACTCCTGCCACTCTGCAGATACTATGTCCTAGAAAAAAGACACAGGTGTTTGGATTTTGGCTAAAAGTCACATCATCATGAAAAGAAGACTGGGTTTGAACATGGATCAGAAAATGATGGGAGTAGAAATCTAAAGGAACATTTGAATTTACATGATCTAAGTTAGTATTCTGTTTTAAAAACAGAGAACGCTGCAGATGAAGACATTTGAAACGCTGGAATCGAACCAGACATCAGTTTAGAATCAGAAATGGTTCTGGTTCTGAAAACCAACGGATTTACATAAAATAAGTAAATTGACATAAAAACAACAGAAAGGGCTGAAACGTTTCTCCCAGATGATTGCATCATCAGCATAGCTGCAGATTCAGATTCCCGGCCTGCCTCCCCTCCATCTCTGTCAGCGGAGCCTTTGCTTCCTTTAATTCACTGTGTGAATGATTACACAGCTCATTGGTCGGCCTTTGTCTGGCTGATGGATTTAATTAAGTTGGGATTAATCACAGCAGGTGAGATGTAATGTTTGGGATGAAGGAGCAGGGGGCGTGGCCACCGCTGGAGGAGGCGCGCCTTCGCGGGATGCTCTGAGATTAATGCACCTCCCTGACAGAGGTTGAAGAATAAATTTCACCCGCTGCGCCTCCTGGCCTCCTCGTTTGCTCTCTTCATTTTTCCTGCATCACGGCCTGCCTCGCGCCCCTCCCCTGCTGACGCCCCCCCATACGCCGGATGAGTTATCTCCGCCGTTTCTGCTGTAAAATGCTTCATCTCAGATTTGTCAGCTGCGGCGGACGGCGAGCGTCAGCTCCTGTAAACTTCCATAAATCAGAGAAAAGCGTCTTGAGAACATCAGATCTGTCCAGCATCATCAGCAGCAGCAGCTGCCAGCAGTTTCCATGGTTACCCTGCAAACAACACACTCCACACACAGCTTTGGATGAACACGGGGCCCTGCAGACTTGCAGCTCTTTCAGACCTGCAACCAGGAGGAACCAGGAGGTTCTACAGCTGCTCAGCTGGTTTTGGAGGAGGACCCCCCCACCACAAACAAAAGACAAGCTACCTTCTCAGGGCCAATCACATGAATCCGTCAGGGGGGGTGGGGGGTCATGGGACACATGTGCTCCTCTGATTGTTCTCTGCAGGAAAGCTTTGAATATGATTATGTGAGCATCATTAACATTGTAATAGTGCATCTCTCAGCCCCCCACCCCCCATGACCAGCGTCACTTCATTAATTAACCTGCACCTCAGGTCAGCTGCCCCCCCTGCAGGACGCTCACAGTTCACCTACACACTGGTTATGCCCCCCCCTCCCGCTGGGGGATGACCCCCCCAAACATGATTCTGTCAGTGACAGGAACACCTGTCAGGGTGTCGCCGGCATCACCCCATTACTGAGGGGGGGCATGATGGGAGGGGCTCATGATCAGCATCGTAACCCCTGTCATCTCAGGTCGAGGGGGGAGGGGCTTCATCACAAATCAAACTGAGTTGTTTAAATGAAGGACCAAAGGGAGCATCTGTCGGGTTGACCCCCCCCCCCCCCGCTCGACCTCTGATGCGGCGCCATCGCCAGGCCGCATCACCATCATGGCCTTCCCTCACCTGAAGGGAGTCTGTGCCGCACAACCAACGATGTCAGACTGAAAACACCAGAACACCTGTGCGCGGTGGGAGTGGCCTGTTTTAAGGAAGTATGAGCAGGTTCTGCTGAGCCGCTCTGACTGTCAGGTCACATGACTGACGGTAGAGTGGAGTCATGGCGGGGCCACAACAAGACGCTGAGTTTGTGTCAGAATTCCTTCCCTAGCCCCTAAATAGTGTACTGTATAGTGCACTGTATAGTACACTGTATAGTACACTGTATGGTGCACTGTATAGTACACCGTATAGTACACTGTATAGTGCACTGTATAGTACACTGTATAGTACACTGTATAGAATACTGTATAGTACACTGTATAGTACACCGTATAGTGCACTGTATAGTACACTGTATAGTACACTGTATAGTGCACTGTATAGTACACCGTATAGTACACTGTATAGTGCACTGTATAGTACACTGTATAGTACACCGTATAGTGCACTGTATAGTACACCGTATAGTACACTGTATAGTGCACTGTATAGTACACTGTATAGTACACCGTATAGTACACTGTATAGTACACTGTATAGTACACCGTATAGTGCACTGTATAGTACACTGTATAGTACACTGTATAGTGCACTGTATAGTACACCGTATAGTACACTGTATAGTGCACTGTATAGTACACTGTATAGTACACCGTATAGTGCACTGTATAGTACACCGTATAGTACACTGTATAGTGCACTGTATAGTACACTGTATAGTACACCGTATAGTACACTGTATAGTACACTGTATAGTACACTGTATAGTGCACTGTATAGTGCACTGTATAGAATACTGTATAGTACACTGTATAGTACACTGTATAGTACACTGTATAGTACACAGTATAGTACACTGTATAGAATATTGTATAGTACACTGTATAGTACACTGTATAGTACACTGTATAGAATACTGCATAGTACACTATATAGTACACTGTATAGTGCACTGTATAGTACACTGTATAGTACACTGTATAGTACACCGTATAGTACACCGTATAGTGCACTGTATAGTATACTGTATAGTACACTGTATAGAATACTGTATAGTACACTGTATAGAATACTGTATAGTACACTATATAGTATACTGTATAGTACACTGTATAGTACACTGTATAGAATACTGTATAGTACACTGTATAGTGCACTGTATAGTACACTGTATAGTACATTGTATAGTACACTGTATAGTACACCGTATAGTACACTGTATAGTGCACTGTATAGTACACTGTACAGAATACTGTATAGTACACTATATAGTACACTGTATAGTACACTGTATAGTGCACTGTATAGTACACTGTATAGTGCACTGTATAGAATACTGTATAGTACACTGTATAGTGCACAGTATAGTACACTGTATAGTACACTGTATAGTACACAGTATAGTACACTGTATAGAATATTGTATAGTACACTGTATAGTACACTGTATAGAATACTGTATAGTACACTATATAGTACACTGTATAGTGCACTGTATAGTACACTGTATAGTACACTGTATAGTACACCGTATAGTACACCGTATAGTGCACTGTATAGTACACTGTATAGTACACTGTATAGTACACTGTATAGAATACTGTATAGTACACTGTATAGTGCACTGTATAGTACACTGTATAGTACATTGTATAGTACACTGTATAATACACTGTATAGTACACTGTATAGTACACTGTATAGTACACCGTATAGTACACCGTATAGTGCACTGTATAGTACACTGTATAGTACACTGTATAGTACACTGTATAGAATACTGTATAGTACACTGTATAGAATACTGTATAGTACACTATATAGTACACTGTATAGTGCACTGTATAGTACACTGTATAGTACACTGTATAGTACACTGTATAGTACACCGTATAGTACACCGTATAGTGCACTGTATAGTACACTGTATAGTACACTGTATAGTACACTGTATAGAATACTGTATAGTACACTGTATAGAATACTGTATAGTACACTGTATAGTACACCGTATAGTACACTGTATAGTGCACTGTATAGTACACTGTATAGTACACTGTATAGTACACTGTATAGAATACTGTATAGTACACTGTACAGAATACTGTATAGTACACTATATAGTACACTGTATAGTACACTGTATAGTACACTGTATAGAGCGTTCTCCTTTCTTTAGTGTCTGAATCTAGAATTCCCAAATCCAGAGCCCTAGAAATTTCCCAGAAATCTGCAAAAAACCCAGTGTGCCTCGATGCTCACCAGATCAGTGAATATAGACCACAATGCATTGCGTCTGAACATTTTTTTGCAAAAAAATGTATTTAAATGTATTTTTTAACAAATCATCAACGTTTTTATCTTTAGGAGACAGTGGACTCCTGGCAAAACGCTCATTAATTCGATTTGTACTTTGTGAAATCGATGACGTCATTTCCAACGTTTAAAAAAAAGCAAAGGTAGTGAGCGTGGAGTCTGAACTGCTTTTAGAATCCAGGGCTCCACATAGAGCTGCACTATATAGTTTTTAGTAGTTGCTTAGGCTGGGAATTCAGACCCAACCTAAAAAACAACATTTCCAGGATAAAAGTTTGGGATTCTTCCCCCCCGGTCTCTGCAGTTCCTCTGGGTTCTGGTCCAACGTCTGGTTCTGGTTTCAGTCTCAGGTGTTTTAAAGGTGCTTATCTGCAGAAGAGGGACGTTCTGGAGGAGAACAGGGGGTTCTACGGACCGCCGTTCTGCTCCTGACCTTCTGAGGAGCATCTTCAACCGCTGGATCAAAGTTCTGCTGCCGTCTCAGTTTCTCCAGAATCTTCTGCTGACCTCCACAGCTCCTCATGAGAGCTGAAGGAGGAACATGTTCGCCCCCCCCCGGATGAACCTGCAGTTATTGATGGCTTCATATAAGCGGTGAACTTCTCCAATCGGGCCGTCCAGTAATTGTAAAGGAAGTCATATGCATAAAATTAATTATACGGCGCAAAAAGGCCCATAAATCAGGTCAGCTTCAATCCAGCTGGAAATGCTTCTCCTCTGGAGGGGTCAAGGTAAGAAGGAGGACCCCCCCAGCACACTAATCTGTCAGAGGACAGACTGACTCTGCCGGCCCCCCCAGAGCCGATGATGCTGATGCTGATCTTCTCACTCCTCCATCCTCACCATCACGGTGTAAGGCTGTGGGGGGGCAGCTCTGTCTGCAGGCCTGAAGAGCAGCTCAAAGAGGTGGGGGGTGGGGGGGTGGGGGGGCTAATTCAAAGAACAATTAGGGCGCAGAGTCCATTTATTTTCCATCCCATAATTCTTTGATGCGTTTGTTTTAATGACGCGTTGTAACTCAGTTCATCTCTGGCTCCTCCGCTGCTGCCTCCAATTACCGTCTGCTCATTTATAACCCCCCACCCCCCAACCCCAACCCCCCCGCTAAAGAGGAGCTAATTGCTGGGCCGGAATGCTTAATGAGGGCCGCACAATTATTTCCCAACTTATTGAGATTTGTATTTTGTTAGCTGCTTAATTAAACCGCTTCTCTTTCAGCAGCTCCGCCTCCCGGTAGGCCTCTGCGGCGGCGGCGGCGGGGCGCCACGCACACGCACGCCACCACATGCACGCCGCCACACGCACGCCGCCGTTTGTGCACGACGAAGGCGAGCGGCTCCGCCTGGAAATGAATCTCTGCTCTGAAGTCAAACCGTGATGAGAAATTCATGACCTGAGCTGCAATTAGTGCAGCAGAACATATGTTTGCTTTCATTCTTCTTCTTATTAACTTCCTTCTGTGCGGGGGGGGGTGCGGGGGGGTCTGAGTAATTTACAATAATTACCATATTTTACAGCAGAACTGCTTCTGTTTCGGACTTTGGGGAAATGCAGCAGAAAGGGAAAAGGAAACATGAGAGCTTCTGTCTGCGGAGAAGATCTGCATCTGCGTTTGCGTCTGCAGTCAGTGAGGCGCAGACCCCCCCCCCCCACGCGCGCGCAGGTCGACCCGCAGACATAATATTAGTGTAACGGAGGAATGCAGCTGCTGACGGGGGTCTTGGACCATGAGCTGCACCAGGAGGTTCTGGTATTTTAATGAGGTGTCCCCCCCACCATGACACATGACAGAGGTGTGACTGAGGCACAGGCTGGGGGGTGTTTCTTCCTGTTCGTGTGGGTGGGGAGGCCGGCCCGGTTCTGCAGGCGGCGCCGCTGCTGCTTGAGCGGTGAACGATGAGCTCTTTTATTTCTCCATCTAAAGGTTTCTGGGCTAACATGGAGGTAAAAGGCGCCATTAATCAGGCATGGCGGCCGCGTCGATACGGCGAGCTGCTGTGGCGGGAAAAGCCACAAACACATCGCGCTTTAATTAAAGCAATTAAATGAAGCGGCAATTTCTCAGAGGGGGGTGTCACTCAGTCTAAGTGACCCGCTAACAGAGGGGCCCTTAATGAGCCGCGCGGCGATTCATCAAAGTGAAACGTCTGGAATTGGATTCAGCCGAACTCACAACCAGCTGGAAGAGACGCCAGAACCTGGAACCAGAACCTGAGAACCAGAACCTGAAAACCAGAACCTGAGATCCAGAACCTGGAACCAGAACCTGAGAACCAGAACCTGAGATCCAGAACCTGGAACCAGAACCTGGAACCAGAACCTGAGAACCAGAACCTGAGAACCAGAACCTGGAACCAGAACCTGAGATCCAGAACCTGGAACCAGAACCTGAGATCCAGAACCTGAAAACCAGAACCTGGAAACCAGGAGCTGAAAACCAGAACTTGAAACCAGAACCTGAAAACCAGAACCTGGAACCAGAACCTGAGAACCAGAACCTGGAACCAGAACCTGAAAACCAGAACCTGGAAACCAGAACCTGAAACCTGGAGCTGCAGAGGAACATCTGAAATCTTCTGCCCAGCCCACCGGACAGAAGCAGCTGAGATTGGACCGGGTTCTGTCCCAGACAGAGAAGCAGCACGTCGAGACAGAAAAAACCTGAAAGAGCAGCAGACTTGGATCAAGGTGGGAGGGGCCTTCCAGTGATGTCAGGTGATCAGCAGCCATTTGGATCATCTGCTGAACATCAGGAACATCAGAGTCTGAAGACACAATAAAACCATGTGGAGAGGAAAGAACTGCATGCTGGGAAGTTGAAGACAAAGTTCTGAGGAACCAAAAAGGGTGAGGTAGTCCTGTGACCTCACATGACCCCTGTGGCTGTGGACTGGATGGATGGATGGATGGATGGATGAGGAAGACTACAGAAACATGTGACGTATAAGCCACGCCTTCAGCTGTGATGTCACAAAGGCGCCCAATGTTCACCAAATAAAAATCAGCAGGGATGGGCGTGGCCTAATGCTCCTATTTCCCAAACATTCAGATTAGATGTAACATTCAACATGGATCGTTCTTTTCATAAACCGAAAAGCTGTAGATGCAGGATGGACGGGTTCTGCTTGACAGAAGAAGAACCGGAACCACCAGAACCCCATCAGGGGGTTTGGACCTGGGCAGAATTCTGTCACAAACCCTTCAAGTCCAGGGCGGAACCCCCTGCAGACGGGGGGCGGTGTCCATGGGGGCCCGACTGAAAGGGGTTACCTCAGAGACTGGAGCGGTCTTTGTGGGGGGGCATGAATCCGTGTCTCTGTAATCACACTCACATTAGGATTCATTCCCCCTACGGCCTCATTGTTCCCTCTGGTCCCCCCCCCACACACAGTGAAGGGGGGCGTCTGCGATGAATGTTAACCAGTCGGGGGGCAGATCTGCATTTGACTGAACACTTTTTAATGGGCGCTGGAGCCGCTCCACCAGCAGCTCGGTCCGTTATTGTTTCCTTTTTCTCAGAGCGACACCATTGTGTTCCGGGCCAAAGCAATCTGCCCCCCACCTCCCTGCTGTGGGCAATTTGGGGATGAATGCACCTGATTTATTGCCCCCTCTCCATCAAATGTGGGGGTCAGAGCGAAGATCATGGCTCCTGTTTCACCTGCGGAGAGTTTGGAAGAAAGACGGCAGCTTAACTTCCTGGTTGAAGCTCAGACTTTTCTTTATTTCAGTTTCTATTTCATCTCCTCTGTTTATCACAAGTTCCTGTGGTTCCAGACCAAGAGGACCTGGCACCATGACAGCATTAGCCAGAACCCAAAGTCCAGAACCGGATGTTCACTTCTCCTCCCCCCCATTTTTTGATCGGAAATTACCTTATACGCTGGTCCATGTTGATGGCGGTACGGGTGGAAACGCTGCGGTTGTTGAAGGAACGTGAAGACCGGAGCTCAACAGATCAGAACCATTTTGTGCTCATGCTGCAGACTGAAAACGTTTGGATAAAACGGGCTACAATTCTGAAATCTTGAAGAATTTCCGGTTCCGGCCAATGATGTCTGGGCGCCATCTTGTCTGCCAGCAGGCCCCCCCCTCTTCCAGTCCGACGATAGTGTGTTCCCCGGCCTGCTCCGAACTGAAGCGCTCCATCAGAACCTCCCCTTCAGAGATGAAGGACGCTGAACGGGAGCTTCAGCTTTTGTACGGAGGCCCAGAGAGCTCAATCTGCTGAAAGTCACACCAACACCTCTGATACGCTGAGCGGGCGGGAACACCAACCGAGTAAACACAGACTGGGGTGAGGCTGGGGGGGGCCAGGCCTCTGTAATAAATAAAGAACCGTTTCTTTTGAAGTCCAGGCCAGAGGAGAATCCAGCTTTTTAAGTTCAGGGGTCACCTCCACAAACATCCCCCGTACAGCAGAACATGAAGACTTGTAAAGTGGGCGGGACTTAGTGTGTGGGGGGGGTCTCCTCAGGTCTCAGATGGACACTTCAGAGTCTTCATTTGTCAACAATCCATCCTCACATCCAAATAAATTAGCTCCAGGTTGCTTTGATCTAACACCAGCCAACCAATCAGAGAGCAAGATGACCAGTGAAGACGTCCCGACAGACGTCCCGACAGACGTCCCGACAGACGTCCCGTCAGACGTCCCGACAGACGTCCCGTCAGACGTCCCGTCAGACGTCCCGACAGACGTCCCGACAGACGTCCCGTGAGACGTCCCGTCAGACGTCCCGTCAGACGTCCCGACAGACGTCCCGACAGGCGTCCCGTCAGGCGTCCCGTCAGGCGTCCCGTCAGGCGTCCCGACAGGCGTCCCGAGAGGCGTCCCGTCAGACGTCCCGACAGACGTCCCGTCAGACGTCCCGACAGACGTCCCGACAGACGTCCCGTCAGGCGTCCCGACAGACGTCCCGACAGGCGTCCCGTCAGGCGTCCCGTCAGGCGTCCCGACAGGCGTCCCGTCAGGCGTCCCGTCAGACGTCCCGTCAGACGTCCCGTCAGACGTCCCGACAGACGTCCCGTGAGACGTCCCGTCAGACGTCCCGTCAGACGTCCCGTCAGACGTCCCGTCAGACGTCCCGACAGACGTCCCGTGAGACGTCCCGTCAGACGTCCCGACAGACGTCCCGACAGACGTCCCGTCAGACGTCCCGACAGGCGTCCCGACAGACGTCCCGTCAGGCGTCCCGTCAGGCGTCCCGTCAGGCGTCCCGACAGGCGTCCCGTCAGACGTCCCGTCAGACGTCCCGTCAGACGTCCCGTCAGACGTCCCGACAGACGTCCCGTCAGACGTCCCATCAGACGTTCTGTCAGACTTTTGGGTATTAACGGTTTGCAGAACATGTGGTTCTGTAACAGAGACTCGACGACATCCCACTTTGTTGTGAGGTTGCACAAAGAACGGTAACTTCCTGAATGAAACCCAAGACTAGCTGCTGGCCAGGTAACTGCGATTAACGATTTGTGGAGCAGGAGCTCAAGGTAAGTTTCGCTCAATTAGCTAATCTTCCTGGAAGGTTTTCATCAAAAATGTGTCTCCTGAGAGCAAACGTGGTCTGTGTAAATATGATTTTATTGTTTTATTGGATTTGAAACTTTCAACAGTAGAGCGTGAACATGACTTGGGACAGGAGGACAATGACTCGCTGGTTAAAAGGCTTTCCCAAAGCCAGCTGTTACCCACAATGCAGCACTTTTACAAACTGAAGCAGCTCCAGCTTTGATGGCTGAAGCCGGAGTAGAAGAGTGTGAACCCTCTGAGACGGGATGGCGTTTGACAGCAGCAGCTGCAGAGGAACGGGCTGCAGGTTGTGTCATTTTTGTGTGTCAGAACACAAAGTGAGTGTATTTATGTGAAACCGGCAGGTCAGAAAGTCCAGCTGGAGCGCCATGACCTTCCCCTGAACTCCTGGCGTACCTGCCGATGCGCCTCCTCCTCTGGGTGGGCGGTCCACACATTCACTGGGTGATGGGAGGTGGAGCGGCGGTCCGGTCAACCGAGCCGGTCTTACAGTCGGAAACTGGAGCTCTGCAGACCTGGAGTCATGAAGACCTCCATCCCGAGGTCTGCCTCCAACATCCAGACCAAAGGGGTTTCTCCGTGTTCCTGAGCTTCTGCACAGGAACCTAATTGAAACTTTTCTGGTCTGAAAACAAGCACAAAGCAGCTGAGGATTGTTCTGAATTTAGAACAGAAATGAAACTAGAAGAGCTTCTGATCATGAGAACCATCACTTCCAGGAGAACCTGGACGTTCAAGCAGAGAGTTTACAGGAACTCTGGTTTCCCTGAGGTGGAGATGACCCTCAGACTCTGCTGTTCAATCCTCAACTGAAGGTTTCTTCCAGCAGAAAGACAATCAGGAGATCCTTCTAGAACAGGAGGCTCCAACCACTCAGCTTCTTAGAACCCCCATGAATGAACTCTTGTTCACCTTTCGGCATATCCTGCCAGGAGTCGCCTCAGCCAATCAGCTTCCACCGATCCACACATCCCTGGATTTCATCCGGGCTGGGGACCGGCACAGGGGACCCAGACCTGGCCCCCCACAGTCAGGCAGTAGGACTGAATGCGGGCCGCATTTGACCCTCGGACCGGACTTTGGACAAGCTCGTTCTAGGACAAACCCCCCTCAAATGTTCAGAGTTCAGTCAGAATAACAGCCAGAGATGGTTTGTGCTGGATGGGGGGTGGGGGGCAGCAGCAGATCATTTTTAATGAGCGCGCCTGCAGCTGCTGGAGGACACTTTCACGAGTTCCTGTAAATGATGTGAGGAATTCACGGCGCTGTAACAGCCCCCCCGTGAAAGCTGGCTGTGAAAACATGGCGTAAAACGGCGGCTTTATGGGGCGGCCGTTAGCATAACGCCGGCGTGCTGATGTGGACAGCCTGCAGCTCGTCCAGCTTTATGATCACGCCTGTAATCGCTGACAGCAGCTCTTAATGGAGCAACTGTTTGTTCAGGGTGGAGGGGGTGGAGGGGGGTCAGGAGATGCTCACCAACACAGATGCCTGCCCCGCCCCCGAAGCATTTACAGGGGCTCGGGACTTTTGATTGACAGGTAGACAGGAGCTTCTCTGTTCTAATAAAGATTTACTGTCCTGCCATCCATCCATCCATCCATCCATCTATCATTTATCCATCCATCCATCCATCCATCCATCCATCCATCCATCTATCATTTATCCATCCATCATCCATCCATCCATCCATCCATCCATCATCCATCCATCCATCATCCATCCATCCTTTTCCTGCTCGTTCAGATGTGTCACCATCAGTTGTTTGGGGTGGGCATGGCCCGCCAGACAAACTCTTCTGTCTGACCACCCCCCCTACCACCTGGTTGTGGGTGACACCCCCATCTCCTTGATACCTCTGAGGATTCTGTAGGAGACTTTCTGAATTGTTTCTCCCTAAGTATTTGGGATGTCAGAGCCTGACTCAGCCCCTCCAGCTCAGGTTGTGTCGTCTGTGGCGTGACTTCTAGGATGAGAGTCGTCACGGTATCGCAGCTTCCCGGCTCACATCAGCTGGTTGGTTCCGCTCATGTTCCTGACAAAGCTGCTCCTTCAGAACCCTTAGGATTTGACCCCCCCTCATCAGGCAGAGACCGAAGGGTGGGAGTCGCTTTCAGACCAAACATCTCAGACATGAATGCGGCGTGAAGACCAGAGGAGAGAAATCAATCATCTGCTGGTGTGAGAACCTGAACTTTCCCAGCTGCCCCCCACCCCCATGTCTGTGTGGGACTTGTCCCACACAGACATGGTCCAGATCTCCAGAACACATTTATGCATGTCTGTAAATTTTTATGTTTGTATAAAAAGTTGCAGTTGTTTTTTAAATAAGGGTGATTGTAAATCTGTGTGTTATGTTAGCTACAGCTGCTGTGAGGCCCCCGCGCCGCCCCCTGGTGTTCAGCTTTGGCATTGCAGAGCGATGCTGAAGACAACTCAGGACTCATGGAGGATCAAACCGAACTGCTGACCCGGACCAAGACTTCCTCCCAGCAGAAAACTTTCCCTCAAGTTTGACTTCCTGTACAGTTCAGGTTCTGGTTCTGGTTCTGTTCTCTGCTTTGTTCACAGCAGGTTCTAGTTCACCATCACAGCCGCTTTGCATTCAGGTTTCTCTGGGCTTTCATGGAGCTGAAGTTCTCTCAGGCTGATCTGCTTCTGGCAGAACTGCGGTCATCCTGTGATTTTCAGAATAAAAGTCTCTAAACGTGTTTGTAGTTTCTGATCCTGTGAGGAGGGCGGAGCTCTCCTGTGTCACACGGAAAGTGTCTGCTCCCTCCCTGGAACGTCTGGAGACGAAGCTCCTTCTGCAGGTCCCCCTGACCTTCAGGGCGGAAGCGTTTGGTCCACGAGTGCTCAGGTGGGTCCTCACGGCGTGCACGTGTCCACGCTGGACCTGAGGGGGCTCTGGGAACATCCTGTGAGGTCGGCAGCTCGGCTCAGAGCGACACGGCTCTCTCTCTGTGAGCCGGGATCCCCAAGCTGAGTAAACTTCTGAGCGCTCTCACGTGCACGTGGGAAGCTCAGCCCCCCGCAGTCACCTTTGTTTGACTTCCAGGATCATCCATCTTCCTGCCTGACAGCTCACATTCCTGCAGATCCAGAGAACTTCAGCTGCTGCTTTCAGAACCAGAACCTCCAGCTTCTCCTTCAAATGGATCCGAGCAGAAACCAGAACCCATCTTCATGACCTTTGTTCTGCTCTACACTGGCAGACACACTTTACACACTGCAGCAGGGAAGGGCGGGACTGAGTGTCTGACTCCACCCCCAAAGACCAGAAACAGATCTGTGAAGCTCCTGTTGGACCAGAACCAGAAAAAAGTCAAAGAAAAACTGGGTTCATTTTACAAGTTATAAGTTGTGTGAATGTGTGTGTGTGTGTGTGTGTGTGTGTGTGTGTGTGTGTCTGTCTCTCAGCCACAAACGTTCTCCTTCGTTTTCATCTGGATAAAATCCAGATGAAGAAAAATTTGCCGAACGTTTTCAGTTTGTTTGCAAACAAAAACTTAGAAACGTCTTTTTGTTCTGGACTCGAACTCTAGACTCTGATGTTTACCCCGCGCGCCGCCGATTGGTTGTCTGAAGTGTTTCTGGCTGCAGGTTTCAGCCCCCCCAGTGCTGTAGCAGACAGTCCTTCAAAAAGCAGCTCTTACAGCTGATAGCTGTCCTACCCCTGTCCTCTACCCCCCCATGCTCCATCTTTTGTCCTCGGGTCAATGCGTCTCCTGGGGCTGCCTGGCGTTTAGGCCATCATTCTGCCCCATGGGGGGCATGAGGGAGATGTATCTGTGGTTCCCTCCTCAGGTGATCTTTAGCTAATGTACTGAAGGACAGCAACTGCCCCCCCATCTTGTACAGAGCGGTGTGTGTGTGTGTTGGGGGGGGGGGGGGGTTAATTACAGGTGGAGCCAAACCCATTGGAGAACATGTGATGGGGGGAAGCATGTCCAGGGCGATCCGGGGTCCTGCGTCTTTCTGTCATCCTTCCAAAAGGGGGGCCGTTATCACAGATGAGGCGGCGGCGTGCGGGTCATCAGAGGACACGGGCCCGTGTTCTGATCCGCTCCGATACGCCCCGATTACTCCACCGGCTAATTATGGTGGTTGGTCTCAGACTTTGATTCACGTCCAGAATTGATCAGATTAAACAAGAATTAACAGAGGTTTCTGTTGGGGGAAGGGGGTGGGGTGGGGGGTTTGACAGGTTCTGTTTGACTTCAATGGAGAATGTTGTAGTCCTTTTTAAACAATGTCTCTAAAACTACAACTAGGGAAAATGTAATTTTGTAGATTTATTTTATTTTATATTATATTATATTATATTATATTATATTATATTATATTATATTATATTATATTATATTATATTATATTATATTATATTATATTATATTATATTATATTATATTATATTATATTATATTATATTATATTAATTAATATTATATTATATTAACAGGGAGGAGGCTTTAGATGACTGTCTGTTGATGAACTCACACTCTAGTAACGGAGTTCCTCGTCTGGTTCTTGGTGTGTTGGAGAACCAGACTGGACCTTAGAAAGCCCGTGTGATAGTCTGGACTCGGGTTCATCTCACTTCGTCTCACAACCTCATAAAAGTTCACTAAACCAAAACGTTTCAATGTGGAGCAGCAAATGGGAGGATTCTGCTGGTCTGGTTGGTTTTCTTTTTGGTTCTCATGGTTCTTGTTCTGTTTTCAGGTTTGGTTCCCACCAGGTTCAGGTTTCTCTCATTCTGTCAACATTATTTTAATGCTTTGAGCTTATGTAATAAAGTTTTAGGCTCTCGCCTGCGGGGCCCAGTCTCTTGTCGTTTGGGTCCTCTGGTTCTGGTTCCAAAAGGCCCCCCTGCATGGAACCACATTTCAAGCTGCACCTCTGGAGTCCCTACTGCAGCTCCAGTTCTGCTTTGTCTCCTGGATCGGCAGAAGCTGCAGCTTCATTTAGCTTCGCTGTCGGCCCGTTTCAGGTCCCGGTCAGGACGCGGTCTCTGCAGATTCTGTTCCGTGTTCTGAAAGTGTTTGGTGAAGCACAGGAGGACGTCTGCAGACGGAGAGGAGATTGTTGACGCTGAGGAGCAGGAAACAGCTCAGTGCCCTCAGAGTATTTGAACAACTGCAGTCATTTATTTTCTCACATGTTTGGAGTTTTCTGTTGGATTCTGAAATGTTCTGACCGATGGCCCACCACTCCCCCCCTGAAGAAATATTTACCCTGTTCCTGCATGACGGAGCTTTATGTGGTACAGCGAGGACGGATCCTGACGGCGTCTCTGCGGGTTCGGTTCTCCTGAGTTCCTCAGAGGGCTGCAGATCTTCCTGGTTCCTGCAGGCCCAGAAGCTGCAGGTGTGACTCCCAGAGGAGAAGGGGGAGGAAGAGGAGGAGAGCAGGAGGAGCAGGAGGAGGAGAAGGAGGAGGAGCAGGAGCCTGAACGTGCACATGCCTGGACATGCACACGCCTGCTTTCAGCCTGTTGGCTGCTTCATGCTGAGTCAGGAAGTCCTTTGGGGTCTTCAGTTCTCAGCAGAGACTCAGACCTGCTGCAGCTTCTCTGCTGCTCTCACTCAGCGACCTTCAAGCTAATCTGACCCCCCCCCATCAGAATGCGGTCCTCAGTTTATTAATGGACAGCGTGATAAACATTTCTGCAGAGGATGCCTGCTGATCGGGGGGGGGGGCCGAACCTGGACTGTTCTCTGATGGGAGGGGGAGGTGCATGGTCCAAGGGGAGACAATTGCCCCCCCAGTGATGAATGGCTTTGCCTTAGTGATGAATTTGAGTTTGTGACTCTAAACTTTTACACCCCCCCACCCCCCCAGTTTACATATTCCAGTCCTGTCTGATTTCCTCCTGCAGCCGCCTGGCAGGAGCGGCGACAGCGGCGAGGAGTCAGGCGTCTCTGACGTGATGGATTGCTTCACTTTTTTATTTGCGAGTTTCGACCCCCCCGGTTCTACTGCCGGAGACGGGACCGGGCTCATCGGAACAGAAACTTCGCGGTGCTCGGCTTTGGAATTGATTTGAATCTCCGCTGGATGAGTTGGTGCATTTTCCCCACATCCTTCCAGAGCCGTCTTCTTCATCCTCCTCCTCCTCCTCCTCTTCCTCCTCGGCGGGAAACTCCTCAGGGTTCCTCAGCTTCATCTGAACCCGCGTTCTCCAGCCTGAAAGTCTTTCTGCTGTGATGTGGAACTGAGGATCCGTGGTTCCACTGAAGTTCTCTGCAGAAGAACTCTCGAGCCTTTTTGCAGAACCACCTGAATGAAGACCGCCTGCCAACCCCACCCCTGCCCAACAGTGACCCCGTGACCCCAAACAGGAAGGAAGCAGGTCAAAGACAGGAAGTCCTTCATCCTCATGGAGATCAGCAGCTCTCTGCTGATTGGTTCCCCTCAAACATGTGACTGATCAATTATCAGTCATCAGATGATCGATGCAGAGGCTCATCCATGATGGGTGGGGGGGGGGCATCAGTGTTTCCTATTAAGGAAAGTAACCCCCCCCCAAGAAGTCACAAAAGGAAAAAATAATCAGAATATATGGCTTTTAATGTGAAAGGCTCTCATCCCTTCTTATTAGGTTTGTGGAGGCGAGTGGAGCTGGAGGGGTTCACGGCCCCCCCCCCCAACCACCACACTTATACAATAAAAAACCTTTTCTGGGAAATTGTTGGAACAGCGTGGAGACTTTTGGAGGAGCGCGGCGGCTGCAAAAACTTTCCTGCAGATTACCCTCATTGTTATTAATCTTTTTAACTTTGGTGGGGGGGGCTGCTACACCTGAACCTCGCCTTCCAGAACCGCCGCAATCGCTGTACGGCACACGCCACTAATCCCATCATGCCTCAGGAGGACTTGGCTTCTCGCCTCTGCTGCCGTCTTCCTCACATCTTCCTCCTCCTCCAGACGATTAGAGCAGAGGAGAAACCGATTTTCAGAGGATCCATTTCATCTCCGGGGAGCAGAGATCAGGGCCCGGATCTGTCTCCAGCCCGAGCAGAACCCCGGACAGGCCTAGGTCCAATCCAGCTCTTGAGCTGAGAATGTTTGTGACGTTTCCTGACACTAAAACTACCAAAGAGCTCAAAATAAGAACATACATCCGATGAAACAAATTCTATTTTCTTTGTCTTCATCCTTTTCATTTAAAGGACTTGGTTCGGATCAGAACAAAGTCCACTGGACTCTGTGGAGGAGAGGAGGAAGCTTCTCCCGTCAGTGGAGGCTCTGCAGCACCGTGGAAATGTGGGATCATGCCGAACTTTCAGCTCTCTCTTTATCCTGACGGGGTTTGAACTCATAGTCTCTCAGAGGCGCACACTCCCCCACTAGGCCAGTGACCGTTGCATACATTTCTCCATAGATTTATGAGATGTGACAGATGCTGCAGGACAGAAGGCTGGGGGGTCAGACCTTCAGGTTTCTAGTCACCTTCATGCTGATGTCATCAGACTTTCCCGCGGATTCTGGTTCTGTCCTTAAATGTGGGGGTAGGGCGGGGGGCGTGTCTTTAATAAATCCCCTGACGGGGGGCATCGCCTGTAGCTTGTTTTCATTAGTGGCGGTGAGATTACCTTGTCTTCCCCGCATGACATCATCAGGTGTGGACGTGAAGATCTCCGTCCATGGATCCCCGGCTGTGATTTATGCACCTCTCCCACCGCAGGTGGAGCATTACATCTCTGGACCCCCCCTTCCCTTGGCAAGCAGTTGGTTCAGGCGTGACACGATGAACTGAGCCCCCCCCCCACCCCCCATCCCCGCCACCGGTGCGCGGGAATTCATTACTCCCTCCGCAATATGCGTGCGAGCAACATTTGAATGAAACATTTGTCGGTGTCACATCTGAGCAGCATCTACTACCTCAGTTCAGAGTGGGAGGGGGGGCAGGGGGGGGCGGTTCTGACTGTAACAGAGCGGAGAGTCGCGTGGGGGTGGCACCTGAAAATGAGGCCTGCTGCATGTGAGCAGCGGAGCAATCAGTCTGCTGTGGCCGCCCATCACCGAAACACCTGGAGGCAGCAACAAGGGCGAGGGAAGTGCACTAAACATCTGGAAATAAAAACATCTGGATTTAGTCATGTTTAGAACCAAACATCTGGATTTATTAATATTAAAAACCGAACATCTGGATTCTGTCATGTTTAGAACCGAACATCTGGATTCTGTCATGTTTAGAACCGAACATCTGGATTGAGTCATGTTTAGAACAAAACATCTGGATTGAGTCATGTTTAGAACCGAACATCTGGATTGAGTCATGTTTAGAACCGAACATCTGGATTGAGTCATGTTTAGAACCAAACATCTGGATTTAGTCATGTTTAAAACCAAACATCTGGATTTGGTCATGTTTAGAACAAAACATCTGGATTGAGTCATGTTTAGAACCAAACATCTGGATTGAGTCATGTTTAGAACCGAACATCTGGATTTGGTCATGTTTAGAACAAAACATCTGGATTGAGTCATGTTTAGAACCAAACATCTGGATTGAGTCATGTTTAGAACAAAACATCTGGATTGAGTCATGTTTAGAACCGAACATCTGGATTGAGTCATGTTTAGAACCGAACATCTGGATTGAGTCATGTTTAGAATCAAACATCTGGATTGAGTCATGTTTAGAACCAAACATCTGGATTTAGTCATGTTTAGAACCAAACATCTGGATTTAGTCATGTTTAGAACAAAACATCTGGATTGAGTCATGTTTAGAACCAAACATCTGGATTTATTAATATTAAAAACCGAACTTCTGGATTCTGTCGTTTTTAGAACCGAACATCTGGATTCTGTCATTTTTAGAACCGAACATCTGGATTCTGTCGTGTTTACAAAGAAAACATCTACATTTAGTCATGTTTAGAACCGAACATCTGGATTGAGTCATGTTTAGAACCGAACATCTGGATTTAGTCATGTTTAGAACCAAACGTCTGGATTTAGTCATGTTTAGAACAAAAAATCTGGATTGAGTCATGTTTAGAACCAAACATCTGGATTGAGTCATGTTTAGAACAAAACATCTGGATTGAGTCATGTTTAGAACCGAACATCTGGATTGAGTCATGTTTAGAACCAAACATCTGGATTTAGTCATGTTTAGAACAAAACATCTGGATTGAGTCATGTTTAGAACCGAACATCTGGATTGAGTCATGTTTAGAACCGAACATCTTGGAGTTTGGGCATGTTAGAACCGAACATCTCGATTGAGTCATGTTCAGAACCGAACATCTGGATTTAGTCATGTTTAGAACCAAACATCTGGATTTATTAATATTAAAAACCGAACTTCTGGATTCTGTCGTTTTTACAAAGAAAACATCTACTTCAGAAAGCTCTCTTGCATTTGGGTCTGGTTCTGTCTTCTTTTTGGTTCTGCCTCCTTTGGGACTGGTTTTGGTGTTTGTTTCATCTCCAGGTCTGGACTGGTTAAGTCGTCTCAGGCGTTTGGCGTGACCCGGTCTGCCAGCGTGACATTTGTAACGGGTTGTTTCTCTCGCTGACGTTCTGCTGCGACTCTGCAGGTTCCTCTGCGTTCCTGACGCAGAGCGTGCAGCCACAGAAGGCAGTCTTCCTCCCAGCAGAGGACGGGTCCGTGCACGGCCGGCGCCGGCTTGGTCTCATTGTTATGTGAGCGCTTCCTCCAGCGCCGGCTGCTCTGCAGCGTCCCCGGGGCCCTCCCCCGGCCAGGAGAGGAGCGGCGCCCACATGCAAATCCCGTCCCAAGGTCCTTGTGATTGCTCATTAACTTTCCGCGGGCGTGAGCCCCAACTTTATTATTGACTGCACAGAATACACAATCCCCCGACCTCTGCCACCGGCAACTAAATCTCTCCCTCCAATCCATCGCACTGATTTCTGCTGCAGGCCGGAAAACTGGAGCCAGCAGTTTAGTCACCTTTAATGCCCCCGCCCCCCACCCTGCTGCAGAGAATGCCAAAATCATCCGACGTTCGGACAGTTGAACGTCGCTATGGAAACGTCGGTTTCTCTGTTTCCGCTGCGAAGCGGCTCCTTCGGCGTTGGGAGGATGAGGAGGAGGTCCTCCTCCCTGCATGAAATATTCATGGGGACCTGCAGGAATCCTCTGCCGGACCGCAGAATCAACACATTACCAGCGGCTGACATCTGTCCTGATATATTGAATCGTCATGGCGACAGAATCACTTAAGGCCGATCCACTAACATCAAGTTTCCTCCAGTTATTGACCCCCACGGGCCGGGCCTGACAAGTGGAAGTGCAGCAAAGTTCATTAATAATGTGAAATAAATCAATCGTCCTGGAAAGAGTCTGCAGAAAAGCAGAGCTCCGCCTTCAGAACCACACAGAACTGCTGCAGAACCACACAGAACCACGCAGAACCACACAGAACCACGCAGAACTGCTGCAGAACCACACAGAGCCACACAGAGCCACGCAGAACCACGCAGAACCACGCAGAACTGCTGCAGAACCACACAGAGCCACGCAGAGCCACACAGAGCCACGCAGAACCACGCAGAACCACGCAGAACTGCTGCAGAACCACACAGAACCAAGCAGAACCACACAGAACCACACAGAACTGCTGCAGAACCACACAGAACCACGCAGAACCACACAGAACCACGCAGAACTGCTGCAGAACCACACAGAGCCACGCAGAACCACGCAGAACCACGCAGAACTGCTGCAGAACCACACAGAGCTACGCAGAACCACACAGAACCAAGCAGAACCACACAGAACTGCTGCAGAACCACACAGAGCCACGCAGAACCACGCAGAACCATACAGAACTGCTGCAGAACCACGCAGAACCACACAGAACCACACAGAGCTGCTGCAGAACCACACAGAACCACGCAGAACTGCTGCAGAACCACACAGAACCACGCAGAACCAAGCAGAACCACACAGAACCACACAGAACTGCTGCAGAACCACTCAGAACCACGCAGAACCACACAGAACCATGCAGAACGGCTGCAGAACCACACAGAGCCACGCAGAACCACGCAGAACTGCTGCAGAACCACACAGAGCTACGCAGAACCACACAGAACCAAGCAGAACCACACAGAACCACACAGAACCACACAGAACTGCTGCAGAACCACACAGAGCCACACAGAACCACACAGAACCACACAGAACTGCTGCAGAACCACACAGAGCTACGCAGAACCACACAGAACCAAGCAGAACCACACAGAACCACACAGAACCATACAGAACTGCTGCAGAACCACGCAGAACCACACAGAGCCACGCAGAACCACGCAGAACCACGCAGAACTGCTGCAGAACCACACAGAGCTACGCAGAACCACACAGAACCAAGCAGAACCACACAGAACCACACAGAACCACACAGAACTGCTGCAGAACCACACAGAGCCACGCAGAACCACGCAGAACCATACAGAACTGCTGCAGAACCACGCAGAACCACACAGAACCACACATAGCTGCTGCAGAACCACACAGAACCACACAGAACTGCTGCAGAACCACTCAGAACCACGCAGAACCACACAGAACCATGCAGAACTGCTGCAGAACCACACAGAGCCACGCAGAACCACTGCAGAACCATGCAGAACCACTGCAGAACCTCGCCAATTAACCTGATGGACTCACTTTTACATCCAACTGGCCTCCGACAGTTTGGCCGCTGACGCAGGTCTTCCAGCCGCAGACACGGGTTCTGGATGGGAAGCTAGCTCTGCACCATGTTAGATCCTGTTTGATCCAGTTCTCTGGATTTTAGGGGTGGAGTCACACATGTAACTCCGCCCTGTTCCCTCAATTTTTGGATCTGTCCCACAGCTTGGAGCTTCTTTCCTCTGAGGTCCAGCAAGCGCGGCCTTCCGTCAGGAAGAGGATCTGATCCGGGCCCGTCATGTCGCAGAACCCTGCGGTACCTACAGACAGCAGAACCGCAGCTAAACGGGTTTTCTGTTTCAACATTAGGACTGTTGATGAAGAGGAGGGATCTTCTCAGGACAAACAGGTTCTCCACAGGCGGAACCCGTGACATAGCATCTCCAGATCCCTGCGGATCTCCATTGGATCCTACATGGATCTCTGCTGGATCCGCTGATCTCCAATCAGGAACCGAGGCCTTCCTGCGATGGTAGCAGACATGTGATGGCGCCACCAGCGGCGGCACTCGCAGACGCTCATTGATCTCCTCCTCCGTATCTTCTGCTCCTCTCCTCCTCGCTCGTTCTTCATCATTCTCCGCTCCATCGATCCCTCTGCTTCATCAAGTGCCCGTGCACCGGCTGGACCTTTCACACCTTGGCAGTGGCAGGCAATGGCAGACAGGAAGTGCAACGTCAGCCAATCAGGATGTCCCTCTGCAGCTCCTGTCACTAAGGAGTGAAGGTCAGAACTGCTGGGAGAGGGAGATTAGACCCCCCTCCCTCCATGATGGAGGTTGGGTTGATCATGATAAATCTGGTTCTGTTGCCCCCCTCCCCAGGTGCAGCATCACCTGAGTGTTCTGATCTTCACAAGCGGCCCCCGTCTGTCCTTTAGTCACCCCCCCATGCTGATTTTGTGGGTTCTGCCCCCTCCTCCCCCCTCCCTCATGGCCTTTACATGGCCCCTTTTTAGAGTGCCCCCCCCTGCATAATGGTAATGATATTATCTGCCTCCTGCTGGCTCAGCTCCTCCTGACACCCCCCCCCCCCCCCCGCCTCTCAGGAGCTCATTTACTAATTGAGGAGTGATTGACAAATCAGGAGCACTGTGACTGGGAGCCCCCCCCAGCCAATTTGCTCTGATCCCAAAGAAGTGACACGGGGGGGGGGGGTTCTGTGAGGGATGAGGAGTAAAGAGGAGCAGTGGTTTCCCAGACTCCACGCAGACGGGGGGGGTTCAGGAGCGAGCAGCTCTAACCCCATCCCTCACAGGAATTCCCGGAGGGGGGGGCCATCCAGCAGCTGAAATGGTTTCTGTCAGTGCCTGTAGCAGTGAGAAAACCCGGGGGGGGCTGATGAAATGAAGCCGCCGGGGCGGATACACAGATAACCCCCCCACCCCCACCCCCACCTGCCTCAGCATGCCCCCACACACACCTGCAGCAATTAACCTGGACAAGTCCTGTCTGTGCTCAAAGGACAGCCAGGCTCCTGGGGGGGGGCAGGCTGTACACAACACCAAACCGCCCCGGACACTGTCTGACATGGGGGGCACCTCTGGGCCACCCCCCCAAACTCTAACAGACAGAATGAAGATGAAGAAGCTACTTCAGTCTGACATGAAGGGGAAGGTTTCACCGGGGGGGCGGTTTCTGATCCGAACCTCCTCTGGGGGGGGTGAAGGTCCTTCTGACATCCGCCGCTTTCTTCCCTCCACTCACACAGACAGCCCCGCCTCCTACCAGAATGCTTCCAGCCCCCCCAAAAACAGTCTTTGATGGATCCAGATTATGTCAGCAGGGTGGGGGGGTCATTGTCCCTGAATGAGACTTACATGCTCAATTTAACCCCCCCCCCCCCCATGCCTTTTAAAGACCTAATTAGCTGGAAAATCCAGTCCATTTTGTTGGGGGGGGGGGGGCAACAAAGGCCTGTGGGACACAGATACAGTTGTTCTGCACCCCCCCACCCCACCAGTGAATGACATCAGTGGTCATGTGAGTCGTCCCCCCCCGTAGGACAGAGAACATCTGCAGCGGTTTATGGAGGCTCCAAATGTGGGAGCAGGGAGTCGGCGTGCGCCTCCTCTGACGCGGCGCCTCCATCTGTCGGCGGCACGCTGGCAGAGGCTCCGTGCACGGCAGATTGTTAATGTGACACTAAAACACAACGAGCGCGCTCACTTCCTGTGTGCTGCCAAACCCGGCAAACCAGTCTGTCCACAAACGCACCTCCTCCTCTGCACCTCCTCGTGAACAGAACAGGAGCTCCTCAGGTGAACCTCCGCTGGAGCTTCAGGAGCTTCATGTGAAGAGCAAACCTCAACTTCCAAACTCATCTAAAGTTCTGTCCGGGCAGAACCACAAAGGAGCTGAAACGATGCAGGTCCAGGTTTCTGCTCCTCAGGAACCTTCAAGGCTTTTCTGTCGTCTCACTTTGTTCCTCTGTGAAGACGTTTGAACAAAAGGACACTAGTCGGTTCTCTGGGAGAACCCACAGGGAACACGACTCTGTGGACTTGGAAGCTCTCTGGACCAGAGAACCTCCTTCAGACTCCGGACTCTGACTGTCATCAAAGCTCCAGCGTGGCGGCTCAGGCTGGGGGGGCATCCTGCAGGGTGGTGGGGGCTGTTTTCTCTGCACGCCGAGCGCACCGCCATGCTTTCTGCAAAGCGTTTGTTTGTTTGGGGCCGCACGCCCCTCTTTTATCCAGAGCCGAGGTCTGGACTGAGATCTGTCAGAGGAATGCTGGGACCTGCGGTCCACAGAGAGCCGTTCCAAGGAGGGGGGGCAGGAATGTTTGGATTTGCAGAAGAAAACACGAGCAAACGTCAGGAGATGGAAGACTCTGAGCTTTTTAGTGTCTGGAGGCGTCAGCTTTTCCTCAAAGGTCATGACCCCTCAGGAGATCTGAGGGAGCAGAACCGACCGCTTCTACCAGATCATTTGCTGCATGTTTTCCTCTGACCGTTTTCTGGTTCTGTGGAGAACAGGAACATCTACTGGAACTTCTTTGGTTCTTTCATGTATCTAAATAGAGAACCCAGCTTGAAAGGAACTGGATGTAGTGGAACATTCTGTTGTGTGGTTCTCCGGCAGGTCTCTGGATCTGGTGGGTTCTGTTGGTCTCAGGATCTGGTAGGTTCTACAGATCTTAGGGTCTGGTGGGTTCTGATGGTCTTGGGATCTGGGGGGTTCTGTTGGTCTCAGGATCTGGTAGGTTCTACAGATCTTAGGATCTGGTGGGTTCTGTTGGTCTCTGGATCTGGTAGGTTCTACAGATCTTAGGATCTGGTGGGTTCTGTTGGTCTCTGGATCTGGTGGGTTTTATTGGTCTCTGGATCTGGTGGGTTCTGCAGGCTCAGGATCTGGTAGGTTCTACAGATCTTAGGGTCTGGTGGGTTCTGATGGTCTCAGGATCTGGTGGGTTCTGATGGTCTCTGGATCTGGTGGGTTCTGCAGGCTCAGGATCTGGTAGGTTCTACAGATCTTAGGGTCTGGTGGGTTCTGATGGTCTCAGGATCTGGTGGGTTCTGATGGTCTCTGGATCTGGTGGGTTCTGTTGGTCTCAGGATCTGGTAGGTTCTACAGATCTTAGGATCTGGTGGGTTCTGTTGGTCTCTGGATCTGGTGGGTTTTATTGGTCTCTGGATCTGGTGGGTTCTGCAGGCTCAGGATCTGGTAGGTTCTACAGATCTTAGGGTCTGGTGGGTTCTGATGGTCTCAGGATCTGTTGGGTTCTGATGGTCTCAGGATCTGGTGGGTTCTGTTGGTCTCAGGATCTGGTGGGTTCTGTTGGTCTCAGGATCTGGTGGGTTCTGATGGTCAGGTCTTGTCTCCTGGTTTTGGTCTAGATCAGTCCAAATCTTCTTTAAAGTAAAGAGAGCAGTCTCCTGTGCTGACCTTCCCTGGGGAGTCGACTGTCTGCCCGCCTGACACGCGTGTTCTGGTACTGAAGACGGTTTTGGGGACCAGAGAGTCCCCCTCCCCAATCTGTTGCCCCTCCCTGCTGCCTGCTGAAGCAGCCCCTCCCTTCTCAATGGCACGTCAGCAGGTCAGAGGTCGGCGGATCATGGCGGGGTTTATAATCATCCTCTACTTTGCCTAATGACAGTGGAGCCGAGCGTGGAAGCGGTGTGGAGCGCTCCTGATGGGAGGAGCGTGGCGGCGGTCCGGAGATGGAAATCTTTAATATTTAATTGATGGATTAACATTAACGAGCGGAGCAGAACCGTTTCAACAGTCCCATTATTATTGGATATCTCTCCACAGAGCCATGATGGGGGGGCCTGAAAGGTGGATCTGTATTTCAACCTTGAAGGGGGTGGGCAGAGTGCCAGTAATGAAGACGTATTAAAGCTTAATGCAGCTTAATGTAGCAGGTGTCATATCTATAATGTACAGAAGCTCTTTCTAAAGCATTATATCCATGCATACTACCTTAAAAGCCACTAAATCTCCAGGGCCGAGTTAGTCTGCCCGCCATTCTCTTCCAATTAATCAATAGAAAAATTGTTAACACACCTTAACTGGGATCCATTAGAGTGTCCCAGGGTTACAAATGTTCCCGTGGAGCGCCGAGGGAGGGGGCCAAACTGCCGGCTGCACTCAGGTTAATGGGCAAAGTTGAGAGAAGTGACCACTAAATCTGCAAGGACACCACATTCACACTGCCGAGCCGCTATCGCTGGCAGGCGTCCGTCCCTAAGAGCCCCCCCAAGCTGATCGATGGCCTCGGGGGGGGGGGGCTGGACCAGCTGGATCTGCACCAGAAGCTAGAGCTGGCATCTCTTTAAGAACAAGTTTATGTAGTTCTGAGCATCCGTCAACGTACCGCTACTCTGATGATCTCTATCAGCTCAAAGCCATCCCATAATAAGCTGCAGTGGATCAACAGAAAAAAAGCTGGAAAAATCTCATCTGCTGTTGAAAACACATTTGGAGGTTCTGCAGGAGAACGGAACTGACCGACCTTCTACTGAGGATCTGGAGGATCAAGAGCTGTAGAGACGCTCGTTCTCCTTCAGAACCTCAGCTCCCAAAGGAGAACCGAGGTTCTTCTCCTCCAGAATGTCCGGTTTCTGAAGAACATCTGAGCTCCTGCTGGAACACCATCACTTTGAAATGTTACAGTTACAGTCCATAGACAGTTCAGTTGGAGAACATCTGAGAACTTC
Source organism: Oryzias curvinotus (assembly GCA_023969325.1). NCBI lineage: Eukaryota > Metazoa > Chordata > Actinopteri > Beloniformes > Adrianichthyidae > Oryzias > Oryzias curvinotus. The sequence goes on along the minus strand of CM043717.1, from coordinate 30,759,298 downwards.
AGTCACTTCTCCTGAAGGTTCCTCCAAAAGGTTCTTTAGGAACATTTGTTTAAACTGTTTCCACTAAAAGGAAGAAGAGCTGAAGGAGAACTGGCCCCAAATTCTGCTGGTAGAAGAATGTGAGTACGGAGAAACACAGATGTGGAACCCCTGACCCCATGGTTGATGGTGACCTTTGACCTTCTCCTCTGAAGAACCGTATGGACTCAGACTGTCTGTTCTGGGCTCAGAGGAGTCCAGGTCTGGTTGCTCACGCCAAAGCGGAAAATGAGGATGAAGATGAAGAGGCTGTGGCTGATCTGAAGCTTTACTGATGGACCTGCGGCTGCGCAGACAGAGGAACTGCAAAGCAGCTGCTGATGTCTGTTTGTGAAAAAACTGATTTCTGTTTTTGTCTTAAATGAAGTTAAAGGAAAGATGCCCCCTCCCCCGTCTGCACCATGAGGATGAGTCAGCGGGGGGGGGCAGAATTAGATCAGCAGCAGAGTGTGTGACAAGGCCTAATTAAGTAGCATCAGGCCGGTGAGGGAGGGGTGGGGGGTTAATGGCATTTACTTCATCTGGTAATGTGCAGCATCATAACTGCTAATTCAATCATCCAATCATTCTGCCACCCCCCCCCCCCCCCCCGCGTTAAGCACACATTTAATTGCTCCCATAAAGCTTTTAATATGCAGCAGCGACGGGAGGGGGGCGGGGGCTGCATCCAGCTACTATCTGGGCATCCCAATGTCGCCACGGCAACGCAGGCCTCAGTGCACCGTTTGGGCTGCTCCCAGACAAGAAACGTGTGATGAAGACGAAGGTGATGAAGCTCAGATCCTCCAGTTTACCTGAAGAAGCAGGAGACATGAGGAGACGAAGAGGAGGTGTCACTGAATGCAGGTCCAATAGGAGTAAAACAAAAATCCCATTTAAGGTCAGAATAAAGATACAATTATTCTAATTATTAATAATCCACACATTTGGTTATGATTTCATGACACATGAGAAGTTAAAATAAATTTGATGAACTTCAGATGAATTTAAAACAAAATTATTGAATGAATTATAAATCAATTCAGAGTAAAAAATTTAGATGATAAGACAAAACAGAAATGATTTATGCTCACGTCAATTAGAAGTTCAAATAAATTTAGATAAAGTTGATTTTATAATAATTCTGTTTCCTGTAAATAAAGGTTAAATAAAAAAATAGAAAATAAATGTCTAAAGCTGAAGGTCCAGTCAGGAGCGTAACGGGTCGGTTCTGCCCGAACTCATCAGCATGAAGCTCATCTGGAGCTTTGGGATTCACTGAAATCACTGCAGGTTCTCCTGGTTCTGATCTGCAGCTTCAGAACCGCCGGATCTGAAGGAGGAGAACCGCTCTGGAGGAAGCACCTCCAAAGGGAGGAGGAGGTGCTGCTCCTGTTTGACTCTGGACCTGAATGCAGATGGAGTCCATCATCCCCCTGCAGCTTGTTGCAGCAGCTGAAGGGGTTAAACGGTGCAGGGGGGGTGGGAGCGCATGGACATGTGTTGTGATAAGCAGGGGAGGGGGGGTCTGATAGCAGCCTGTCATATATAACAGGCAAACAAAGCCCCCAGGAGACAGCATCAATACGCACACATGTTCCCATCATTACGCCCCCCCGCACAGGGCCCCGTGTCAACAGGAGCCTCGTTACAACCCCCCCCCCCCCCCCTCAATTAAAATCTGGTATCAAACTGCATCTGATGGCAACAACTGTTCTTTACGGCGGGGGCCGTGGCGGTAATCGCGCCGTGTTTCATGTATCTGTGGCTGCCAGCTGCGGTGGTGGGGGGGGTCCTAATGAGGGGGCGTCCGTCACTGTCAGCGCACAACAAGAGGCGGCTGTAATAAAGCGGGGAGATAACGGCGGCCGGGAGGCGCTCCTCTTCACTTCCTGTTCGTGACTCATCGTTTGTCACGGAGGCGCTGTCCTCTTTATCTGTGCTCCTCCGTGCACGGCCGCGCGCACGTGACCTTCCAGCAGGAAGGCCGCCCGCCTGCAAACAACAAGCAGCAAGTCTCCGTCAAATGAGAGGGGGCTCTGACCGGTTCGGTTGGGTTCTGCTGGAGAGCAGTTCCAGTGAAAGGATGGACCAGTCGGCTCTGGATTCTGGTTCTGGATTCTTCTGCTTCTATGGTTTCTATCAGAAATCTGGACAAACATCCGAATCCTGAAATCCTGCAGGTTCTGGAAAATTCGCCCAAACTTAATTCAGAAATAAAATGTTCTGCTTTTGCAGGAATAAACAAAGTTATTTAGAATAAATGAAAATTCAAAATTCAGAATATAAAAAAAACACTGGAATGAAAATCAAACAGAAATGTTTCTATTCTACAATAAAAAGTGAAGTTTGGAACCAAAAGGTTTGATTAAAGCGGCAGTTTGAACATAAACATTCATGTTGGACACATTTGGCTGCTGGGTAAGATTTTTTTCTGACATTTTATTGAATTTTATTCCTTAGATTTTATTTATTTATTTTTTCTACATTTTTTGGGGTCAAATTACCTCTAAAAGTCCAGAAAAGCGTTTTGTTGGGTTCTCCTAAGGAAAATCCAATCAAAAAGAGAATGTTCTGTCTTTGATCCCCCATCCTTCCCGCTCTTCTCCTCCGTTTTTATCTCCATGTTTTTTCTTAAACGTCGGTGTGAACCGATCTCTGCCGGACGGACGGAGGCCGGACGCTCTGCGTCTTTTTAGGAAGTTGATCCAAAAGTCTTCAACCAATCAGGAACCACGTCGGCTTTCCCAGCTTCAACCCTTGATCGCCCCCTGCGTGCACGTGCGCGCGTGCGGGTGTTTGCGTTTAAACTTTGGCTGAACCGCGCGGGTTCTCCGGTTCTCCTTCATTAGAGGACGGCCGCGTGCGTAATGAGCGCGCGGCGCTCCGGCTGCACTTTTAATCTTTATAAAAAGCTTCAGCCCCCTCTCCCCCTCCCTCCCTCCTGGGGGGGGGGTGGGGGGTAGATTAAATGCTTCTTCACATTAGTGATGTCAGCACAAAATGATGATCTTTGGTGAATAATTTATTCCTGCAGCGTCATTTTCTAATCTGTCCGTTCCCGCCGGTCCCGCTCGGTAAATGACGGTAAATGGCCGTTAGTCTCCAGAAAACCTATAGATCGCCGCTTCCATCAATCAATTAAAAAACACTTACCTCACACTCAACATGATTTATATCTTGTTAATAGAATTGTCTCACTATATCCCTTTATTATTATAGCTTTAATTCCATTAGCTGTTTGCTTAATGCTCTTTAGGGCTGACCTCCAGCAGCAGCGAGATGGAGGCCGGATTAGAACCGACACCGAGCCGGTTCTGGGAAGGCTGGAGGTCAGAACCGCTGGGGGACTCTGAACGCCCCCTGATTGCCCCCCGTGATCCCAAAGAAGTCCTTCGTTCTTATTTACCGCAGGAGAAGGGATGTTTGGACCGATCCGGATCCAGGTTCTGCTGGAAAGACCCGACCATCGACCGCAAACGAAAACCCTGGAGAATGACCTCCAGCCTGCAGGTCACCCCCCCCAGGGGGAAGGAGAACCACCGCAGACACCCACGTTCAGCTTTTATGTTGGATGGACGGTTTCTAATAGGAGGTACTCTTTCAAAATAAAAGCTTTGGGGAAGACGCAAGAAACTAAAGTCCAGGAGATGCGAACTCTGCTGATCAGAACTTCAGAGGTTTGTGGAAAACAGCAAACCAGACCAGGTCTGCTGGTTCTGGTCCAGTATAGACGTCTTAACCAGGTCTGCTGGTCCTGGTCCAGTATAGAAGGCTAAACCAGGTCTGCTGGTTCTGGTTCAGCACATGGAAGTCCAAACCCGTCTTCATTGTCTGAAGAACGGCGGCGTTCATGTCGTTTCCTCGCCATGAGGCGTTCAAAGTCACAAACAATCTCTGTAAAGAGAAAAGGTTTGTTTGTGAACTCCTGCCCCCCCCCCCCCCCCCTCCACCGGTAAGTATGTGGGTGTCCTTGGTGGAGCGGCATGTACATCTTAAATATTCATCACATCTGGCCTCATGAACCCATTACCGTGTTCAATACCCACACGGGCCGCAGAGGAAGAGTCCAAAACTCCGCCGAGCGCCGTCAAATAATCAATCATGCGGCGCTGGGACGGCGCTCATCTGAAGAGCGCCGCATCGGATTTCAATACATTACCGGCAGGACGCGCCAGGCCCCTGGAACACGGGGCGGATGAATTCAGCTCCTCCTGCTAATGAGGATCCTTTAGGAAACCTCCGGTTCTGAACCTCCTTCAGGTCCAAACTAACACAAGGTCAGATGTCCGCAGAACCACGAGGAGGAGAGAGTCTAAAACCTAAAGACTGGAATCTGAAGGCGGAAGGAGGAGCAACCTGACGACCTGGAGAAAAAAGCAGGACTCCTCAAACTAACTTCAGGGTTCCTACGTTGTTCTCCTCTGTGTTCTCCTGTCTGAGCGACTAAAGAACAGAGATCCTCCTGCTGTAAGCTCCAAGTGTGAGGAAGAGAACCAAACATCCACATAGTGAATCTGAAGAACCAGGAGCCATGAAGAAGTTTGGGAATTGCTGCTGGGTAAAGGAGGAGCAGTGAGGAGCAGTGAGGAGCAGTGAGGAGCAGTGAGGAGCAGTGAGGAGCAGTGAGGAGCAGTGAGGAGCTTTTCCAGAGATGATGATCAGAGGACCAGGAGGACAGGCTGCTGTTCTTGCATTTTTTTGTCCCGGTCAGAGTCCGTTTGGACAACAGCGCCTCCTCCGGAGCAGCTGGAGGAGCTGCAGGAATGTTCTAAATATAAGTTAACCTGATTTATTGGGAGGGGGGGGGGGGTGTAATTTCCAACAAAAAACATGACTGTCTCCTCCAAACCCGGAGTCTACAGTTACTCGTGTAACGTGTTGGGGATTACACGTGTGTGGGTATGACGCAGGACCAGAAGTTCTGGTCTGAAGGAGCCTCACTGGGAACCGTTTGTTTGTGTTGGGACGGTCCTCTGAAGTGGTGGGGGGCCGTGAACCACACAGGCTGAACACAGGAGCGGGGGCCGGCCTCCTAAATTTAGGTCCATGTGAACGCCGTCGGGGGGCCTCCTTCTGTTTATCCGTCGGGACAGACTCCCATCAGAGACGGACCGGCCTCTGTGGGGGGGGGACTGATCCTCACATGAAACCCAGACCTTCAGGATCTTCATCCACAACACGGACCCACTGGTCTGGATCTGGGATCCTTTAGGACCCTGCTGCTCCTGAACTTGGAGACCCAGTTGGACATAGCTGGACCATCACTGGTCCTGATGTGGGATCCAGTGGTTCTGCTTGGTTCCATCTTTAGTTCTGCTTTGTCTCAAACCTGATCATGATTCTATTCTTGTTCTTAATCTGGAGTCCTCCGTTTCTCCTCCATGAATCCACTCGTCATGGTTTCAGTCACTAACTTCAGGTACTGGTACCGGTTCTGGTCGGCAGAGAAACATTTCTTGCATTAAAATCTCAAAACCTGTCAGAAAACTGCAAACCTGCTTCCTCGTAGTTTGTTTTAGAAATATGTACGTTCTGAATTCAGAATTCAGGTCTTTGAAACAAGAACTGCTTTTATGACTCAGAGTTTTAGATTTCAAAATAAATGTGTGTGGGTGTGTGTGCACTCTTGTTTGTGTGATTATTGGGGACTTGTTCCAGTTTACACACCGGTTGACCGGGGACGCCTCATCCTTTAGGGACCGAGAGAGTCTGTGTGCGCGTCTGTGTGCACGTGTGTGTGCACGTGTCTGTGTGTGTGTCCATTATCACATTGGAGATGCAGCATTATGTGGCATAGAGTGGGCGGAGCTTCGGATAATTCAGCCTAATTGAATGAAAGCTCTCAGGCCTGATCTCACAGAGGATATGGAACATTAATTGACATTTGCTGAAGCCGAACAAAGGACAGTAGAGCTGTAACGCTCATTGAAACGTATTAATCCCCAGAATAAATTGTCTTCTTCAATCTGTTATTGATCCGAAAATGAGTTAAATCAATCCAGAAAATAGAAAAGCGAGCAGGTCCGGCATTCCTCTGGATTTATGTGAATTTATTTAAAGCGGCAGCATTTGATTAGGAGAGCAGAGTTAGGGAGCTGCAGCTTCACACACACACACACACACACACACACACTGTGGTGAAAGTGGAGAGGCTCTTATTGTGGCGGTGCCTCTGATAGATAATAGGAACTGCTGCTTTTAAAGGCGGCTGGGGGTGGGGGGTCTGGATGAGGGGTTAAACTGGTGAGAGCATGTTTGCTGAGCTGCTTGAGGAGCATTCTCATATGGCTGGTGGCAGCTGCAGGTGGAGGTGGGGGGGGGTGGGGGGGGTCTTTCCATCTCAGTGCTCCAGAGAGCAATGATGGAATGACCTGGACTTGATCTTTGAGGGCAACATGCCTGATGGCTCCTGCAGATTGATAAATTGATTCAAAACTATTACCATGGTAAAAAAGCAATAAGGTCATAAAAATTGCATCGGTCCGGCCGGCTAAGTAAATCCGAGGCATTTTCGGCAGCGGGGACGGTGGGGCAGGAGGCGCCGGGCATGAGGTGGAATGAGAGAGCAAGAAATGACTTTGAAGAGCTCATCATCTTCAATCTATTTTTCCTGCCGGGGCTCCATGCCGCTGCATAGAGGCACTTCATTACAGGGGAATAACTGTACGCAGGCAGAGCCCCGGCCGCCTCGCCCGATCCCCTCGGGCCCCCGGGGGGCTCCAGCTGCTTAATACCTCATCAGCAGCTTCATTGAACGCTTTAATCTGCACTCCTGTGATCAATAGGAGCCCGCTGTAAATTAAAAGGGCCATTTCGTGTAATCAACCCTGTTAATGCTCATTCTGAAAACCATTATTTGTGGAAGGTATTTAGGAGAAAATTGCCACTGTGACAGTCCTGCCCCACCCCTGCAGCCCTCCCCCCCCAGCCTCTGCAGACCGGCCACAGCCATCAGCGGAGGAAGGGTGGTCTGCTCCTGTGGTCATGTGACCCGTTGTTTTGTGTTGGGCTCCTCTAAAGCTCGTGTTAGTTCCATGATCGATGTCCTCAAAGCTCACCTCTGATGGAAGAACATCTCAGAAGAAGATGCTTGAATGAATCATTTCCTGTCCTACACACAAGCAGATCTGTTTAAAGTCCCCCCCTTCCACCATCTTTTGATCTGTTTTTAAAGTGTTCCCTGTCATCTTTTCATGATGATGACTGCTGTTTTTAGCCTCAATCCAAAATCCTGTGTCGTCTTCTAGGACTTAGTTTCTGCAGAGCAGCAGGAGTTCATCAGAAATTCACCTCTGAGTTGAGGGCGGAACTGTTGCCACGGAAGTAAGCCTGCTCTCATTTCCCATCATGCCTTTATTTACAGTCTCTCCCACTAGCTTACAGCCCTCTCACACCCCCAGCAGAGCAACATCAGATCCATCCATCCGTCCAGTTCTGAACCAGATTCCAGCTCAGACCAGGAAAACAAAGACGTTCATGGATCTGTTGGTCTGCAGGTGGATGATCAGAAAGGGGCGGAAGAGATTTTTTTTTCATTTGCCATTTTTTATCTCCTCCTGATCCATCCCAATTTGGAATAAAGAAAAACTCAGAAAAACAGTTTTACTCTTAATTTCTCTTGTAAATGTCCCCATCATCAGAAAAATGCTACAAGGACGTGTTAAAAACACCAAAAACATAAAACAAAAAATAAGGTTTCAGAACCAAACTGTATTTGGAAGAACCACTGGAACTGATTTTCGTTGGGTCACGAAAATCGGTGACAAAAAGGCCAAAGGTCAGCGCCCCCTACTGTGTGGACGGACTCATCTGCAGATGATTTACACGTAAACAAGAAAAAGGATTTGCTGCTGGAACTCTTCTGAGACGTCTGCCAGAAGAAGAACTTCATGTGGTTTCAGAGAACTGGACCCCGCCCCCTCCCAAAGAGGATGGTTTACTTCCGGCTTGAACTGAGTGAAGTCAACTCGGCCGCCATTTTGTGGCGATGCAGACGTTACGTTCATTTTGATAAGCACGTTTGGCTCAGACAGTCGGACCTGCAGCGTCCGCCCCTCAGCAGCTCCTTCATCAGGTAAGCAGGTGAGTCTTCAGCATATGGGGGGGGGTCTGTGTGCAGGGCAGCTCTCAATCATCAGAGTCAGCTGTTTCCTGTTTCTCCAACCCTCATTGCTGCCTGTGAGGGATGAAGCTGCCATTATTCACCAGAACAACGGAACCGCAGGTTGGAGACGGCAGAACACGTGTTAGGTTTTGTCTGAGCTGCTCCCTCTGCGCTCCCGGAAAGATCTGCGGGAGGAGGAGAGGAGACCGGCGTGAGGAGAACACGGAGACTGGGAAATGAAGGAGAGAACACACACACTCACATGTACACGCACAGGCACACACACGTGCACTCATGGGAGCGAAAATGAAATTTTCCAGGCCGCTATTTCTGCAGCAAATTCAATTACTGAAGGCACTTGTACAAAGAGCTGTGACTTCCCTGATGCTGAGATTGGAAACGGCTGATGGCTGCAGACAGAGGATAACAAGACGCGGCGGTGGGGGGCGCCGGGGGCAGGCATGAGCACCAAAACAATAAGAGCCATCTGGACAGGTGAGGGAGGCGGCGGCGATAAAAGGTTACGAGTTTAGAAAAGTTCCGAGGCATTATCTTCCCCCTCGATAAAGTCGGAGCTGGATTTAGCCGGAGGAGACGGCGGAGGCTCCTCCATCACCGCGGCCCTGAAGACCACCTGAGATGATGAATAGGAGCACAGACAGAGCAGGATATTAACCCCAAGGGCTGCAGACAAACCCCCGGGGGGGCAGGAAACACAGCGGGAGCCAGGGCAGGGAGCTCCAGGAGAGTTTTCTGAGGCCGCATGAAGGATTTCATCCCGGCGTCCCGAAGAACATCAGCAGAACCGGGAATCTGCCGTTCCTCTGAAGATCCGTGCAGACCTGCATCCATCAGCAGAGCTGCTCTCAGAGAAGAGCATCGTTTCTGAAAAGCCTGTGGAGACGTCCTTCCTGGAGGAAAAAAACTCTGAAAAGGAAGAATTTAGATTTTTGTCCATAGTAATTTAGAATAATAAACATAGACCAGAATTCACATTTAAAGTTTAAAAAGATGAAAGAGAAACTCTTGAACTGAAGAAAAGTGTCCCTAAGGTCCTAAAGTTCCAGATAATCTGCTGAAGAACCGTTCTAACCTTTATTTCCTGAAACATAGACGGAAATGACTGAAGACTTTCCAGCTCTGTGTTTTCAGAGCAGCTGATAAATTATTAGATTTAAAACTGTTCCGTCTGAAAGAGAAACAGCATATTTTTCATGTTCCTACATTCTCATGACGTTCTGAGTAAAACCACCTTTGGCTCTTTTAAACAATGTAAAAGCTTTTTTATTGACAAAAACACCATTTTAAAATCCTAGAATTTTAGAATAAAATCATGATTGACTTCATTTTCATTTAATGATCTCTGTAAAAGCTTAGTTTGTTGTCACATGTATTAATTATTACATTTACTCCAATATTTCCTCAGTTTTACATTTTATTTTTGTTCCAGAGGTTCTCCGAGTCTGATCGTTTAAGTTATGTGGAACAGTGGTGGAGGCGCAGGGGAGGTTCAGGAGGAGGCCCAGGAGGAGGCCCAGGAGGAGGATCAGGAGGAGGTGGAGGCCCAGTAGGAAGCGGAGGCCCAGGAGGACGTTCAGGCGGAGGTGGAGGCCCAGGAGGAGGTGGAGGCCCATGTGGAGGCCCAGGAGGAGATTCAGGAGGAGGTGGAGAACCTCTGTCCTTCTGCTTTCATGCTTCATGAGTTTAGTTGATTTTCTACCATCAAAGCTGTTTCCATGTTTTGTTCACTAATAGGGCTGACCGATATGAGGAAAACTCGTCATATGTGATATTCGTTATCAATATTGAGATGACGATATAAATTGCGATAAATGAACATATAGCAAAAACAACAAAAACATGTCCATTTCACAAACGTTTAATTTAAATAAGAGTCAAAATACCTTACATTATTCTCCAAATGACCCTCGTCTAATAAGGACGGCAACATCTAACATAAAAGCTCCATCTGATTGGTCAAATGCATAAAGGGATTTATTCAATTCATGAAATAGTTCAAGTTGCCATAAGATTGTTTTAGCACATTTAAGGTTTACCATTTATTGTGATTTTTGCAGACTTTTGCGATATGGATATTGCATAGCTTGAAATTGGGATAACGATAAATTTGCGATTAATTGTGCAGGCCTATTTACTAGCCTCTTAAAGTCCCACTCAGATGTAAATTGTGTTTTTGGTGTTTTTAACATTTTTTAGATGATGGCGGATGTACATTAAGAAATGTATGCTTAAATTGCATTTCTGAGTATTTCATTATTAAAATCTTTGTGCAGACAAATAAAAAACATTTGAAAAAGAGCTTATATGTGACGTAGAAGAGCTTCCTGTTACCGCCCAAGAGATAAAGAAGGATCAACACCTGTGATGTTATTTAGATCAGTGGTCCCCAACCACCCGAAAATTGGCACCGGGCCGCGGGAAATTTTTGGACCGGGACGCACAGAAAGAAAAAATAATTTCCATTTTATTGTTTTTTTTTTCAGACAAAAACGTTTTATTTTGAAAAGTGACCGGATTCACTTTGTTACATCTGTCACATTTAACACACGTCAAAGTCGCGACACCAAACATCAAGTGATAAACCCCACTAAAATTAAACCCAAACAACCAAAATGAGCAGAAAACAAACTTCTTTAGAAAGTTGCTTTGACAAGGGGAAAATTATAATTATCATTGTTATTATTATTATTACTAAAGAGAAAATACCACCCCCGGTCCACGTTAAATCTGTCTTGCGTTGCAGCTCAAACAACCCCCCCCCCCCCCCCGGTCCGCGGGTTGTTGTCTGGAGATGTGAGGGGAGAGCGTGTGAACAGAGAGCTCCCAGCAATGAGGGGGGGGAAAGACAATAGATCAAAAGATGATTGTCAGTGGGACTTTTGAAGACATTCTTTACCAGCAGAAACAGTAAAAAATCTCCTGCAAATCTAAAATGTAAGAATTCGTCAGTTTGAAACGACTCCTTTGTTTTTAAGTGACCAGCAATTTCATGCTGAAAGACGCTTTTCAAAAGGATTCTTGTGCATTGAAGGGGAATCAGAAATAGAAAAGAGAGCAAAGGAAGGATTTCACTTATAAACTCTGTTTGTTTCTGGTCACGGGTCTCAGGTTGGAGTGTCCGCTTTGGTTCTGTGTTCCAGTTCTCTGGTTCTGGTTTGATGGATTGGGCTTCATTCAGTTGCACCTCCCCCCTGGTCTCTGTTTTTGTTGGGTTCCCTCTGTTCATGTTACTTTTGTCCTAGAACCTCATTGATGACAGAACCGGGTTCTTGTTTACGTTAACAGTTCTGGTTCTAGAACCACTACAGGTTCTAACTTCCTGTGAGGTTTGAGAACCGTTTCTGTCTGGACGCTGCTGACAGCATTTCTGTTTTTTCACCTTCGTCAACAATCCTCCTAGTGACTGGCGAGCTCTGGTCCTTGCCGCCATGATTACAAATCGCTGGATTTTCTGGGTCATCAAGCCACGCCCCCTTGGGTCCCTGGTGAAGAAGGCCAGAGCTTTTTGTGAACACACTGTCTGTGCGCTGTTCCTTTAAGTTCTGCAGCACAAAGCTGCAGCTTTACGGATCTGAAGTATTTGATTCCAATTCCAGGCAAACCCCGGGGGGGGGGGACTTCATCGGTGTGGCAGCGGCCTGGATGCTGCACGCTGTGACGGGCAGGCGGGTCTCAGTGAAGCCATTAAAGCTGTATGTTGAAAGGTCAATAGTGGTGTCTGTAATGTGACTGTTTAATTCAAACATGTGGGCGTGGCCTGCTGATGGACCCCGAAGCAGGAGCGTCAGAAATCCCAGCCGGGGAGGTCAATGAGGAGAGTAAACGCCGCAGCTCAACGGCGATCCAATGCTCCTGTGGGGGATGGGTGGTCTGTGCCAGAACAATCGATACTGCAGCATCCTGAACGCTTCGTGGTGTGTTCACTGACAGCGTTTTTCAATTTAACAGCTTGGAGGATTCTAGCAGGGAGATGAATGTGACGCTTCAGTAAGAGGAGAAACGTCTCACTGTCAAGCTAGAACGTCTGATAAGATGCAGCAGCTGGATGATGGATGGATGAATGAATGGATGGATGGATGGATGGATGGATGGATGGATGGATGGATGGATGGATGGATGGATGATGGATGGATGATAGATGATGGATGGATGGATGGTTGATTGGATGGATGGATGGATTAATGATGATGGATGGATGGATGGAGGGATGAATGGATGGATGGATGGATGGATTGATGGATGGATTGATGGTAGGATGGATGGATGGATGGATGGATGGATGAATGGATGGATGATGGATGGATGGATGGATGATGGATGATGGATGATGGATGGATGGATGAATGGATGGATGGATGGATGGATGGATGGATGGATGGATGGATGATGGATGGATGGATGGATGATGGATGATGGATGGATGAATGGATGGATGATGGATGGATGATGGATGGATGGATGTAGCATCTGTCTCTCATGTTCTCAGACGTTCTACTACAGAACATTATGAAGGAACCATGAAGACGGTAAAGGAGGCGTGACGAGGAGCTGCAGGAGCTCCTTTATAGATGCCAGTGTGTGTGTCTGTGTGAGTCTGTGTGAGGCGCTGAGTGTGTTTGTGCGATGGGCTGATAGAGTTCGTGTTTGTGCGATGTAATCTGCGCGGCGCCAGCAGCTGATGGCGTTCTCGCCGAGGCCCCAGAATCCGGTGTCAAGCAGCAGATCTCATCTGCAATGTAGGACAATTTCCGCACATCTGCGCAGACGCTCTCGGCGGTCAATAGACTAAAAATTGCTCTTGGGGGGCGATACCATCTTAACTACAGCTGATTCACTCCCCCTCAGGGGCAGAGGTGCCCCCTCCTTTTTTAATAATTGGCGTTTGGGCCGGCCCGCCTCCGCGCGTGATGACTCATCAATCAGACTCGCCCCCCCCTCCAGATTACAGGTCGTCAGGGGGGATGTTTCCCCCCCAACAACAGGTGCTCCTTCTGCTGTCTCCTCCTTTCCGGAGGTGTCATCTCACCTGCTGGCTCCTCATGACCCCCCCCACCTCTGGATGAGGACTAACTGGTGGTTTCCCATCAGCCTTTGCGGTTCTCTGTGCTTGTCTTACGGCGAGTCGCTCTTCAAGAAGAGAATTTACATTTGGAGATCTGCTGAGTGCAGTGGGGGGGGCAACGACAGCTGGAGTTCCTCCAACACACATACACCTCATCAGTGAGGACACTCTACCACAGCCGGCGTGCCACACGGCGCCGTGGGAGCTGACGCCTTCATGTCCAGAGAACCGCGAGGTCAGCTGGCAGAGGCGGACCGGATTCTGATGGAACCCCTCCCCCACCCAGCCACCTCCTCCCCCTGCTGTAAGCGGCGTGTTTTATGGTGAGGGTCAGAGGTTAACCAGAAGGGGCATCCCTTCTGGAAGACTTTGTTGTGTTGCTCATTTTGTTGTAGAAAGGCACAAACGCACAAACCAAAACCGCCTCATTTTACCGACTCGTGGCTGTCGTCCAATCAGAAGCAGCTTGAAGTGAAAAATACAGACGTGACGTTCGGGAACCAGTCGAATCTTTTGAACGGCTTGGCAAGGTGAACGAAGGGAATCGATTGGCAGTGGGCCGGGTGGGCCGGGGGGGCCGGATGGACCAGGTGGGCCGGGTGGGCCGGGAGGGGCCAGGTGGGCCGGGAGGGGCCAGGTGGGCCGGATGGGCCGGGGGGGGCCACCGTAGCTGAACAAGTTTACAGTTTCTCCTTCAGTCTCAAATGTGCCGTAAGCTGATCCTGATTGGACCCCGTACCTGTGGGATAGGAGACACCTTCACCTAACAAAACAGCGGACGTCCGTCAGATGTTCGAGTCCCAAACCACAGCACAGCTCTTCCCTGAAACATCTCCGCTTCTGCACAGACGTCTGCAGAGGAAGCTGACTCCTCCTGTCACCTCCTCCTTTCAGCTCTGAAGACTCCTAATGTGAGAATAATCAAAGGTGATCCATAACCTGAAATGCCCAAAGATTTATGGCCGCTCTAACAAGCCGCTCGCTCGGAGCCCAAAGTACGGCTCTGATTGCACTGAAGCACTGAAGAAATTAATGTCTGTATTTAAATGAAAGGAGCCGTTATCACAGAGGGATTTAAATAAGACAAACGATGACAGCGTTGAAGTAATGACTCTGTCTGTACGTTGGCCTTACATTAATATTACCTTTTATCTCCCCCAGGATATTAATATTGGAATACTGTGGGAATGAATACTTTTGATCATTAGGACTTCAGAGGCACTGAGAGTGAGGAGTAAGCCTGCAGGTCGTCATTAATAACCATCATCAAACATGGAGGATGTGCCCCCCCCATGCCTGCTGATTGATCATGAATATTAACCACCTCAAACGGCAAATAAATGGCGCCGTTTAAATCTTCCACGTTGGCGTGGTCGTCAAGGTGGCGAGCCAAAAGTGGGGCCATATTTCATCCAGAAAGGCTGTCAAATAAAGCCGCCACATCAGTCATACTGGGGATGGGGGGCGTGGCCACAACGGAGCGCCTCCATCAGGCCCAGGACAAACGGCCCAGGTCCTCCCACAACAAATTTGAATTCAAAAAGGACAACTTTATTTAAACTCGACCAGGAGCAGTGGCTTTCAGGTTCTCCTGCTGATGAGTCGCTGTGGAGAAACAGGTCTGGAAGCAGGAGGAGGTCAGTCTGATCCCGCCCCCCAGCCCTGAAACAAGCTAAATGCTGGTCTCCAGAGGCGAGGGGGCGGAGCCGCCTGTGCTACTGTGACCCCATACATCAGGCCTCGTGTGAGAACATATTAAGTGCCCCCCCCATTAAAAGTAAATAATCCGCCGAGCAGCGCAGCTATTCCTCACAGGTGACAGGTATCTGTTTGCACAGGGCTGGGGGGCCGACGTGAGCCGAATGCTGAGGGGGCGGCTCTCTGCAGCCCCCCCTCCCCAGTTCCAGTGCAGGAGGAGGTGGTCACACATGCTCAGTTCATTAACCTCATAATGAGCTCCACAGAGGAGGACGCTGGAGGAGCACTGATGCTCCTGCATCTTCATGATCCAGATCCTCCTCAGGAACCTCCTGCAGAACCAAGAGAGCGACTGCTGTTCTACGCAACATTAATGACCACTTCCTGTCAGGAACCCATGTCTGTCTGTCTGTCTGTCTGTCTGTCTGTCTGTCTGTTACTCTGTCTGTTACTCTGTGATGATTGCTGAGCCTTCAGGTCTGCTGCTCATCCCTTGCCCCCCCCCCCACACAGAAAGGAAAACTCCCAAACAAAATGATTCTGGAAAAAACGAAGGAACTGACTAACTGAAGGCAGGAGTTTCCAGAAGTCTATCAGGCACTAAGAACCGGTCGTGTACTGTAATGGTTATTTGGTCTATTTTTTTAAAATTATTTTTATTAAATAAGAGAGCGCGGGGGGGGGGGTCCTCTGCACCCACCGTCTTCACTGTGGACCTGTCCTCCGTCTGACCTGAGTGTGTCATGACTCTGGGTTTCTACCCATCAACCATCAGTGGTTCACTTCCTGCTCCACCCAACCAAAGTCAATTCTGCCGCCATTTTTTCATGATATGGACGCCACCAAGTTGGAGCCAGACGCCATCGGTGGGCAGAGGTTGGTCCGAGTCGGTCTGAATCAATGTTTCCATGACAACCACTGTCACCAATCAGGAGCAAGCTTGTTGGAAGGTCAGTGGTTTTCTCATTCATTCATACAGCCGTGATGCGGTTTGATGCCGGCAGACCGCTGAGGCCCCGAGTCCTCCGATGCTTCCCTTTCAGAAACCAGATTTACTGTGATTTCCGGAAGAATGTAAACAGATGTGACCTGAAATATCTTTATTGTTCCGGTGTTTGTTTTCAGTTCATAGACAGAGCTGGGAGCCTCGTGCGCGTGGGGGGAGGGGGTGGGGGTTGTTCTTTCAGATGGAGGAGATCTCAGGGAGGATTTCTCCTGATTCTTCCATCACACAGAAGATTCGCAGATAAATAATGGAGGACCTTCCTGCTTCCGACCCCCCCCTCAGAGTTCACTGATCCGAGCCAGGATGAAAGGCACAATTAGGGGGGGGGGGATCTGAGCAGATGAGGGCCTCTGTCGGTGTCAGGAACCCTGAAGTACCGAGCAGGTCCCCTCACACTGGGGCCCCGCGGGGCCCCTGACCCGCACCCGCGCGCCCGACATGATTGCCTTTGTTCCGCGCGGCGCATTCAAACGCAGCTTGACAAAGGGGGGGTCGCTGCGAGATGTGCGGCGCGCGCGGGGTCGGGCGCGGCGGTTAACAAAGCCCCACAATGATCCGCGCCGCTCAGTCGTGCAATTTAGCGTGAGTAATAGATGGGGGGGTCACGCGGGGTCACTTTCAATTTCCACTTCCTGGGGAGAAAAATGAAAACAAGTCATTTGCACACGTCTGAATAATTCAGTCAGTCACGGGGGGGGGGGGGGGGGGGGGGTAATGACGTCCTTCATAAAGGCTAATGATGAATCTGACGGAGATATGACTCCAGATGTAAGAATAAAGCTCTCCCCCCGCGCGCGAGCCTCTAAACTTATCATAAATGTATTAAGATTGCAGCGGGCCATGAAACAGCTGTAGACAATTAATCTTCAGCAAATCTTCTTCCAGGAATTGGTTTCTGCGCGGGAGCATCTGCTGCGCGCGGCGATCATTCAGGCGCCGCCGCCGCGCCTTTATGCACGCGCCACAATCCCTGCCAATGAAGTCCAAATTTATAGTTTTCCCTGTTCAGTAAAAATTACATTCAGCAGCATTAAAACATCATCCATCAACAGCGCGCGGGGGCCGGGGGCCGCCGCCGCGCGCAAATTAAAAAGTATTCATTCAGCGGAGGAGGCGCTGCTCCGCCGCTCCGCGTCTTTCTGCTCCGCTGCCGCTGCCGCTGCTGCGAGGAGGGGAATTGGAGACGCCGCTGCCGGAGCAGGAGGGAGGATGGGGAGGATGGACCCCCCCCCCCCCCCCCGCGGTCAGGGGTGCGGGCCGTGATGGATGACACCCCGCGTGGATTTGGCAAAAATGAACCTGGATTGGAACCAAACCTCTGAAAGCTGTTCCCAAACTCAGAGGTGGGGGTCGGGGTGGGGGGTGTCACCGGTTTACGCCTTTTTCATTAATTTGAAATCCTCCCTGGGGGGCTTTTTACCCTGGCGGCGGATTTTTAATAAATGTGCTTAAAACTTTGCATTTTTCGGTTCGGGGGGGGGGGGGGGGGGGGCTGCTGGAAATGACGGAGAAGAATTTTCTAGAAGCTTTGAGATGTTTCTGTCTCCTTTATTTGTTTAAATATGAAAATAAGAAGACATAATAATCCTCTGTGGGCCTTTATGAAACAGACTGATAGGCTCCAGCAACCTGGGCCTAAAGGTCCTTCTGATCATTTCTATTATAAAATAATAACATTAAGAAACTGTTGGTGTTTTTTTGCGTTAATATTATGGGTTAGATGTGACATTTAAACCTCAAATGTTTCTTTATTTTTAGAAAATGTTTGATCAACAAACAGAAAAAGAGTCAGAATAATAATAAATAATAATCCCTGAAGGCCTCCGAGCTTCAACACATGCAAATATTTACACATTAAGTCGTTTATCGTGTTCAATTCAGGGAACTGCAAAAACCAGAATCTGACTGAGAGCTGCAAACACTAGAACAGACAGGTGATGTTTGCATTCAGAAACTTTCTGTTCTTCATAAAAATATTCTTGTTTCACAATAATGTCTTCATTCCTCAGAGACGTCTCTGTTGCTTCCATGTCTGGATGTTTCTGTATTCATGACACATTCAACACCTTTTCTTTTCCCTAAACAGATCCAAATCTATTATTGTGTTTCTTATTTGTCGTTTCTAACCATAAACCCTCTTTTTTTCTCTGTTTTTAAGGACAGAAAAGCCTCAAACGTAACAATCTGTTGGGTTTTTAGAGGCTTTGGTTCTTTGGTTTTCATTCCTTCTGGTGCTGCTGGGAGGAACCTGGGTTCTCCTCTCAGAGAACAAACCTCCATGTTCACCGTCAGCCGGTCAGAACCTCTACAGCCCGTGGTGGACGTCTCCGTTTGATTCAGAGACGGTAGGAAGAGAAGCTCAGTCTGACAGAAATCGATCTTGACTTCCTGATGGTGTCTGTCTCTGATCTGGTTGTTCTGTGGTTTTCACCCCATGCAGCTGTTGGTTCATGTGTCCCTGGGGGGGGAATTAGTGACACCCAGTGTCTAAAACTGTGAACTGCAGCTCTCTGAGGTTCCAGAGTTTCCCTCTGGTCTGCCAGCTGCTGCTCTGCATCCGTCACTGAACCGGAGATTGATGGAGATCTTCTTCCTCTTCTTCCTCTTCTTCCTCCTGCTCTGATCCACAGATGGTGATATCATTCACAGCGGCTGTCAGCTGCAGCGCCGCCAGACGGAGGTCCATCATCTGCAGCTCTGCTGCTCGCCCCACATGGAACCGGAGAATGTCCCGGAGTCGCTGGTTCCACGACGAGGATGCTCAGGAGAAAACCATGAGGCTCCAGAGTGAAGGCAAGCGTCACACAACGTGACCACAACACACAACATGATGCAGAAACCAACAAACAGAAACTTCTTCACACAATAAAACAAGACAGAAAACTGAAAGACACAAAGTCACACAGACACACACACACACACACACACACACACAAGGAGGAAAACAGAAAGACTCAAAAAGTCACAGACACACACACACCCACACACAGACACACACACACACACAAGGCAGAAAACAGCTGTGAAAGACTCACAAAGTAACGCACACTCACAAAGGAGGTAAAAAACAACACAAATACACAAAAACCACCAAGGAAAAGTCCCACAAACAGACAACAACAACACAACACCCTGCTGAAGTCCAAATGGATGAAGTTTTCCGAAAACAAACAAGCAGAGACACAAACACACAACAGAAAACAAACCCACAAACCCGGAAGGAGCTGCAGCTCCTCAGGTGGGGGTGGCGGTGGGGGTGATGAAGATGTTCGGGCCCCAGCAGGAGGCGGCGGCGGCCATGTTGGAGGCCGGCGTGCATTGTTGGCGGTGACACGCTCAATTTGTCATTAGTTGTGAGGCGAGAACGGATGAGTACACTTTCAATTTAGTGGCGCGGCGTTCTCATTCATCAGCGCGCTCTTCATCCATCATCTCTGCAGCTTCCTCCTCTCCAACACTCCTCATCAGTTTAATGCAATTAATCTCCACGCCGCCATAATTCCACATTAATGAAGCGGGACTTTGATCTGATTGTTGCTTTGATGAAGTCGCGTCTCCTCCGAGAGTCGCCGCTCCTCCGCGCCTCCTGCAGGTCTCCTCCCGCCGTCTGTCTTCATAAGCAGCTGGGAGAGATTGGAAAAGTGCAGCGATGGATCGGAGCTGACCTGGAAACAAAAGCAATCAGGGCTGCGGGGAGGGGGGCGGCGGGGCCCCCACCAGCCCGGGATTCGGCCGCGCTGTCAATAGAAGAAGAAATAGTTTGTGAGCGGCGGGGCCAAAGAGGAGGCTGCAATTTCACACCGTCATGTAGCCCCCCGGGGGACATTTGTCACCCCCCCCCCCCCCACACACACACACACACACACACTCACCTGTCTGCAACATCTGGCTGATGACAAACCAGCCGTCCAATCACAGCTCACCTGTCAGGAGGAAGTTCCCGTCCAGATCCACAGTTCTGAAACAGAAACGTTGGTTCTCCGTTCTGAACCAGACGTTCTCCACAGAACAGACCTGGAGGTTCTGAACGTTCTCCTGAGGCCATCCCAGAATGCATCCTCTGGATTCTGGGTGACCAAACTCATTTGTCAGACAGAACCAACGTGACCCGATTAGCTGCAGCAGAACAGGAACAAACAGCAAATGACTGAACAGAACATGTAAAGGTTCTAGCAGAGAACGTCTGCAGTTCTACCTGCAAAGGCGGGAAAAGACGTTCAGTCATTTCTACATTTGATTTTCTTTGACTTTGTGTTGAAAAAAACTTTATGAACTATTTGATCAAAGAACAAAGAAGCAGAGGTTAGAAAGACTAAAGCAGTAGAACTTGTGTTTTCCAGGATAAAGAGTCTGAGATTTCCTGGGATTTCTGCTGTTTCCGCTGCTTTTTTTTCAGGTTGCTGTCTTTGTTTCCGGTATTTTTAGTGTTTCTCACCTTTTGGATGATTTTAATGTTCCTCCTATTTTTGTTTATTTCACTATTTCTGATCCCCCCCCCCCCCCCAATATTTAGATTTTCTGATGTTTTCCTGTTTCTGTTGTTTTTGGTCATTTTGTGTTTTTTGTTGTTTTGTGTCTTTTGTGTTTCTGGTCGTTTTTTGTATTTTTCGTCGTTTTGTGTTTTTTTTTTTTGTCATTTTGTGTTTTTTTCATTTTGTGTTTTTGGTCATTATGTGTGTTTTATCGTTTTGTGTTTTTTGTTGTTTTTATGTTTTTGGTCTTTATGTGTGTTTTATCGTTTTGTGTTTTTTGTTGTTTTTATGTTTTTGGTCGTTTTGTGTTTGTTGTCGTGTTGTGTGTTTGGTCGTTTTGTGTGTTTTGTCGTTTTGTGTTTGTTGTCGTGTTGTGTGTTTGCAGAAAAGCGGAGCCCAGCAGACGTCAGTGGTTGTTGTCATTCGTTCTCGATGGTTCTGCCTCACGGCGGTTCCAGGAGAACAAAGCGGCTTAGCTCCACCTCCGTGGAACGTCGTTGATTCAATCTTTCGCTCCGATGTTTGTTGTGAACTGAGGGACGTTAGCGTCCGTGTTTGTGGCACAGAGACGAAAACCTCGTCTGATTGGTCAGACGGATGACGTTTGTAAGCTTGATTGTTGTTGACAGACTAATGGGGGAACCACAGGAGAACCTTGGGCCACAGAACCCTTGGAATCAGAACTCTGGCGCATCAATGAAAGGTGGCGGTGCGGCTCAGTCGGTCTCCAGCTGCTGTCGTTCTTCTTCCCTGAACCTGAGTGGAACATCTGGAACCAGGAGGAGGAACGCTTTAGTCCTGAACACGGAGACTTCCTGCTGACGGTCGTCATGATCCACGTGATGTTGAGAATCAAGACGTTCGTTCTTTCCAGAACATTTTCTTTGTCAGAATAAGGCCTGTGTTCATTCTCAAGAACACTGCAAACCAGACCAGAACCGGACTCTGGTTCCAACAGGACTGGGAAAACCTTGAGCTTAAGCGGGTCACTTCCCTGACTGACCACTAGGGGTCTGGTTGCAGAAGCAAACTGTTCTCCATGACAGAAATAGCAGCTTGTTCCACACCGGAAGTGAATTTTCTGTTTCATTTCAGAACTTTCAGCTTCAGATTCAAACTTTGATCATCTGGTAAAAATGAAGCAGAAGTAAAAAAAAAAAATCTGTGAAGTTTAGTTTGTGTTCAGAAGAACAAAAGTGAAGTGTGGAACCGGAGAACCGACCGGAGAAAAGAACATCTGCAACCACAGACGATCGTTACCGAGAAGACTTCAGGAACGTTGTTGTCATGGTGACCCGCAGGAGAACCTGCCCTCTCCGGTCGGAACCGGGTGAGAGGTTCTGCAGACCTCCAGGACCCGCCTCTGTGAGGAGCACGTGCAGCCTGCAGGCCGCGCGCCTCCGCCCGGGCGCGGCGGGCCCGGAGATGATGTCCTCCGCTGAATACACTCCCGGGATTCAATTTGGAGACGTTTTCATATTCACTTAGCGCACCTGCGGCGCTTAGTATGGATCAGCGCGGGGGGAGGAAGGGTCCCATCCAGCAAATGGAGGGAGCGCGCGGGCCGCACGCGCACCGTCCGCGCGTGCGGCCGTCAGGGTCAGTCGGTGTCTTTGATGATGTCCCTCTGAAATCCATCGGAATCGCATTAAAGTGGACATAAAGATGTGCAGACACACACAGCGCCGTGAACGGCGGCGGAGCGGCGCGCGCCAACAATCCCACCTCAACAATCGGGTTATGGGATCGGCTTTAGATCCGATTAATAATTCACCATCCAGTTAGAGGAGAACAAACATTTCTGCTGCACGCGGAGGGGGAGGAGGAGGGGGAGGCCCGCGTGCAACACTCGCTATTTCACACTCGCTGCTTCTTCATCACTCTGAACGCCACGCGCTCATCCTCCCACGAACACGCGCACAGCGCCGCGAGGCATCCATCAAAAACCCCCAAAGGCCTGCAGAGAACCCGCACACGCACACACACGCACACAAACGACACTTTTCCGTGTGGTTCTGAAGGTTCTGGACGGAAACCAGTTTGATTTCAAATACGGAAACAAACATTTAAGGATAAAAAAATAAGAACAAACAAACAGAATGGGCTGTTAAGGGTCCAGAACCAGTTCTCTCATTTCTGACATTAGAGAAGATTGAACAGAACCGCTCCGGGTCAGCCGAACCCTTAAGGGATCACGACCTGCAGAGGAAGACCAGACACCTCTGGACCTCGGTTCTGTCTGCTGAGGCTCGGAGCTGTTCTGAATCCGTAGAAGATTCTGCTCTGCATCATCCTCCTCATCATCAATCAGACGCAGTGGTGCTGCTCTTCATCCTGAACCACAAACGCTGTGGGTTCTGCTTATTGTCAAATGAAAATGTGAAGATGAAGATCTGGACCTCCTGGAAACCACAGCAGGGACTCTTCATCAGACATGCAAAGACCAGAACCAAAGACCAGAACCAGAGAAGATCGTCCTCCCAGTGTGATGAAGAGTTTATTTCCATAAATGTATCTGTGATGGAAAACATACACCTGAGTTGATGAGCTCTTCATCACCTCAGATGGAGGAGGTTCTGCAGAAGTCTTCCTCCTCGTCAGACCTTCAGACCTCTGCAGGTTCTGTCCTTCAAGAACCTCACTACATTTGTTGACGTGAACGTCATGGGCAGCAGCTGCAGCTCTTCCTCATCTCACTGCTGATGAAGACTGCTGAGGAGTTGTGTGATCTGACGCTGCCCCCTGCTGGGCAGCTCGCTCTACTGCATGTAAGTTCAGCTTTAGAGGAGAAGTTCCTGCAGGAACCTGAACCATGAGGAGGGGTCCAGCTTTACTTCTCCTCTGGGGGGCTCCTGCTGGACCCCGGGGGTTCGATGCCGTTCTGCACCACAGTGCTGCTGTACATCTTCTGCTGCTCCTCCTTGAAACAGTCCTTCACCTTCCCTCTCTTCAGGCCTCCATCCCTGGAGAGGCAAAGGGCAGGGTCTCAAGGTCCTGGAGGAGATCAGGTCCAGTCGGATTTTGAGAGTAATCAGATTACTGCTTACCACGCCAAGTCCAGCAGACCACCCCGACGCGCTATAGCTGATTTCACTCTGCTTGCAAAATGAGCGGCATCCTCCCCAGCCTGCACACACACCCACACACACACACACACCCACACACACACAGACAAACACACACACACAGACAAACACACACACACACACAGACAAAGTTGAATGAAAGCTGAGATGCTCTGATCCAAACTGTGTTCTTGGTCCTCAGTAAATCAGTTTTTGTGTAAGCGGTCTTAACAGGTGTACAGGTGTAGATGTGTAGATGTGTACAGGTGTAGATGTGTACAGGTGTAGATGTGTACAGGTGTAGATGTGTAGATGTGTACAGATGTACAGGTGTAGATGTGTACAGGTGTAGATGTGTACAGGTGTGTACCTGTATGGTCATAGGAGGCAGGTACCACACGTTCACCACGATGGCCCAGCTGGTCATCATGCGTAGCAGGTAGCTCACCATGTTGTACTTAGTGCTGTTCCAGAAAGCGTCTCCGAACCGAGGGTCGTACTGAGACACAGAGCGCACAGTAACACGGCACGTGCACGTGGGCGCGCACGTCTATGTGAACACCTGATCAAATGGTCAAGAACAGGGGAGTTTGCCAAAGACTCTCACCTTGATGGCGACCGGATGGATGGTTCCTCCGATTTCAAAGCTTCCCTTCTTGAACATCAAGACAGAGGTGTTGTTGACGCAGGTTCCTGTCGGCGACGAGACGAACGTCAGAAAGCTCAGGACACGTGGCGGACAGATGCCAACAAAGACGAGGCCAGAAGGCGAGGACACACCCACCTTCAGGGAAGATGAGGATGGGGAGTTTGGTCCTGGCAGAGACGTGAGCTCTGAGCCTGCAGACACAAAGACCAGGTTAGCAGCTCACAGCAGAACATGCATTCACCCCCCCTCATCGTTTCAGAAACCGCTGCTCTGATCCGGTTTCATGGTTTTAACCATTTGTTCTTTTCTGAGTTTTACCAGTTGAGTGTATTTTGCTGTTTCTCTTCATCTCAGTCTCTGACCGAAGCGTTTCCATCCGCCTCACCTTCACTCCTCCTCTCTCCTTAAAAGTCTTTATTCCTTTTCTATGGAACAATCAGTTCCCGCCTCCTTTTAACGTCGGTTCAGCTGAGGAACACGGATGTGGCGGACGCGTCGGCTCTGCTGCCACCTCACCTGCTGGTCACAGCGTGCCGGTCCTTCATCTCTGACCTCTCGAACCAAATGTGGGGGCAGGACCTCACCATGGACCTCTGGATGACCCCCATCAGCCCCCTGTGAATCTGCCCCACCTAAGGACAAGGCTGTGTCAGAACCTCCCCCCCTATAAATGTGCATAATCTCTGAGCACCCTCACCATCGCATAGCAACCGTCGTTGGCCAGAATGACCACATCTATTGGTGTGGTGTGATTGGCCACGCAGATCCCTCCTTTCCGGGGCCGGTTCTCCCTGCAGAAGCAGGAAGAGGAGTTTCTTCAGTGGTCGGTGTCAAGCAACAATTCAAAAGCTGTAAAAAGGGGTCTGCAGGAGCTGCAGGAGCTGCAGGAGTTGCAAGAGATGCAGGAGTTGCAGGAGCTGCAGGAGTTGCAGGAGATGCAGGAGCTGCAGGAGTTGCAGGAGATGCAGAAGTTGCAGGAGCTGCAGGAGTTGCAGGAGTTGCAGGAGCTGCAGGAGTTGCAGGAGCTGCAGGAGTTGCAGGAGTTGCAGGAGCTGCAGAAGATGCAGGAGCTGCAGAAGATGCAGGAGCTGCAGGAGTTGCAGGAGTTGCAGGAGCTGCAGGAGTTGCAGGAGCTGCAGGAGTTGCAGGAGCTGCAGGAGTTGCAGGAGTTGCAGGAGCTGCAGAAGATGCAGGAGCTGCAGGAGCTGCAGGACTCCTCGCTCTGATCTGAAGAAGATCTGAGCTCAGCTCCGGCACAAACACCAGAACCAGCAGAGGAGACGCTGACTTGTTGTGGTAGTGGATGGTGGCGGACAGTCCTCTGGCGCAGATTCGGTAGCAGGTCAGGTGGACCAGCTCGCTCAGCCAGTTCTTCACACTGGAAGACACAGAAGGTCAGACGTTCACCCCCATCCAGGAGCAGAAGTGATGGTCTCTGCTGCTGCACCTGCTCTCTGGGAGAAACCCCACCACCGTGGTTCCCAGCACCAACCACGACAGACCAATGACGGCCAGAGCCACCCTGCAGAGAGGTCAGAGGTCAACATGGAATGCCAAGGCTGACCTTCGGGGTTGTCAGATGATTGGTGAGATTCTCCAACCCTCACAGGAACTGAAATTTTCCTTCACTAAAAGATGAATCTTCATGGATGGTTCTGTCGGCGCAGAACGCCTCCACAGACCCACCTGAGAGGGAGGAGCACGCCATATCGCACAAAGACGCCGAGCACCCAGAAGATGGTGAGGCGAAGGCTGATGTACTGGAAGTTCTGGTTGGTCCGTGTGAGGAGGTTCCAGGAGGCCAGCTCCTCGGAGGAGAAACGTTGGGTCACCTGGTCCTCCACGATGCTCTCCAGACCCTTCTGACAAAAGTAAATAGCGTCGCTCAGAGAAAACTCCCCCACCTCCGGTCGCCGCGAGAGCCGCAGCTGCTCCATCTCCTCTTCCATGGACCCCCCCGTGTGCTCTATGATCCCTGCAAGACAGAGAGAGTAGGAGGACTGTAGGAGGTCTGTAGGAGGTCTTTAGGAGGACTGTAGGAGATCTGTAGGAGGTCTGTAGGAGGTCTGTCAGAGATCTTTAGGAGGTCTGTAGGAGATCTGTAGGAGGTCTGTAGGAGGTCTTTAGGAGGTCTGTAGGAGGTCTGTAGGAGGTCTGTAGGAGGTCTGTAGGAGATCTGTAGGAGGTCTGTAGGAGGTCTGTAGGAGGTCTGTAGGAGACCTTTAGGAGGTCTGTAGGAGATCTTTAGGAGGTCTGTAGGAGGTCTGTAGGAGGTCTGTAGGAGGTCTGTAGGAGGACTGTAGGAGGTCTGTAGGAGGTCTGTAGGAGGTCTGTAGGAGGTCTGTAGGAGGTCTTTAGGAGGTCTGTAGGAGGTCTTTAGGAGGTCTGTAGGAGGTCTTTAGGAGGTCTGTAGGAGGACTGTAGGAGGTCTGTAGGAGGTCTGTAGGAGGTCAGTAGGAGGTCTGTAGGAGGTCTTTAGGAGGTCTTTAAGAGGTCTGTAGGAGGTCTTTGGGAGGTCTGTGAGGTCTGTAGGAGGTCTGTAGGAGGTCTTTAGGAGGTCTGTAGGAGGTCTTTGGGAGGTCTGTGGGAGGTCTGTGAGGTCTGTAGGAGGTCTGTAGGAGGTCTGTGAGGTCTGTAGGAGGTCTGTAGGAGGACTGTAGGAGGTCTGTAGGAGGACTGTAGGAGGTCTGTAGGAGATCTTTAGGAGGTCTTTAGGAGGTCTGTAGGAGGTCTTTAGGAGGTCTGTAGGAGGTCTTTAGGAGGTCTGTAGGAGGACTGTAGGAGGTCTGTAGGAGGTCTGTAGGAGGTCAGTAGGAGGTCTGTAGGAGGTCTTTAGGAGGTCTTTAAGAGGTCTGTAGGAGGACTGTAGGAGGTCTGTAGGAGGTCTTTAGGAGGTCTGTAGGAGGTCTTTAGGAGGTCTGTAGGAGGACTGTAGGAGGTCTGTAGGAGGTCTGTAGGAGGTCTTTAGGAGGTCTGTAGGAGGTCTTTGGGAGGTCTGTGGGAGGTCTGTGAGGTCTGTAGGAGGTCTGTAGGAGGTCTTTAGGAGGTCTGTAGGAGGTCTTTAGGAGGTCTGTAGGAGGACTGTAGGAGGTCTGTAGGAGGTCTGTAGGAGGTCAGTAGGAGGTCTGTAGGAGGTCTTTAGGAGGTCTTTAAGAGGTCTGTAGGAGGACTGTAGGAGGTCTGTAGGAGGTCTTTAGGAGGTCTGTAGGAGGTCTTTAGGAGGTCTGTAGGAGGTCTTTGGGAGGTCTGTGGGAGGTCTGTGAGGTCTGTAGGAGGTCTGTAGGAGGTCTGTGAGGTCTGTAGGAGGTCTGTAGGAGGACTGTAGGAGGTCTGTAGGAGGACTGTAGGAGGTCTGTAGGAGATCTTTAGAAGGTCTGTAGGAGGTCTTTAGGAGGTATGTGGGAGGTCTGTGAGGTCTGTAGGAGGTCTGTAGGAGGTCTGTGAGGTCTGTAGGAGGTCTGTAGGAGGACTGTAGGAGGTCTGTAGGAGGTCTTTAGAAGATCTGTAGGAGGTCTTTAGGAGGTCTGTAGGAGGTCTGTAGGAGGTCTTTAGGAGGTCTTTAGAAGATCTGTAGGAGGTCTTTAGGAGGTCTGTAGGAGGTCTTTAGGAGGTCTTTAGAAGATCTGTAGGAGGTCTTGAGGAGGTCTTTAGAAGATCTGTAGGAGGTCTGTAGGAAGTCTGTAGGAGGTCTTTAGGAGGTCTGTATAGGAGGTCTGTAGGAGGTCTGTAGGAGGTCTGTAGGAGGTCTTTAGGAGGTCTGTAGGAGGTCTTTTAGAGGTATTAGCATCATCTAGCTGCTGAAGTCCCTGAAGAGCTGAGCGGATCAGCCAATAAATGTTCCAAAACTGAGACTTTTTCCTTTTACTGAACAAAGATTCTGAGTAGAAAGTAGAAAAAAGGAAGGTTCTGAGAGGTTCTGGAGATGTTCTGAGAGGTTCTGGAGAAGTTGCATTATTGCAAACAGCAGAACTGCCTGAAGATCAGAATCATGGATATTTAGTAAAAAGACAAACGGTCCTGGTAAAACCAATGCCAAGATTTCTTTTCATTGTTTTTAAAAATGGCTTCTTTTCTCTGCATTTGATCAAATGTTCTTGCTTCGGAACCTTTAGAGGTTCTCTGTGAGGTTCTGTCGGGTTGAGTTTCACATGAAACCCAAACTCTGGTCTTCCTGTTTTTGTTCGTCTCAAACGTGTGTTTGACAAACTTACACAACCTTCTGTTGCATCATCACAGCGAGGCCGCTGCAGGTCCTGCACCGCATCACATGACCAGCGCGTGCAGCACATTCTTGGGGGGGGGGGGGGGGGCAGCCGCTGAAACAGGTCAGTCACTATCACTGCTGCAGCGGTGACCACGACTCGCTAATACATCAACCTCCTTCCAGACACAATACTTCCTGTTGGGGGGGCAGAATAAACTAAATGTCAGCTGGTCCCCAAAACAAAAACCTTCAATGATTTCAGCTGCGAGGAATTCAGAAAGTTCCACAAAACCCTCTAGGAGGAGGAGCTCCACGTCCTCCTGTTGTTAAATAACTAACGACCTCAGTCCTTCAGTCCAGACCATCGACTGTAAAGACGGCTGGACTGAGTGCCCCCCCCCCAGGTTACCCACAGAATCCCTCAGACTTTACTGGTCAGAGGAACCATTCTGGATCTGAGACCTTTATTTTTTACCACGTTCTTTATAATCCTCATTAGGGGTTCTTACAACAAGCTCACTCCTGATTGGTGAGGGGGGTTGCCATAGAAACGTTGACTCAAAACAACTCTGACCAATCGCTGCTCACTGACGACATCTGGCATGGACTTGATTTGGTTGGAGGTAAACCATTTTCTCCGGGTGAAGCTACCAGAACAGAAGAGTCCAGATGCCAGCCTCCAACCTCCACACATCTACTCCTGAAGACTCCACCTCCACTTTAGGTGGAGAAGCACAAACACAGACTTAAACGGTCTTTTCAAACACAGTCCTCCACCTGCAGCTGCTTTACTGTCATGAAGGAGGATTCCTCCACATGTTAGAGTCTGCTTTGTGATGCCTTCAGGGGCATGATGCCTTCAGGGGCATGATGCCTTCAGGGGCATGATGCCTTCAGGGGCATGATGCCTTCAGGGGCATGATGCCTTCAGGGGCATGATGGCTTCAGGGTCGCCTTCAGGGGCATGATGCCTTCAGGGGCATGATGCCTTCAGGGGCATGATGCCTTCAGGGGCATGATGCCTTCAGAGTCATGATGCCTTCAGGGTCATGATGCAGAGCTGTACCTGTGAGGTGCAGCTTTTAGTTTGGGCTGATGTTTCTCTGCTTTCAGCTCGTGCTTCATAAATCGTTGCATAGAAACCATCAGGAACTCTGGTGTTTTCTTCTTTCATCCTGGTTCCGGTTCTGTCGTCAGGTGGTTTTCATGTCAGGTTCCGTCTGACGTTTTTGGTACTAAAACATCTCAGGTTCAAGGTTCCAGATGTTCAGTAGATGTTGGGCTCACCTGCAGACGGGGCGGCGCCGCCCGGCTGCTCCTGCCGTCCTCTCTGGATTCGCACGGTCGCCCACTGCAACCACAGACACGGTCATGTGACCTCCGACCTCACACCGCGGCTGAAGGGGAAGGTTTCTGCCCCGGCGGCCTCACCTGCAGGATCCTGACAAGGACCTGGATGTAGACGCCGCTGACGCCCAGAGAGACGCCGAACATGGCGGGCAGCACGATGAAGAACGCAACGACCAGCAGCCACAGCTGGAAGACGGCTGCAGCCGCGCTCACCGGGTCGGCCATATCTGTCTGAGGTCACCTCATCCTCTGCACTGCAGCTGCCGGGATGAACACAAACGCATCCGAGGCATTCAAGGACTCGGGAGCAGCAGAAGACGGGTCATCTGAAGGCCAGTTCACTGCAGAACCTTTGGACAAAAGAATGAAAGAGTCCCAGTTTGGAGGAAGTGCTGAACTTTCAGTTCTGTTTCCTCTGTGCAGCCCAGCTGTCATCTGCACGCGCGTGCCCACTCCAAAACTCTGAAGGTGAAGGTTTGGAGCTCCACCTGAAGCTGATGACGTCCTGGAAGGTTCTAGCAGAACCTCATGTTCACATCAGATCCTATTTGTCAGGAATTCCACCAGGAAGTTACAGGCGCTCGTGCGCCCCTTACGTAACCGGGCTGTTGGACTCTGACGTCAAATTCTCGCTTTAACGGAGTTTAGAGGCGCGAGCTGAAGCGCGATCGACGGAGAACCGTCAGATGGACTCACCGCTCAGAGCTGGACCGGAACCGGGAACTCCGCGGGCGCCGTTACGGCTGTCCAGATGAGGCGCGGGGTCTGGAGCGGTCGCTGCCGGATCTTGGTCCGAAAACCCCGTCCGTCCAAAGCCACGCCCCCCCCCCCCCCCCCCGGTCATTTGATGACGCTTCAGCACGCGGGAAAAGCGAGGAAGAGCTCGCGCTTCAGTTACCACGGCGACGCATCCCAGAAGAAAGTGACTTTAAACAAATGGAAGAGAAGAAACTGCAAAAAGTTCTTCCAAGAAGCAGGAAACACAAAGTGGCCGTTTGTCACATGACGTCAGAATCACACAATCATCGTTAGTAATTCTGTGATGGAACAAACACAACAAGAAGCACACAAACACACACAGGCCTGTAACGATGAAATCCTTTCACTGTTTTGGCTCTTTTTCATTCATGTGAGCAGATTTTTTCTGTTTGTTCTCCGTCATAACTAGAGTATAAACGTATTATTGTCACATGATTTCAGATTTTAGTTTAGTTCCTATTAATTCATAAATGCTACATACATATTTTTTAAATATAAAAAAATCTGTTCTGCAAAAATACGTAGAAAGTATGTTTGTCGTGTTATTGTTATTTGCATTTACAGAATAAACTGTGCAGGTTTTTTTGCATTTTTTTTCCTCAAAAAAAACTTAAAGATGTAAGAATCCTATTTATTGAAGGAAGCTGAAGGACACAGTCTGTTTATTATGCAGAAAGTTAGTTTAAATGTTGGTGTTTTCCTTCTACAGCTTTTACTTCTGGATGCCTCCTGGATCCTCGGGGGAGGGGGGGGGGGTCCAGACGTGTCCCACCGGGCACAGACCCAGGACATGCATGTTCTCATGCATGATTGGAAGCTGCAGAAGCCCCTGCAGACAAAAACATACCAAATCCACGCAGAGAGGCCGCACACTCCAGGGGGGTGTTCCAGAGAGCAGGTTCTGCTAGCTCCCACGGTAAGTTTGAGGCTAAGGAAGTGGATAACCTCAGCTTTGGGTTCCAGAAATGGAGGTATGTTTCAGAGTATGTCAGGTTGCCATGGCAACTCATGCTCTGAACATAACCTGGTCTGGAGCAGGTTTAGTTGAAGGTTAGTTTGTTTTCAGAGAGGTGCAGCAGCATGGCGTGTCCATTTGAAGATGATTTAGTGGATGAAGAAGCTCAGATAATACTTTTTCCACCGTGAGAGGCTGATAAGACCATATATGGATGTTTAAAGAGAAACTTTTTACTTTGATCTAACTTCATTATTTGCTTCAGTTAAGATAAATCATTTTTTGTTAATTCACCTTAAAAATAACACATAGTTTTCTAGACAATTATTTTCCTTTCACTCAAATTAATTCAATTAAGTAGGTGTAACTTTGGTGCTGCTGTTAGATCGGCACCGCAAGGGATTCTGGGATATCATTCCCTTTGCCTGTCTGGACGGATTTGGGTTGAAGTGTGGCTTTTTGACTGAATATGTTTAGTTGTTTAGCTGTTTTACTGTGTTTTGCTGAGTTATTTTGTCTCACTATGCTTACGTCTCAGCACCACGAGTGAGAGTGAAGTAGAGGATGAAGAGTTTATATAGCACCCCTACACTCTCTTGCTACAAGTACAATGATGGGAAATTCTTTAACTAATTTTTGCACTCCGTGCATTTTTTACCGTCCTTTCTATTGTTATAAAAAATAGCATATACACCGGCTCAAACGTATATGAGAGTTCAATATATATATATATATATATATATATATATATATATATATATATATATATATATATATATATATATATATATATATATATATATATATATATATATATATATATAGATCCATTATAGATGGATATATATATAGATCCATTGAGAATGTCTTTATGTACACGACGTGCACGTGCGTTAACCCAGGGTTACCAAGTCGAGCGTAATTACACTAACTCAAATCTGGTCTTTTGGAACCGACATACCCAGAGTAAGCAAGTTCAGGCGGATTTCAGCCAGAGTTCAGGGTTGAAGTCAGGCTAGTTTAAACATGCTTCCTGGAATACCCCCCTGGAGGACATGTAGACTAAACAACGAAGCAACATTTCAGGCTTAAGGACTGTTGTCTCCCACATGGCGGGATTTGAGTGTTTATAAAGCTATCCAAATGTGTAAAATGATTATGAATGGACATTATTAGCATACCTAATGTGCAGAAACAGAAGACAGACTTGAATAGTTTTACTAAATTAGTAAAAGAACAATAGAAAAACAACCAAGAAAACATCATTAAACAAAGTATAAAAAGATTAGACCTTCTTCTCACACTGATCAGGGACCCGGTAGCGTGGAACCGGGTCCAGAATCTCAAAAGATGTTGAGGAAAAACGCGAACATTTATTTACATTTTTTAACTAGAATTAGAAAAGGCCTTAAACGCTAATCTAAACTGCTGTTTTATGTTTGCCATCTTCTTTTGTTCAATTATGTAAACAGCTTGCTATATGATAATGTTTATATGTTGTTGCGTGTACAATAAATTCAAAATAAGTGTTTGCATTTGAGATGCTGTCCGGTGCAGCAGTGTTTTGGCCCTCGCCGGCCGCCGTAGTCGGAGCTCTGGGATCCCTGGCGGTAATTTCGGGGGTGAACATCATGTCGGAACCGGCGGTTCGGATCTCAGGAATAGTTCTGGCTTCTCTCATGTTTCAGCACGCGAACAGCGACTCGGACGTGGTAAGAGCTCGGCAGAACCTCAGCGCTGGCCGTTTCCGGTCAAGAGCGGAGTTCGGTTCCGGAAGAAAGTTAGCAAAAACACGGAGGATGTTCGGCTGAAACGCGCGTCGTTTCGGAATCCAAAGTCAGTCAGTTTGCTCTGTGACGTCATTTTGCCCGTTCAGGTGCCTGTAAGTCCCGAACAGTTTGGTTCACGGAACTTTTTACTCAGTTCTATCTAATTGTTGCGAGTTTAAGGCGAAACTCGGTTTTTGGAGGGAAGAATTTGTCAAAGACCGCAGGTTTTCTCTGCTGTGGCTGCTGGGTCATTTGTCTTGGATTTTCCTACCATAAAACTACAGTTTTATGGGAAATTGTTACATTTCTGATTCAAAACCCACGCGGTCACGTGATCCTTTACGCGGTTTATCCGGTGGGATGACGTAAGCCTTCTATCTGCCAGGAGGGTCTCGTGCTCGGAGAAAGCAGGTTTGATGAGCAGGTGACCATCAGCGACTCTCAGTCAGACCACGTCCACATCCAGGAGACGTACAGTAAGTGACGTCATCACTTCTTGACAGCCCAGCAGCAGCACTTCGGACATGCGCAGTGTGACGCCTGATGTTTTTGTGACAGACGTGCAGAAGCATGTGGCCTGCCGCCGGCTGAACACGTGAGTGCTGCGGCTCGTTGCCATGGTGACCTGTTGACTGCAGCTGATGGTTGCTGTGGTGTCAGTCTGTACAGCGGTTCTGGGGAGGTGAACATGGAGGTGCTGCAGGAGATGCTGGCAGGCGGCAGGCCGTCGGGTCATGATGGGGCTCTGCTGGCTCCGCCTCAGGTCAGTTCTGTCTGCAGCTCGGGTCGGGTCAGAATGGGGACGGGGTAACAGGGTTCTGCCGTTTTCAGGACAGCGTGATCGGCTGGTACCGGCAGCGCAGGGACTCTGAGCAGCAAATGAGCTTCAGGGAGAAGGTGGTCCACGACAACCTGAGGAGAGCTCTGGCCAACCCCCACATGATCTTCATGCTGCTGACGCCCAGCAGGCCGGTTCTGACGGGCTCCACACACAGAACCGAGTACGCAGCCTTCATCTGCCGGGACAGGTGACGTACCGGAAGCAGGCGTGAAGCTTTGAGATGAGCGGGTTAACATACCTGCTGATCTTAGCTGAAGCTGTTCTGTTGTTTGTCCTTATTTGTTCTCATGACTTCAAACATGAAGAGTTTGACCACAAACCGACGTCTGAGGTGCTGCAAGACGTTCTGTTGGGATCATCAAACCTGTTATGTGGACACTAACAAGGGTTTGAATCTCCACCTACAGAAACAGGGGGGCGGGACTTCTTATTACTAGTTTATTGATTTCAAAAGGTTCAATTCTGTTACAGCTGTAGTACCCACATCCACCACTGGAGGGCGTCTCCTTAGAGAAGACAGAATGATTTCTGAAAAATTTACCCTGATGGGTGGGGCGTGTCTCCTCTGATGGGTGGGGCGTGTCTCCTCTGACGGGTGGGCGTATCCCCTCTGATGGTTGGGGCGTGTCTCCTCTGACGGTTGGGGCGTCTCATCTGACGGGTGGGCGTATCCCCTCTGACGTGTGGGCGCGAGTTCTCACTCTGAAGGTTGGGGCGTTTGTCTCATCTGACGGTTGGGCGTCTCCTCTGAGGGGGCGCGTCTCCTCCTGACGTTGTGGGCGCGTCTCCCCTCTGACGGTTGGGGCTGTATCCCCTCTGACGGTGGGCGTATCCCCTCTGACGGGTGGGGCGCGTCTCCTCTGACGGTTGGGGCGTGTCTCCTCTGACGGTTGGGGCGTGTCTCCTCTGACGGTTGGGGCGTGTCTCCTCTGACGGTTGGGGCGTGTCTCCTCTGACGGTTGGGGCGTGTCTCCTCTGACGGTTGGGGCGTGTCTCCTCTGACGGGTGGGCGTGTCCCCTCTGACGGGTGGGCGTGTCCCCTCTGACGGTTGGGGCGTGTCTCCTCTGATGGTTGGGGCGCGTCTCCTCTGACGGTTGGGGCATGTCCCCTCTGACGGTTGGGGCGTGTCTCCTCTGATGGTTGGGGCGTGTCTCTGATGGTTGGGGCGTGTCTCCTCTGACGGTTGGGGCGTGTCTCCTCTGACGGGTGGGCGTGTCCCCTCTGACGGTTGGGGCGTGTCTCCTCTGCAGGCGCTTCATGAACATCCCTGTGCTGGTCAACAACTTGGGTCTTCTGGAGCAGCAGGGCTACTGGAGGGGGTCGGCGCCATGCTCAGCCACAGGTTACGTCATCACCATGAAAAAACACAGGTAAAGCCCCCACCCCCATACATCAGCACCTAGTTCCTGCTGACAGAGATGTGGTTCTGGTCCAGGTCCAAATTCTTCTGCTCCAGCGGGTCGCTGAGGGAGGTGAGCGAGGTGAACAGCATGAACGAGTCGCTGCAGGTGGAGCTCCAGGTGAGGGGCTTTCTAAACCCCCATCAAAGGGGTGGAGCTAGTTTTTCTGTTTAGCATCAGAACCTGCGGCCCTGTGCAGCTCTGATTGGTCAGTCTGCACCTGGGAAGAAGAACCTCAGGAGGCCTTATTGAGTTTGGGTACGGAGGAATTTTGACCCCTTTGGCTCTCCGTACTCCTGTTGGCAGAAAGCCTGCAGATGTGTGGAGGAGAGCGAGCGTCAGCTGGAGGCTCTGCAGGCGGAGGTCTCTGCTCTCAGGAGGAGGTTAGGGGAGAAGCAGCGGCCAGAACCAGGTGAGGTTCGGAGCTGAGCGGCTGCAGCGGGTTTTTGGGCGGATCCTCACCGTTTCCTGTTTCCTCAGTCGCTGCCGTTCAGCCCGAGCAAATGAACAACAGCGCTTTGCTCAGCGCCGTCAGGGCTCTGCTGGGCTGCTCGCCCATGTTCCTCACACAGACACTGACGCTGAAGGCTTTTCCGGTGCCTGAGGAAGACGCCTCACCTGAGACGCAGGTAGAGGAGGAGCAGCTCCCCCTTCTGGAGCTGAGTGACACGACCTCTGGGAAGAGGCTGCGAGAGCTGGCGGCGAGGGAGAGGAAGCGCCGAAGGAGCAGGTGATGAGTGGACGATTACCTGAATCCTGCCAAAGGACCCTGATAAGACTGCATTTCCCACAATTCACTTTGTGATTAAATACATTTGTTGTTCCAAAGCTTTTAAATAAAGTTGAATGTTCAGACATAATTTCCTCTGCAGGATCCTGTGAGCAGCTGCAGTCACAGAATATTTACAGGATAGATTTTAGAAAGTTACTTTTATTCACGAAGACCTACAATAAAAATGATGTTTCAAAATAAGAGAGAAACGTGTCATCATGAGCACCAGTGTGAATTATGAGCAAAGGCTAGAAAAGCTGCATGGCAGACATCTGGATGTATGATTCTCCTCATGAGTTTACAATACCGAAATAATTATGTCAGCAAAGTAAAAAGAAACCAGAAAATAGATTTTTTTAAGACTAATACATTTCTGCAGACAAACTGTTTCAGATGATATTTTTAATGTCAATGTTCACATAAGCAGCTTTACATTGACAGAACCCACTCGGACTGACTCCACGCCGAGTCCAAACTGGTTCCTGAAACTGAGTCACTAGCTGGGTGAGCGGTTTCTATGGTAACGGGTGGACAGACGCTTCTTCATGACATCCAGGTGCTGCTGAAGGGTTGCAGGTAAAAAGTCCCTGAATGCAGCACCGGCCGTCACTCCAGGCGCCTGGTGCTGCAGATGTTTGGGTCTTTCATGAACTGGGGGTGTTTGTGGGTCACCGGCATGAAACCTGTGAGAGCAGACGTGTTAGAGAGCCGCAGCGTTCCAGCCTCACCCATCCACACAGAGAACGCACCCAGAGCCTGAGCCTTCTTTATGGCTTTGGACACCTCCTTCTGCTTCCTGCCGCACAACCCTGCAACACAACCGAGACCCTCAGCAAACTCACCTGTCCGAGTCTGTGCCGCCGCCAGCCACTCACCTGTCAGGTGTCGTCCGTAGATCCGCCCAGAGTGTGGAGAAATGAACTGAGACAGCAGCTGTGGACAGGGGAGCACGGCTGCATGACAGACTGATGACGTCACACTCTGACCTCCGTGCGTCACACTCACCTGGGTGTTCTTGTAGTCCACGTTAACGTTACAGAGGATGCAGCCCCGCTGCGGCTGCTTGTACGGGTTCTCCATCTTCACGAGCTGAAACGCAAACGCTTTAAGTGATCGATTACGGATCTATCGGGTCAATAATAATCGATCACTTACCACATGATCATCTCCCTGTTGGACGCTTTCCAACGACACCGTCCTTACACCTGCAGACACGTTAGCTGTTAGCATGTTAGCATCACAGTTTCCTGGAACCCGCGCGCTGACCACGCACGCCTGGAATACACACGCACCTTGATTCACGCGGAGACTGAAGGCAGGTTTGAGCCTCTGCCACCTTCTCACGAGCAACATACCGACCGGATTCAAGAGGACACCGGTCCGACGGACACCGTTCCGCTCGCGCAGTTAGTCGATCGTTAGTTCCTACCCTGGTCAAATACGCCTTAGTCATAGTCAAACTCTCAGAAATTCATCTTTAAAAGTTAAATTTACATTAAAAAAGATCGGTTCATGTTATGTAGCGCATTTAAAGAAAGACGTGTGTGCTGGATGAGTTTTTACCGGAAGGATTTGAATGTAACTCCTCCATGGAAGCGGAAGTGTGGGAGGAAGTTTCTTGTTCCGGCTCACTTGGATGTTTTGAACTTGACCCGGGTTTGAGGCGGGCTGAGATGGAAGGCGATGTTTACGTGAACGGGGGGTGTAGATGATATAAGAACCGTTTAGACTTCGGTCACTCAGAGTTTGGTTCCGTTTGGTTCGGATCAACTAAGGGCTTAGGAGCCACCGTTAGCTAACGTCCGCGGACAGACGACCCGGTTCAGGTTGGTTTTAAGTTTCCCGTCGTTTTAGCTCAGCAGTGGCAGCGTTGTAGCGCAGCGCGTTCGGTATGTAGGTTCAGCCGAACCGGGACAGGGATGAGATGAGTTCCGGGAGGCTCCAGGTCAAAATCAAACGGGTCTGCGAAAAAAAAGGATCCCGGGACTCTCCGAAGCCCCACCGGCGAGCAGGGGGGGGCTGTCCGCAGACATGCTCCCCCTGCAGGAGCACCGGCATGGCTGAGGACGCAGAGAGGGAGGTGCGTGGAGGAAGGAGGGAGCAGATGCTGGGCGGGAAAGTGTTGAGGGGCGCGTGCAGGAACAGCCTGCTGGGTTGGATCAAGTTTTACAGAAGTGTGATGTTCTGCAGGAGTCAGCTCCTCAGGCTCCCCAGCAGAGGAGCGCCTCACCGCCTGTGTTTGTCCAGCAGCTCTGCAGCGACAGCGAGGACCTGTTTGGGGACTGGGACAGCGTCCTGGGGGACAGCATCCTGGGGGACACCTCCCTGCTGCAGAGGCTGGACGCCACTGAACAACAGGACCAACCGGGTCAGACGCCGTTTCAGGAGGAGCTCAGACTGCAGGGTGGGGACCAGAGCGCCACGCCTCCTCGTTGCTCCAGCAGGCCAGAGGAGGAGCAGGGGCCGCTCCCAAAGAGGAGGAGCAGGAGGAGCGTGGCCGACCTGGTGAAGAGGACCATGCTGGGGAATGCGGCGGCTCCTGCTGCTGCTCCTCGAACGGCTGCGCTGCAGGAGGCGGTGGTTTCGGAGGAGATCAGCGTGGCCATGCAGGCCATGGAGAGCATCTCCTCCCAGACCACCGACCTCGGGCCGTTCTTCGGCCTCCCCAGCAAAGTGAAGGAGTTGATGCACAGACTGAGAGGAATCCAGAAGCTATACGGTGAGGCGCCTCTGCAGGCCGCCGTCTCCTCCAGTCATGTATGTTCTGCTGTGGCGGCAGGAGGAGGAGGAACGCCGCCTTCCTGTCAGACTGAAGACTGTTCTGTGTGTCAGACTGGCAGGAGGCGTGTCTGAACCTCAACTGCGTCCAGCAGAGGAGGAACCTCATCTACTCCCTTCCAACCAGCGGAGGGAAGACTCTGGTGGCGGAGATCCTGATCCTCAGGGAGCTGCTGTGCAGGAGGAAGGACTGCCTCCTCATCCTACCCTACATCTCCCTGGTTCAGGAGAAGGTGCCCCCCCCGGATCAGGGTCGCTCCGTCCGATGAACGCCATCAACGGCAGCGTCTCTTCCCCCCGTTCTGAAGTGGCGGCGTGTGCGTTTCAGGTGCGTGGGCTGGCGAGCTTGGGCCTGGAGCTGGACTTCCTGGTGGAGGAGTACGCCGGCAGCAGGGGGCGGTTCCCCCCGGTGAGGAGGAGGAACAGGACGTCTCTGTATGTGGCCACCATAGAGAAGGCTCACAGCCTGGTCAACTCGCTGATCGAGACCGGCAGGCTGGAGAACCTGGGGCTGTTGGTGGTCGACGAGGTAGGACACGCCCCCTCGCCATTACAGCTGTGGTGTCTGAACAGACCCAGTTTCCTGCCTTAAGGGGCGGAGTCATAATAAATAAACATGTGCAGGTCGTAGTGAGTTGAAGTTCTGGACTGTTGGTCAGGTGAAGGAACATGGATGCAGACGGTCTGAGCCCCCTCTGGGGGGTCGAATGTCAGCAGGATGTTGAGGTTCTGAGGGAGGTTCTGGTGGTTCTTGAGAGTCCTGTGGGGATCTGCGGGCACTAGAGTTCTGGATGAAGAGTAGGAAACCTGCTGGAAAGTCCAGGATCCACAGGACCACCTGGTGGTTCAGGTGAAACCGGGTTTAGTGGGGAGAAGCTCCAGATGTTTCTGAGGAGCCTCTGTGCTGGACGTTAGGCGTCTCCTGGGGGGGGGGTTGGTCTCTGCTCCTCAGAACTTCTCCACTTTTTTATCCTCCTCTTCTCCTTTGTTCCAGCTCCACATGCTGGGGGAGGGCAGCAGGGGGGCCGTGATGGAAATGACTGTGGCCAAAGTTCAGCACCTGAGCAGTGAGTGCCCCCGTCAACTGTTTGACCCCTCCCTGAGTGAAAGCTCTAAAGCTGCCGTCTCTGCAGAAAACACTCAGGTGGTCGGGATGAGCGCCACCCTGGGGAACATCCAGGACCTGCAGGCCTTTCTGCGAGCAGAGCTCTACAGCAGCGACTTCAGACCCGTGAGTGACGGTTCTGTGCGGTTCTGTTTGGTTCTGTGGATTCTTGGATAGCACTGGCTGGTTTTAAGCCCCGCCTCCTCCGCAGGTGCAGCTGAAGGAGTTTGTCAAAGTGAATGACAGCATCTACGAGGTCGACCCCACGGAGGAAAGCGGCTTCAGGTTCTCACGGCTGCTCCCTTTCAAGGTCTGGACCCCCCCCACACACACACACACACACCCCCGTGAAGTTACAGTGCAGGTGGGGGGGGGCACAGAAACCTGAGCGCAGAACAATGAGGGACAGAAACGCATGAATGTAACAACCATCATGTTTGACATGCAGGTTACGAATAAGAAAAGTGGGCGGAGCCTCTTCTCCCATCAACACACAGGTGAAACAACAAAGAAAGGAGGGGCTCACGTGCACTTGGACGTGCACGTCTGCTGGTTCCTAAAGGGAGCACAGTAGAAGTTTAGGAACCTGAGCATGTTCTCCAGGGTTCGGCCCGCGGCTCCTGGTTTGGATGGGGGGTGGGCGTGGTGGTGGTGGGGTTGGGTCCATCCGGGGGGGTCCGGTTCGGTCCATCAACAGCGCCGCTCTGGACTCGGGTGTTTCTACAGAAACTTGAACGAAGGCGTCTCCTGCAGTATTCCAGCTCCATGCAGAAGACCGACCCCGACCACATCATCGCCCTGGTGACCGAGGTCATCCCCGCCCACTCCTGCCTGATCTTCTGTCCCACCAAGAAGAACTGTGAGAACGTCGCCGCCATGATCTGCAAGTACCTGAAGGGGTGAGCCCGCCGGTCTTCTCCTGTTGCTCTGCGGCTCTGCAGCTCCGCCCACCTCCGCCCGCTCTCACAGGGACTTCCTGCGTCATCGCGAGGCTGAGAAGTCCCGCCTCCTCCAGGACCTGCAGGACGGCGGCGGCGGCTCCATGTGTCCGGTGCTGCGGAGGACGGTGCCGTACGGCGTGGCGTACCACCACAGCGGGCTGACCACAGAGGAGAGGAGGCTGCTGGAGGAGGCGTTCTCTCACGGCGTGCTGTGCCTCCTCAGCTGCACCTCCACGCTGGCAGCAGGCATCAATCTACCTGCCCGCAGGTGAGCTGCCCTCCCCTGAGCCATGTGGGCGGGGTGAGTCTGACAGAATGTTCCGTCAGTAGAGCATCCGTCACTCCTCATTTCTGACGGTCCTCCCATGTGTGGCTGAAGCCCCGCCCACATGGCTGCGTCTGTTCACCTGCAGATGTTCAGGGTTTATGTAGAGACGACGGCATGAAAGCCAATCACCACGCGCCGTTATGAATGTGCCCCCGCCCCTGTGTGATGTCACCGTCCTGCAGGGTGATCCTGCGCTCGCCGTATGTCGCCACGGAGTTCCTGAAGAGGACCCAGTACAAGCAGATGGTGGGCCGGGCCGGCCGGGCCGGGATGGACTCTGTGGGGGAGAGCGTGCTCATCCTGCAGGAAAAGGACCGCAGCGCGGTAACGGCGCCCCCCAGTGGCACTTTTCATATGGAACGTAAAGCTGGTGTTGTGGACCTGACAGGAACCGGGACGGTTCTGTGGTTCTAGGCCAAGGTTCTGCTGTGCTCCCCCATGGAGAACTGCTACAGCAGGCTGCTGGAGGAGGACGCCAAAGGCCTGCTGACCCTCATCCTGTCCCTCATCGGCCTCAACGTCAGTAATCTGATTACTCTCCTCTTCTGCTGATGCAGCTGAGGTTCTGCTGCCGCTGTGGGATTGGCCGCTGTGGTTCTGATGCGTGTCTGCAGGTGGCTGCGTCGCTGCAGCAGCTGCAGGAATTCCTGCAGGGGACGCTGCTGTCCGTGCAGCAGCGGCGTCTGTGCACGGACGGCGGTCTGCAGGACGCCGTTCTGCGCTGCATCCACACGCTGTGCAGCAAAGACCTCATCACCGCCGCCGACCCCCACGCCGCCACGCTGCAGGTCACACGGCTGGGCAGAGCCGCCTACAAAGGTGAGTCCAAACCAGACCGCCTGTTCGGGTCGTCAGGAGCCAGAACATCAACACCATCACCTCCTGACAGCCTGAAACACAGAGCGTGCACCATCAGCCGTTACCATGGAGACGTTTCAGTGAGCACGTGCACAAAGTTTGAAGCAGTTACAGAACTCCTGCTGGTTCTGAAGATCATAGTGGAACCACAGGGCGTGTTTGAAGATCCTGTGAGCAGATGATTGGCTGCAGATGCAGAGATCTACAGAGATCTGCAGAGATCTACTGAGATCTGCAGAGATCTACAGAGATCTACTGAGATCTACAGAGATTTACAGAGATCTGCAGAGATCTACAGAGATCTACAAAGATCTACAGAGATCTACTGAGATCTACAGAGATTTACAGAGATCTGCAGAGATCTACTAAGATCTGCAGAGATCTACAGAGATCTGCAGAGATCTACTGAGATCTACAGAGATCTACAGAGATCTGCAGAGATCTTTAAAAATCTTTAACCCACGGAGTAGAAACTCTGCTAAATTTTCAAAATAAAAGCAGAGGGACAGAGAAGGAAGCGGGTAGGGGGCGCTGCTGAGCCTTTCGCTGGATGGGGGGTCTGCAGAGGGAGGGGCATGTTGCACCCTCTTTTTTCTGAAGGGGGGTGTGAAGGTTTGGCAGAGAGCTTGTAGAGGAAGTTGAAAGATGTCAGACCAGGTGGGGGGTTGGTTTCTGCTAGAGGGGGCGGGGCTCTTCTGAGCGCTGTGCGTGTCCTCAGGCGGCGTGGACCTGACCTTCTGCCACCTCCTCTACAAAGACCTGAGTGCGGGCCTGGAGGGGCTGCTGCTCAGCAGCTTCCTGCACCTGCTGTACCTGGTGACGCCGTACGAGCTGGTCCCGCAGTGCTCGCCCAACTGGATGATCTACCTCAGACAGGTGTGTCGCGGCGGCGGCGCCATTGGCGCTCTGCTTTCTGCGCCGTCTGCTGAGCCGCTGCTCTCTGCCTTCAGTTCACCTCGCTGTCTGCGGCCGAGCAGAGGATGTCGGCCGCCATCGGCGTCCCCGAGAGCTTCGTGGCGAGAAAAGCAGCAGGACAGACGGTGAAGAAGGTCGGCTCAGCGCTTCCCTCCGGTTTGAATGTTTGGCTTTGGGTCTGACCGAGGCGATTTCAGGGCGTGGACGCGGCGCCGGCGCAGCGGCTGTACCTGGCGCTGGTGCTGCTCTGCCTGCTGAAGGAGACCAGCGTGTGGGGCGTGGCCGAGCGCTTCCAGCTGAGCCGGGGCTTCGTGCAGACGCTGCTCAGCTCTGCCGCCGCCTTCTGCTCCTGCGCTCTGCACTTCACCGAGGTACGCCTCTGGACCTGACCGCCAAAATAAAATCCTCCTCGCCACTTTGACCTGGAGAAGCGAAAGCGGCAGACCGTCCTCCTGTGGGGTGTCAGTCACCAGGGTTCTGGCCCGGTTCTGTGTGCTTCAGGAGCTGGAGGAGCTGTGGCCGTTCCGCTCCCTGCTGGCGGCGCTGACTCAGCGGCTGACGTACTGCGTGAAGGCGGAGCTGGTTCCCCTCATGGAGGTGGCAGGAGTCATGGAGGTGTGCAGGGGTTTGAGGAGCAGCTGCTCCTTCGTCTCCATCTCAGACCTTCATTCTGCTCCCCCCTCCAGGCCAGAGCCAAGCAGCTGTACAGCGCCGGCTACAGGACGCTGACCCACCTGGCCAACGCCGACCCGGCTGTTCTCAGCAGAACCGTAGAGAACCTGTACATCAAGCAGGCCGCCATGATGGTGGCCTCCGCCAAAGTAAGAGTTCAGGGCCTTTCCCCACTTTTTCCACAATCCCTCCAAACTTCAGGTTAGCCCCTTCAGAATAAAAGCATCATCTGTGTTGAATCTGATCCTGATAGACGATAGAAAATCTGTTTGGATGGTTTTTGAATCCTGTTTTATAAACCCACACCTCGCTGACTCAGCAAACCATCAGCTCAGTTCCTCCTGGTCGCTGAAACGATGGACCAGAAAAGTGGGCGGGTCCACACATACGGTCCTGAAGGGAGGGGTTGGGGTTCCTCAGGGTGGGATTCTAGGACCTCTGTCTGAGCACGCTGCTTCTGGGTCAGATCCTCCAAACCGATGATGTTTAGATCAAAGGTTAGTACCGCAGTCACGTTTCCATG
This sequence comes from Oryzias curvinotus, assembly GCA_023969325.1. Lineage (NCBI taxonomy): Eukaryota > Metazoa > Chordata > Actinopteri > Beloniformes > Adrianichthyidae > Oryzias > Oryzias curvinotus. The sequence goes on along the minus strand of CM043717.1, from coordinate 30,715,029 downwards.
GAGACGCCAGGCTGATGTTTAATGGAGACGTGTCAGCCTGCTGTTTCCATGGAGACGCCCCAGTGTCGCTCTGTCCCGAAGCATTTGATGGTTTGTTTTCCAGATGCTCCTGAGTGAGAAAGCTGCAGCTCTGCAGGAGGAAGTGGACGAGCTGTTGGCGCTGCCGGCCGACCTGCCGCCCGACCCGTCCCAGCTGTGACTGACCTGCCGCCCCCCGACCCGTCCCAGCCGTGACCGACCTGCCGCCCCCCCGACCCGTCCCAGCCGTGACTGACCTGCCGCCCCCCGACCCGTCCCAGCTGTGACCGACCTACCGCCCCCCGACCCGCCGCCCCCCGACCCGTCCCAGCTGTGACCGACCTGCCGCCCCCCGACCCGCCGCCCCCCGACCCGTCCCAGCTGTGACCGACCCTACCGCCCCCCGACCCTGCCGCCCCCCGACCCGTCCCAGCTGTGACCGACCTGCCGCCCCCGACCCGCCGCCCCCCAACCCGTCCCAGCTGTGACCGACCTACCGCCCCCCGACCTGCCGCCCCCCAACCCGTCCCAGCTGTGACCGACCTGCCGCCCCCCGACCCGCCGCCCCCCGACCCGTCCCAGCTGTGACCGACCTACCGCCCCCCGACCTGCCGCCCCCCAACCCGTCCCAGCTGTGACCGACCTGCCGCCCCCCGACCCGCCGCCCCCCGACCCGTCCCAGCTGTGACCGACCTGCCGCCCCCCGACCCGCCGCCCCCCGACCCGTCCCAGCCACACCCACAAACTTCCAGCACCACCTTCTACAGTGATGCTCAACACTCACCAGTGGACTTCAGATGGGGGGGGTTCACCTGGATTCTTCCTGGGGGGTCCCCTAAAACTACAGAAATCATTTCGACCCTGCGGCGTCACAGGAATGTCTTCAAAAACTTCAATAAATAATTCTGATTTTTAGTTCAGCTTCTCTTAACGTGTCATTCTTCCTGAACAACTTTGCAGTTTCCCATATTTTCAAAAATAAATTGTTTAAATCTACATTTTGTGACATTTTCTTAGAGTTTCACTGTATGTTTAAGACCGTTTTTTGTTGTTGTATAACTTTAATTTTTATTTATTTTTTGAATTTCAAAACGTTTTTTATCACTTTTTGTTCAAATTCCAAATATTCCATTTTATGTATTTATGTTTTCGTCTCACTGGGCTTCATGCGGGACACATACAGTCATAAGGAGGATGAATACATAGAATTCAGTAGGAAAATTCTAAACAGACTAAACTAAACTGGACCTCTCGGCCCTTAGAACTTCCTTCTTTCAAGATTTTCAGAATATTTTCTTAAAAAAACTATTTTTCAAATATTCATATTTTAAGTTTTTAGTTATTCCTCACACATTACTTTACTTTTTAATCCTTTTCGTTTTGTATCTCGTATTTATTTTTTATGTTATTGATATAAATAATATATATGCAAACACATAAATATCTCTAATATTTGTAGTTTTGTTTATTGTAGGTGTTTTATTTTGAAAATACGGACAGATGTAATGAACTATCTGAAGTCGGTTCCGTTTGGCATGTGTCTCATGGTTGTGGTTCTGATTTAGTCCCGGTTCCTGACAGTTCCGGATCGGTGTGTGTGTGTGGGGGGGCAGGAAGTGTCAGGCTCCGTCATGAAGTCGCTCCTGCTGCTCCTCTCCGTCCTCTCCCTCCGGACCCACGGGGCCCGCTCCGCCTATGGCAGCTCTCCGGACGAGCCGGACCGGGTTCCGGTTCTGGACCTGCATCTGGACCTGTCCTCCGCGCTGCACCGGCTGGACCCGCGCTTCCTGTCCGTCACCATCGACGCGAGCCTGGCGGCGGAGGAGCGCTCCATGCTGCTGCTCAGGTGAGCGCCGGTTCCGGTCCGCAGAGCCGGGCTCGGTTCACAGTCTGGTTCCGAGCCCGGATGTCATGTTGACGTGAAAGAGGATGAATGAGGAAATGTGGAACATCTGCCCAAACCTCTGCCGCGTGAGCAGGAAGGCGCGCGCGCGGCAGGAAGTGTCCCCGTCCTGGAGTCAGCTGATCTGAGAAGGTTTCTGTTTGGGTTCAAACAGTTCGGATGGTTCTGGTTGAGATCTGCGTCAGGTTGAAGGCACATCAGTCAAATGTAAAGTCCTGCATTTACGTTTTTTTAAAGAAACTTTATTAGATTTCCATAACTTACAAAACATTAAACCTTTAAAGTCCAGCTGAAACTTTAATGTTGATCAGTAAACAACGTCAGACTGGATTTCCCTCCATAGAGGAAGCTGATGACGTCAGCATTATGAAAATCCTGTTTCTAACATGGAGGACAAACAAGGTTCAGAGAAAAACTGCATTTCTGAGTATTTCTTTATTCAAATCGTTAAATGAGGAACAGATGAAAAATACTTTGTTTCAGACATGATATTAAAATAAGTGTGTATGAATGGAAACAGCTGCTGATCAGCTGTGACAACACAATCCAAAACACTATCAATATGATCAATAGCACTGATTTACCATGATTACTACATGGTACCAGCAGGTGGTGCGTTTAGGGGCAGCAGGTGGTGCGTTTAGGGGCAGTCAGACTTGTGGTTCTTCTCTCCAGGACTCAGAAGATCAGGACTTTGGCCAAAGCTCTGAGTCCAGCTTTCCTGCGGTTTGGGGGGACGCGGCAGGACTTCATGGTTTTTGACCCTAAAGGCGGCCCGGAGCCGACTGCGGCGCCGTCTGCAGGTACACAGTCCTGTTCTGCAGAGCTGCAGCCGCAGAACCAGCTGCTGAAGTCTCGTTGCGTCTGCAGAGGAGGCCTGCGGCGCCGTGCAGCTTCCCGCTTTGCTGGAAGGAGACCTGAAGCAGAACTGGACCCAGGTGCTGCTGCTCCTGCAGAAGGAGGAGCTGCAGGGGAGGTACCGCCGGACCCAGTTCACAGGTGGGTTCTGCTGGTCCGGCAGGCGTCCCCACAGAGCTCCCTCCTGACCGCGGTTCTGTTTCCGGGCCAGAACTCACCGTGGACCAGCTGCAGTCCTTCAGCAGCTGCTGCGGCCTGGACCTGATCTTCGGCCTCAACGCTCTGCTCCGGACGGCCCAGAACCGCTGGAACAGCAGCAACGCCGCGTCGCTGCTGCGCTACTGCGAGTCCCGCCGCTACCGCATGTCCTGGGAGCTGGGGAACGGTACGCAGCGCCGGTCGGCGGGCCGGTCCTCCTCTAGGCCCCAGTCCACAGATCTGACTGAACACAGAAAGAAAACTGGTCTGAAAATGTTTCTGAATATTAAAGTTAAAGCAGAAAATCCCTAAAAACAACAAATAGAAGAAAAGCAGCCCAATGATCAAACCTAAAAGAAACATTTAGGACTAAAAAGTCATTAAATTATTTCAATATTTAATTTTATCGTAATGTTTTTAGGAACGGATGAACCAGAACTTAAATATTGAAGGTTTGTCTTTGTTCACTGTAGACGTTTTTATTCAACACTTGAAGACATCATTCTGTTTATTGTTTGTTTGTTGTTGAATAAACAAACAAACATTCAAAGTGAGAGCTCTCTGAGGTGGAACCTCCGCCCTCTTGGCGTTTGGGTTCTACAGTACAACCTGCGACCATGGGAGGGTCAGCTGGGTGTGACCTCGGGCCTGAAGAGGCTAAACGTCCACCGCGTGACTCCCATGCTGCCATTCTGCGGGGCAGGAAGTGATGTCACCGCCGTCTCGCAACTGTGTCCTCAGAGCCAAACAGCTTTGAGAAGAAGGCGGGGATCCGGGTGGACGGCGGCCAGCTGGGCCGGGACTTCACCCGGCTCAGGAAGATGATGTCCGAGTCCAGCCTGTACCGGGACGCCGGACTGTTTGGGCCGGACGTGGGTCAGCCGCGGGACCACCGGGCCGACATCCTGGGGGGGTGAGAACGTCTACTACAGAAATGCAGCGGTGGAACCTGACAAATTCGGTTCTCCGGTTCAGTTCTAAAGCTTTTGTTTGCTGCGTTCACTGACTGTTTTTGTAGAAAGACGTCAGTGGGGGGTGGGGGCTGCTGTGACACTGCAAAACACGGCGGGGGGGTTATCATCATAAGTTCTGACTCCATTTTCCTGTCCTTTCTTGTTGGTTTGTCCGCAGCTTCCTGCAGAACGGAGGGGGGGCCATCGACGCCTGCACCTGGCATCAGTGAGTCTGCCCCCCCCCATCCAGAGTAACCGTTTCAGGTGATAAAGACCTGAATCCGGGCTTTTGTCGGCTGAGAAATCCTCAGGAATCGTTCATAAAAATCCATTTTTGGTTTTCCTTTCGGTTTGATCCATTAAAATATTTCAGAGATGAAACTGTAGTGAGACAAATCCTGACTGACACCAGCAGAGGCCCCAGAACGTAACCCTGAGGACCTCCGTCTGCTCTCTAGTTACTACGTGGACGGCAGAACGGCTTCTCTGGAGGATTTTCTGGACCCCACGGTTCTGGACTCGTTGGCCGTGAAGACAGCTGAAGTTCTGGAGGTGGTTCAATTCAATTCAATTCAATTCAATTTTATTTGTATAGCCCAAAATCACAACAACAGTCGTCTCGATGGGCTTTGAAGTAAAACATGAACTCAAAAGGATCATGAATACAAAGAGTCAATAGGAAAATACTAAAATAAACTAACAAACTGACTAAGCTATACTGGCATCCCTGCCCTTAGACCCCCCTTCGCGGTTCCCCGCCGACAGTTCTGTTCAAGTTGGGGGGAGCGCCGTGTTTCACAGTTTTTGCTCCTCCTCCCTAGACGGTGAAAAGGGCGTCTCCAGGGACGCCGGTGTGGCTCGGAGAGACCAGCTCGGCGTTCGGGGGCGGGGCTGCAGGGCTGTCGGACTCCTTCGTTGCAGGATTCATGTGAGTGGAGGCGGAGGGGTGCGGGTTCAAAGGTCAGCTGGGACGCTCTCAGAAGGTCTAAACAGACGTTTGTCAGACAGCACTTACTCTGAGTGGTTGATTGAGTTTACTGATTTCCCAGAATTCCCGGTCTCATGACCAGCGTCAAACCATTTCTGCATCAAAACAAAGCTGCACTGTTGCTGGAGTGAAAACTCTTCAGGATCCAGATCTGACTGATCTGGATCTGAACCTTCTCGCTCTGGTGTGCGTTTCTCTGCAGGTGGCTGGACAAACTGGGCCTGGCTGCCAGAATGGGCCTGGACGTAGTGATGAGGCAGGTTCTGGTCGGTACCGGGAGTTACCACCTGCTGGGCGATGACCTCAATCCACTTCCTGTAAGACTTCCTGTTTGGGGGGGAGGGGAGTGTTTGTAGAGGCTGCAGCTCAAATGAAGGTCAGCTGAAGGTCATGCAGCTTCACAGTCACCACCTCACCTCGAAGAAGTCAGACTCTGATTTGGACTGAGCTCTAACCCCGGGTCAAAGGGGGAGGAGTCTCTAATGCTCCTGGACGCAGGAAAACTGCGGATCAGAACCACTTCAGCCCAAACTCCAGAGTTCAACCCGGTTGTTGGCTCATGATTTCAAGTTAAGAGGAAGAAAAGTAGTTGATGATGGATGATGGATGGATGGTTGATGGATGAATGGATGATGGATGGATGGATGGATGATGGATGGATGGATGGATGGATAGATGATGGATGATGGATGGATGGATGATGGATGGATGATGGATGGATGGATGATGGATGGATGGATGGATGATGGATGGATGGATGATGGATGGATGGATGGATGATGGATGGATGGATGGATAGATGATGGATGATGGATGGATGGATGATGGATGATGGATGGATGGATGATGGATGGATGGATGGATGGATGGATGATGGATGATGGATGGATGGTTGATGGATGAAGGATGGATGATGGATGAATAGATGGATGGATGGATAGATGATGGGTGATGGATGGATGATGGATGGATGGATAGATGATGGATGATGGATGGATGATGGATGGATGGATGGATGGATAGATGATGGATGATGGATGGATGGATGATGGATGGATGATGGATGGATGGATGGATGGATGGATGGATAGATGATGGGTGATGGATGGATGGATGATGGATGGATGGATGGATAGATGATGGATGATGGATGGATGATGGATGGATGGATGGATAGATGATGGGTGATGGATGGATGATGGATGATGGATGGATGATGGATGGATGGATGGATAGATGATGGATGATGGATGGATGATGGATGGATGATGGATGGATGGATGATGGATGATGGATGGATAGATGATGAATAGATGATGGATGGATGGATGGATGGATGATGGATGGGTGGATGATGGATGGATGATGGATGGATGGATGATGGATGGATGGATGATGGATGGATGGATGGATGGATGATGGATGGATGGATGATGGATGGATGGATGGATAGATGATGGGTGATGGATGGATGATGGATGGATAGATGATGGATGGATGATGGATGGATGGATGGATGGATGGATAGATGATGGATGATGGATGGATGGATGATGGATGGATGATGGATGGATGGATGATGAATAGATGATGGATGGATGGATGGATGGATGATGGATGGATGGATAATGGATGATGGATGATGGATAATGAATAGATGATGGATGGATGGATGATGGATGGATGGATAATGGATGATGGATGATGGATAATGAATAGATGATGGATGGATGGAAGGATGGAAGGATAATGGATGATGGATGGATGGATGGATAATGGATGATGGATGATGGATGGATGGATAATGGATGATGGATGGATGGATGGATAATGGATGATGGATGATGGATGGATGGATGATGGATGGATGGATAATGGATGATGGATGGATGATGGATGGATGGATGGATGGATAATGGATGGATGGATGGATGATGGATGGATGGATGGATGGATGGATGGATAATGGATGATGGATGGATGGATGGATGGATAATGGATGATGGATGGATGATGGCTGGATAATGGATGATGGATTGATGGATGGATGGATGGATAATGGATGATGGATGATGGATGGATGGATGATGGATGGATGGATGATGGATGGATGGATGGATGATGAATAGATGATGGATGGATGGATAATGGTTGATGGATGGATGGATGATGGATGGATGGATAATGGATGATGGATGATGGATAATGGTTGATGGATGGATGGATGATGGATGGATGGATAATGGATGATGGATGATGGATAATGAATAGATGATGGATGGATGGAAGGATGGAAGGATAATGGATGATGGATGGATGGATGGATAATGGATGATGGATGGATGGATGATGAATAGATGATGGATGGATGGATAATGGTTGATGGATGGATGGATGATGGATGGATGGATAATGGATGATGGATGATGGATAATGAATAGATGATGGATGGATGGAAGGATGGAAGGATAATGGATGATGGATGGATGGATGGATAATGGATGATGGATGGATGGATGATGGATGATGGATGGATGATGGATGGATGGATAATGAATGGATGGATGATGGATAATGAATAGATGATGGATGGATGGAAGGATGGATAATGGATGATGGATGATGGATGGATGATGGATGATGGATGGATGATGGATGGATGGAGGGATGAGGGACAGACCAGCTTGTTGGGGGCGTGTCTTGCAGCACCGTCCTCTGCTGCCCCCTTGTGGACAGACGTCTGTTTTCTTCCAGGATTACTGGCTGTCGGTTCTTCACAAGAGGCTGGTTGGACCAGAGGTTCTGACAGTTGAAGCGGTCCCTGTTGCTGGACGTGGTCGGGGGGTCCGGACATACCTGCACTGCGCCAACAGGAGGAGGTAACGGCGGGCGCAGAAGAAGACTGAACTTCACAGGAAGCTGTCAGGATGAGACAAAGACGCCGGTTTTTCCTGAACGTTGGTTTGGTTTAACCGTCTGGGTTTGTCCATGAAGTGTTTCTGATGATGAAGGCCGTCACACTCAGATGAAGGTCACTGACGTGGAGGCGGAGCTGAAACCCGAGCGTCTCCGGGTCCGAGCCCGTGGCGCTGCTCGTGAAGCATCGTCCGAGTGTGGGGGAGGGGCGCTCAGCTTCCTGCTGTTTGTGTGTCTGCAGCTACAGAGACGGCGCCGTGGTTCTGATGTCCATGAACCTGAGCCTGAGGCCCGTCAGGATGCGGGTTCCGGTTCCGGTGTCCAACAGCACGGTGGAGACGTTTGTCCTTCAGTCCGATCGTTCCGGGATGGACGGCCTCCGGTCCAGGTGCCTCTGCTGCAGCCGTTTTTGTTTGACAGTGAGCTGTGCACGTGAACTGTGCACGTGGGAGGGTGTGTTGGGGGCTCAGCCCCGGCGTTCTGAACGGCGGCATCATTTGTTGGATCCTGGAGGCCAGAATGTGCTGCAGCTCAGAAAGCTTTTCTGCTCAGAGCGCTGACACCTGTGTTTTCACGCAGACACAAATGCATCTGCGCAGCTGCAGCTGCTGAAGCGTCTGCAGAGCTGAAAGGCTGTTTTACGGTCAGCTTGGCTCATTGTTTGGAGTATTTGTGTCCCTGAATGCAGCTGACTGCGCGTCTGTGTCCATCATGAAGCTTCACAGCTATTTTCTTATCAAACAGACGTCTAGTTTATATTTACTGCCTCATGGCTGCAGTTCTGCAGTCCACCACCAGATGGCAGCAGCTGCCGTCAGTATCTCTGAATGGAGCAGCGACAGCTGCTGGTCGGGTTTCAGACTGCAGTGCAGCTGTGTGTGATTGACCAGGTTCTGGTTCTGTTCTGTGCACCGCTCCGCTAACTCCTGTGTTTCCTGAAGGTCTGTGAAGCTGAACGGAGTTCTGCTGGAGATGGTGGACGATGAAACTCTTCCTCAGCTCGCCGGGGTTCCTCTGCCTCCATCCGACCACCTGCAGCTTCCCGCCTTGTCGCTGGCCTTCTTTGTGTTCACGGACGCCGGGGCGGCGGCCTGCCGCTGACCCGGACCGACCCGCAGAAGCTCCGGTTCCACGGGTCGTCATGAGGCTGTGGGCCGGCTGCTGAACGGACTTCCTCCTCTCAGGTGGGGCTCTGATGAAAACGTCCCGGAAGTGTTTGATGTGTTAACGGAAATAAAGAATGGAAAGAGTTTGAAAGGTCATCCGGACTGTTTCTAGGTAGAAGACGCTTCCTCTCAAATAAATCCAGGGGACTTTTTCAAAAAGTTTGTCTGCTGTGGAACCGTCCCGGATGGACGAATCTCCATGAATGTCTCCGGAAAAAAAAGGTTTTCAGCCAAACAGGCGACTTTTTACCAAGTCTAAATGAACAATGGAGCTGCTGCGCTTTTATTGTGAAAATCCTCCATTTTACAGCTGCAGATCAGGTGAGTCTTTGTGGTGTTTGGTTGGTCCCAACCCCCCCTATTTGTAAAAGGGATTAAAGAAAATGATCCAGGAGGTCATGAGGGAAGAGAGGAGGATGGTTCCTTCATCGTCTCTTCTGAAAATCGTCTTCATCTCTGCAAACATCTGCAGAGGAACGAGCACGGAAAGGTGTGCACAGGTCACTTCCTGTGACAAGCTGCTGACCAGAGGATCTTCTGGGGTTTGTGGTCAGAACAACCAGATGAAGAGCTGCTCAGGTCATTTCCTGGCTCCGCCTCCTTTGACCTTTTCCCTAAAGCTGGAGGAGAAAGAGGTGATAACCTGAACTCTGTCATCTGGTGAAGAGCAGGAGTCCTTGTATGGAACCCTGAGGTGCTCCTCTGTTATGGACTATGGAGAAAATGAACTCTGCTGTGAGGAGCTTCTGACCTGAGAGTAGAGCGCCACCATCAGGTCACAAGAAGAAGCAGCAGCAGCTTGTAGGATTTCACAATAAAGGCTTTTACCAGATTCATTTACAGAGTAAAAGTCAGAAACATTTTCAGAGGTAACCTCACCTGTGAGTCGTCTGTCTCATACGGAGGCAGGAAAACGTGACCCCCCCTCGATTGAAGACATTCTCACTTTAGATTTTTGGAGGATGACGTGAAAATAAGAGAATCCACCCGGACAGGTGACATCAGAGGGCTTCCCTGAAGGTCCTGAGTCTTCCTGCTGCTCATCCTCACCTCCTTGACCTTTGACCTTCACGATGTTTCCTCACTTGACCTCTGAATTTATAGAGTTTCACTTGAAACTTGGTCTTCTTCCTGGATGCTGCTGGACGTTTCCTCCAGGAAACAGAGAACTGACCTCTGTGTCTGACCTCTGGCTGACCTCTGTGTGACCTCTGTGTCTGACCTCTGTGTCTGACCTCTGGCTGACCTCTGTGTCTGACCTCTGTCTGACAAGCAGCAGTTGTTCAGATCTCGGTGTGAGGCCTTCATTCATGCTCCAGAGGATAAAGAGGACCACGGAGAACTGGACCGGGCCTTCAGAACCCTGGACTTTGTTCTGATCATGTTCTTGTGACACACTGAGAAGAAAAGCTGCAGAAGACCGTCTAGATGACCTCAGAAGGGTCAAACATCGGAAACCTCAAATGCAGCATTCGTGTAGCTCAAATAGTTTCCACCAGAGGGAGCTGGACCCCACTGCATGACTCCAGGGTCCAGTTCATCAGAACCAGAACCACGACTCCAGACCAATTAGTACCCCAAACATTTATTCATCGTAACTTTTAATCCAACACACAGAAACAATGCAAACTGCTTGTAATACTACATGTAAAATAGATTTTTGAATATGAATTTCCTTATTATTTGAATAGCAAATATTCTGGTTTGAATATAGATTTGGAAATGCGTGTCTAAAAGAGGAACTGAACCACATCATCTTGAACTTGGTTAGAAAACCTTTTCATCTCCGAATGTTGATGAAAACTTTCCTAAATCCTTTTCTTCGCTGATTCCGTTTCACGTTCAGACTCTGAACCGCTTCGCTTTGCGTGACTCCGCGGGCTTCGAGCGGAGCAACGGAAACCACATCCTGGACTGGAACCGGCTCTCTGATTGGTCAGGAGGCCGCGCATGCGTCCTGGTGCGACGCTGTCTCCGAGCTGCTGGTGTCGCGCAGCGTCCTGCTCCCCAAAACGAGCTGATGCCCCACGCAGAGGTCACGGGGGTCCTGACGGCTTTGTCTCCTCGTTCATTTCTGCGATTCCCCCCGGAAGAATCTCTGAAATGCCATTAATTTAATATCAAATAATTTATAAATGCATTTCTCCATCCCGCCTGTTTTGTGCAGAAAAGGCGTTTTTCTAAAGTTTCTGTGAAAAAAGATAAATATGTGTTTTTGAAGGTGTTTTGTTGTATCTTAAAATCTCGCGCCGTTTGTGTGTGTGTGTGTGTGTTTTTTTTTGGACCCCGCAGCAGCTCATGAAAAGATGCGGAAGCATCGAACCACAACACTACATTACCCACAACCACCTGCTCCGAATCATGTTGTAGGAAATCCGCTTGCGGCGGATTATTGTAATCCGACAGCGGGTCTGAACGGCACATCGGATCACCATTAGAGACAGACACGAATCCGAAAGGCAGCGGCCCGAAACAGATGCGCGGCGCCCGATACTAACGGGATCAAGGCGGGCTATGATCTGAGGCGCGGCGCGGCGCGCGTGCTGGAGCCTGACGTCGGCGCTCTCCGGGCCGCTTCCTTCTCCATCGATTCAGCCCGTTTAGAGTAACGGCGGCTCGGGATTCCCGCCCCGCGTAGCACGGCGCTGGGCACCGCTCGCTTCTGCCGGACGAGAACCCCCCCGCACCGTCCCGGTCCGGCTTTTAGTCCGGGTCCGCCTGGAAGCCGAGCCCGGGCGTGTTCTTTGCTGCCGCGAGCCGCGCCGTGAGCTCGCGCGGCTAGCCCGCTCCAGCTAGCCTGCTAGCTAGTTCGAAATTCAGAGTTTGGTTCGGAACCCAGTTCCAGTTCGGGCCGCTGCTCGCGAGGCGGGAATATGTCTGCTAAAGACCAGAACAAGCTGTCCACCGTAGAAAGACCCATCAAAGGTGAGTTCCTGTCGGTTTTTGACATTTTCCTGCGGGAGCAGGAAGTCCGCGGGGGCTAACTGCGGGCTAACAGTGCGGAACAGCGGACTCTCGAGTCCCGCAGACGGACGGTTCACTCTGCCGGTCCGGCAGTCTGGCTGACCGAACCGGTACCTGGACAGCTGCCTAGTTTTGGTCCCGGGGGGATTCGCCGCCTTCAGGACAGGCGGGCTCAGGGAGAGCCGGTACCGGATTTCGGTACCGTCGCTGATGTACTGGATTCTTAGGGAGCAGGTCGAGTCCCGGGCTCGTTCCTGAACAGACGGTTCCGGACGTTGGGGTCCAGAGTTCTGCCGCAGCAGTCGCGCACGCGGGGTCAGGGCGTGGTGTTTGGTGTTGACAGGTCGGGCGGCTGCGTTTGATGGGTTTAGCGGGTTAGAGAGGCTTATCTGCGGGACAGCGCCGCGGCATTAAAGCTGCCTCCCTCAGGAGGTCATGGACCGCCCGTGACCGGCTCACCTGTGCAGGACGGTGGCTGCTGCTCCACCTGTTTCCATGACAACCGCGCGGGAGGGGGGGGGGTCAGTGCAGTGAACCTGTGCGGGTGTGGCGGGGCACACCTGCCCAGACCTGCAGGGTTTCTAGGAAACAGTTTCTCTGGAACCTTTGGATCTACGAGCGGTTCTCCTGAGCCTCAGAACGTCCCACGTTCTGGTCGTGTTTGGGTTCTAAATCTCCTTCGAGGGAAGGGGTGGAGTTCGGACCATGATGGCGTTCTCTGGAGTTCTTCACATTGGCAGCTGTCTGGTTTAGGAGCTGATGATGATGATGCTGAGTGACGGTGGGATCTCCCAGCATGCCTCTGGCCTCTGACTGTGGCTGTGGATCAGTGACTGATGTGTTCTGGCTGCTTCATGATGGTCCTCATTCCTGAATGACGGAGTTGGGCCTGAGGACGGGCGGGTCTGGGTCATCGGTGGGACGGTGGGAGAGATGCCGCTCAGCAGCGAGCCCACCATCAGGACCACACCCCACCCCCCCAGTGTGAAAGTTAGGCAGCCTGTAGGGTGAGGCTGCTGGGGGGGGATATAAACCATGAATTATGAAACTTGTCATTAGTCTAAATAATGCAGCGAGTGTTTTAACGTTCTAAGAAAACAGCAAACCAGGAACAAATGAATGAATGAATGAATGAATCACCTTTATTGTCATTGTATCTGCTCAGCAGAAGGAGGGGAAGGGGGGGTATGTTGATGGTAAATAAACTTTTGGCCCAAGTGGGACAGGGTAGAAACACAGAACCCAGAGCTGCATCTGCAGTTGACTGCAGGCTATTCATGCACGCTGGCCTCTGCATGCAGGCGTCTGCGTGCTGGCGTCTGCGTGCTCTGCATGCAGGCGTCTGCACGCTGGCCTCTGCGTGCTCTGCATGCTGGCGTCTGCGTGCTGGTGTCTGCGTGCTTTGCATGCTGGCGTCTGCGTGCTCTGCATGCTGGCGTCTGCACGCTGGCCTCTGCATGCTGGCATCTGCGTGCTCTCCATGCTGGTGTCTGCACGCTGGCCTCTGCGTGCTCTGCATGCTGGCGTCTGCGTGCTCTGCATGCTGGCGTCTGCGTGCTCTGCATGCTGGCGTCTGCGTGCTCTCCATGCTGGCGTCTGCGTGCTCTCCATGCTGGCGTCTGCGTGCTCTGCATGCTGGCGTCTGCGTGCTCTGCATGCTGGCGTCTGCGTGCTCTGCATGCTGGCGTCTGCGTGCTCTGCATGCTGGTGTCTGCATGCTGGCGTCTGCGTGCTCTGCATGCTGGTGTCTGCATGCTGGCATCTGCGTGCTCTGCATGCTGGTGTCTGCATGCTGGCGTCTGCGTGCTCTGCATGCTGGCGTCTGCGTGCTCTGCATGCTGGCGTCTGCGTGCTCTCCATGCTGGTGTCTGCATGCTGGCGTCTGCGTGCTCTGCATGCTGGCGTCTGCGTGCTCTGCATGCTGGCGTCTGCGTGCTCTGCATGCTGGCGTCTGCGTGCTCTCCATGCTGGTGTCTGCATGCTGGCGTCTGCGTGCTCTGCATGCTGGCGTCTGCGTGCTCTGCATGCTGGCGTCTGCACGCTGGCCTCTGCGTGCTCTGCATGCTGGCTTCTGCGTGCTCTGCATGCTGGCGTCTGCACGCTGGCCTCTGCATGCTGGCTTCTGCGTGTCTGCATGCTGGCGTCTGCGTGCTCTGCATGCTGGCGTCTGCGTGCTCTGCATGCTGGCGTCTGCGTGCTCTGCATGCTGGCGTCTGCACGCTGGCCTCTGCGTGCTCTGCGTGCTCTGCATGCTGGCGTCTGCGTGCTCTGCATGCTGGCGTCTGCACGCTGGCCTCTGCGTGCTCTGCATGCTGGCGTCTGCACGCTGGCCTCTGCATGCTGGCGTCTGCACGCTGGCCTCTGCACGCTGGCCTCTGCATGCTGGCGTCTGCGTGCTCTCCATGCTGGCGTCTGCACGCTGGCCTCTGCATGCTGGCGTCTGCATGCTCTCCATGCTGGCGTCTGCACGCTGGCCTCTGCATGCTGGGGTCTGCGTGCTCTGCATGCTGGCGTCCGTGCGCGCTCTGCTTGTGTCTACACGCCTCAGCACATCTGAACATCCGTGGCCGATGAAAGACCAAACATGACTCCTCTCAGAAGACGAGTCTGAACAAAGTCCTGGAGACCAGAAACTATGACACTTCTGAACACGAGGAGACGTTTGACTCGCACTGTAACGGGCACGGCGACAAAAGCTCATGGTATGGGCTTTTGCTGCTGCCAAAGGAGTAGAGGTGGAAGTGGAGATCCTCTATGAGGAAACTGGACCCGTAGGTCCAGAAGAAGACTGACCTGCAGGAGAGCTGCAATGCTGTGGGGAAAGCCTGTTGGATGCTGAGGTGGAGCTGCAGAGAGCTCAGCAGGAACTGGATCTCCTTCAGAACCACAACCGGGTCAGACTGGACAGCAGCTGGATTTCGATGTTCTACTCAGAGCTCTGTGATGATCAGAAGTTCTTCCTCCTGGTTCTGGATTGAGTCCGTCGGTGTGAAGTCACTTAGTGACTCTGTTGATCAATAAGAGCATATTTATGCTCCGCCCACTTTATGTCGACAGCTTTTCAGAACCAGCAGACGTTGAGAAACAGATTTGGGGAGGGGGGGTTGTTGTACTTTTGGGTCATCTGAAGGGGGGGTGGGTGTCTTTGCCCTCAGCTGCGTCTGTCAGGAGGTTTCATGATTGTGGCGTTAGGAGACTGCAGTGAACATCATCGTGATCTCTCCTCCATACCGTCATTCATTTGGCTACCACTCTCTGGGTGGGGGGATTCTGTCTGGGTTCTGATCTTGTTGCCCACCTGGATTCAGTCTGAGTTCTTCCTCCCCCCTGTCAGAGGCTGGAGAACCCTCCTCCTCTGCTGCAGAGATGGTACGATCGGCTGATGTGACCTGGTTTGGTTTCAGCTAAAGTGGATCACTCGGCTAGCACTGCTCATGGAGTGGGGGGTGGGGGTGGGTGGGGGTTCTGGTTCTGACCTGGTTAAGTTTTATGAACAAGCAGAGTCTGATATCGACACCCCCCTCCCCTGAAACACCTGCAGAGATGTCAGGCTCCTCCTACAGGTGTCAGCGTCACGCAGGTTAAAGAAGCTCCTCAGGAAACAGCTGTTTGCTCGGGGGAGGGGGGGTGTGTGTGTCTCTGGACACACGTGCACGTACACACAAACACGTGCGCATGTACAAATGGGCTGTTCTCCTGAACTTTCCAGGGAAAGGTTTAGGGAAAATCAGTTTTTCAAAATAAAAGGATCTGACAGGAAATGCAGTCTGACTGTCAGAAATGTCTGCAGAGGTTTTTCAAACAGTTAGCGTGTGTGGGGGGGTCCTGCCACAGAGGGAGGGGGAGCGGCATGTTTGTTCATGCTCAAAGCCTGAGTCAGTGGGAGCTTTGGGTTCCTGCTGGGCCAGTTTGTGGAGGAGGAGGAGCTGCTGGTATTTCCTCCAGCCCCCCCCCCTTTACACAGGGAGGAAGAGTTGGTGTTAACACTTGTGACTCCACCACCCCCCCCCCCACCCCCCCTGGCGTTCCAAATGGGAAGTACCATCAAAATCCCATAGATGTCTATAGAGAAATAAAATAACGTGCGCTGCTGTCTGACCCCCCCACCCCACCCCGTGTGCCGCTGTCTGTCCTGCTGGGACTGAGGCTTCTCCTCCCCCCCCCCCCCCCCCCCAGCATGAGGGGGAGCGTCCCTGCAGTTGACCAGTTTGGGCTTAAAAAAAGCTGCGTGTTGGTTTGTGTCATGTTGCCCCCCCCCTCATCAGAGCTGCTGCTGTCCTCCTGTCTTTAGCGGTGCCGTACCCCCCCGGCACCCGCCTGTCCGTCAAAGACCTGTACGTGGACGGGAGGCCCAGCCTGGAGGTGCTGAAGGCCCACCTGGTGAAGGAGGGGCGCCTGGAGGAGGAGACGGCCCTGCGGATCATCAACGAGGGGGCGGCCATCCTACGGCAGGAGAAGTGCATGCTGGAGGTGGAGGCTCCCATCACAGGTGACCCTCATCGCCCCCACCTGCATGGCCGTGTTAGAACCCACAGGTTTAAATAAAGTTGGGATTTGAACAGACACTTGTCATGGATTTGCCAGAGTCAGGATCTAATAACAGGAGCGCTTCATTCATGAGTCCACCGCCTCCTGAAGATACAAATGTGGATTTATTTAGAAAGACATTCATTTTTAAAAGTGATTCCGATGCAATGCATTGTGGTCTATATTTGCTGATCTAGTGATTTTGCAGAGACTTCTGGGAAATTTCCAGGGCTCTGGATTTGGGAATCGTAGAACCAGATAGTACTAGAACATGGCAATCGCGGTCTATAGTGAGTAGAGAAGGAATTGAATGAAAAGTCTTTGAATGGCAGCTGCTTCAGGCGTTTCCAGAGTTTCCATGAACACAACGTTGACTTTGAGTCGTTTTTTCTCAGCCATTTTTGATCATTTCCACAAAAAATGATTTTTTACATCAAGTTCATCTGGAATTGATGTTCAGATGGTTTTTTTCTCTCTGGGACGGTAAACGTCTTCAACTTAATAAAACCTTACAAACTGCAGAGGAGCCGTTAAGACTTTTTCTACGATTCTTTATCTGATTTTAAATCTTTATTTGTCCAAAAAAGACTAAGAAAATCTTCTTTTCAACTGTGTTCTGGCAAAAGGTGAGATTTATTAGAGTTTATTACCTCCAGCAGAAAAAAATCTGTAGGATTATTAGGACCTGCAGGTAATCGCTCTAACCCTTCAAGCTCCGCCTCCAACAAGGTGTGTTTGTGGACTCCTTCACCTCAGTTTTCTCCTCTGGGGTTCTCCTCTGTGGTTCTCCTCTGTGGTTCTCCTCAGCTGCTGATCTCCTGTCTGTGTTTCAGTGTGTGGAGACGTTCACGGGCAGTTCTTCGATCTGATGAAGCTTTTTGAGGTGGGGGGCTCCCCCAGCAACACCCGCTACCTGTTCCTGGGAGACTACGTGGATCGGGGCTACTTCAGCATCGAGGTGAGCTTCACCTGCAGGTGTTCTCACCTGGAGCAGGACCTCCTGTCTGTCCCCCCGTCAGCCTCTGCATGGGGGTTTTGGGGGCGGGGTCTTCCTCAGACTAAGCGTCCGGCTCATGTTAGACGTTCTGCTGGTTCCTCTGATTAGATCAGTTCCTCAAAATACCAGCGGCTGAGCGTGAGACGCTGCTTCCTGCCGCTGCAGACCGCCGTTCTTCTGCTGCTGGTGGCGTTCTGAACCCGTTTGAACGTCATCCTGCAGAGAATTTCAGATGACCTGAGGCTGGCGTGGGCGTGTCCATCAGGACGTTGTGTCCTCCTCCTGGAGGGGTCAATAACCCGCCCACAGGAGGCACTCCTCAAGTCTTTAGTGTCTCCTGACCTTCAGATGCCGGCGGTTCTGGTTGATGCATCAGTGGGGATCGTTCCCAGCAGATCAATAATCACATCAGATAAATCCCAGCCCAATTAAACGATTACTGTCAGCCCGCGCTGAGCCTGCTGACCTGGAAACGGCTCAGAGGAAGATCCTCTGCCCTCAGTACGGTCTGCCAGGCTGGAGCTCTTACCTGGGAGCTTCGGAGCTGGAAGGTTTCAGCTTCTCCCTTCATGAGGAACCATTGCAGCAGAAGCAATCGTCAGCTGCAGCGTTCTTCACCTGCAGGAGAACAAACCCCACCCATCCCAAAACCCCACCCATCCTGAGACCTGCAGACGGCAGAGGGGGAAGCACTTTAGATTTTTTGGGTCTTTTTTTCCCATGAGCTCTTGCAGCAGCCTTCAGAGCTGGAGTTCTTTACTTCAGGAACTGCTGTTTGACTCGGGGTTCAAATTGACAGAAATATCCCATCATGCTTTGCTGTTGATGCTGTGAATTGTTGTGCTGCTGTGTTCTGGGTCAGACTGTGTGATGCTGCTCCTCCTCCTCTCCTCGCTCTGAGGCTGGACCTCCTCAGGAGAGGAGGCGTGGCGCCCGGCGTGTTGTGCGTCTAACCTGTGCGTGTCTGCAGTGCGTCCTGTACCTGTGGGCTCTGAAGATCAACTACCCCGACACGCTGTTCCTCCTGCGAGGCAACCACGAGTGCCGACATCTCACAGAGTACTTCACCTTCAAGCAGGAGTGTAGGTCCTCCCCCCCATCCTCCTCCTCCTCCCTCTCCGTCAGGAGTAGTCCTCCTCAGACTGTGTGTGTGTGTGTGTGTGTGTGTGTGTGTGTGCTGCAGGTAAAATCAAGTACTCGGAGCAGGTGTACGACGCCTGCATGGAGGCCTTCGACTGCCTGCCTCTGGCCGCTCTCCTCAACCAGCAGTTCCTCTGCGTTCACGGAGGCCTGAGCCCGGAGATCACCTGCCTGGATGACATTCGGAAGGTGAGGAGGAAGCCACGCCCCCTCTGGCACCTTTGCTGCCCCCTCTGTCAGATGTGGAGGGTGTGGTCAGAGCCCCCACATAGGGGAGCCAAAGCGCCCCCACATGAGGCGCTGATGGAGGGCTCTGGTTCTCTAACCACAGGAACACGTTTCTAGAGCTAAACGGGTTTTGTGTCCCTCTGTGGTCTGGAGGGGGGGCTTACATGACTGACAGCTTTAGTCAAACGGTGTGGGCGTGGCCTCACTGTCGGAGGTGGGGCCAGAGAAGAGACGGGCGCCTGTCTGATTCCCGTTGTTTGATCTGCCGTCCTGCAGCTGGACCGGTTCAAAGAGCCCCCGGCGTTCGGGCCCATGTGCGACCTGCTGTGGTCGGACCCCGGAGAGGACTACGGGTCCGAGAAGACCCAGGAGCACTTCTGCCACAACAGCGTCCGCGGCTGCTCCTACTTCTACAGGTAGGACCGCTGCTGCTGCGGTGGGGGGGTCCATCTAAAATGAAACCTGGATGGCTCCAAAAGTTTGAGTCCATTTTTGATAAACGTGTTTAAAAATGAGAGCAACTCCTGGAGGAAGAACCTCGACGTGTTCTTTAGGGTCCTGGTTCTCCTGTTGGTTCTTCTGGATCCTGGTTCTCCTGTTGGTTCTTCTGGATCCTGGTTCTTCTGGATCCTGGTTCTTCTGGGTCCTGGTTCTAATGGATCCTGGTTCTAATGGATCCTGGTTCTTCTGGATTCTGGTTCTTCTGGGTTCTGGTTCTTCTGCATGCTGATGCTGCCCCCCCTCATGTGTTTCAGTTACCCGGCGGTCTGTGACTTCCTGATGAACAATAACCTGTTGTCTGTAATCCGAGCACATGAAGCCCAGGATGCAGGGTGAGTCTGATGCGGGTCTGATCCGTCCCCGGTCCGGTCCGGTCCGGTCCGGTCCTCCTGTCGTCACTCTGACCTGCCTGTCTGTCTGCAGGTATCGAATGTACAGAAAAAGCCAGACGACGGGCTTCCCGTCTTTAATCACCATCTTCTCTGCTCCCAACTACCTGGACGTGTACAATAACAAAGGTAGGACTGGAAACCATGGCAACCAGCGGGACCTCTGGGATGCTGACGTTTGTGTGCTTCCAGCTGCGGTGCTGAAATACGAGAACAATGTGATGAACATCAGGCAGTTCAACTGCTCCCCCCACCCCTACTGGCTGCCCAACTTCATGGACGTCTTCACCTGGTCCCTGCCGTTCGTCGGGGAGAAAGGTGGGTGATTTCCCATCATTCCCTCCTGGGGGTGTTGCATGGAGGCGCTTCAGGCTGCAGGAGGAGCTGCAGGAGGAGCTGCAGGAACTGGACCTCCTCTGCTTGTCTTTGCAGTGACGGAGATGCTGGTGAACGTCCTGAACATCTGCTCCGACGACGAGCTCATGTCTGAAGGAGACGACACGTGCGAGGGTAAGCTCCTCCCCCTGAGGCGTGCAGACATCAGGCTCAGGTCTGCCGTTCACATTCGTTCCGGTCGTTTTGCTGCTGACATCCTCCAAACATTGGCGCCTCCTCGGCTGCTCCGTGTGATGTCACCTCTGGACGCTGACCAATCACACGGCAGCTGCAGCCTCTGAGGGCGGAGCAGGGAGGATCTTCTCAGTGTCATCTCCTCTCCCTGTTTTCCTCCTCAGGTGGAGCTCCAGCCGTGAGGAAGGAGGTGATCAGAAATAAGATCCGGGCGATTGGGAAGATGGCCCGCGTCTTCTCTGTGCTCAGGTCTGCTCCTCTCCTCACTCCTCTCCTCTAAAGGAGGTCACGGATGCGCCTTCGCTCCACTTTCTTGTAGGCTAATGACTTCCTCCGATTCTCCTCTGGCCTCCTTTGCTCCTGCAGAAATGTGTCAGTCATTTGTCCTGAAATCTGTTCCTGCTGTTCTCCTCAGAACATTTAGTCTGGTTCCATGGATCTCACTTTAACTGGACCGGAACGACTGAGCTAAAGCAGAGGCTTGCCGGTTTTCCCGTCTGAACGGTGCTGTTTACGGCGCTGCCTTCAGGCGCTGTCGGCCCTGAAGCTTCCATGTACAAATGATGTTGACATTATTCCAACATTCTTTAGGTGAAAGATCTTTTTTCCGAAATGTCAGATTTAAAAACGTCATCTGCTGGTTTTTCAGGGTAAAACGTAAAAAAGGGAATTTAAAAACTGGATCACTGGAGAAAAAAATTCCATCGAGCTGAAAATGACACGGGTAGCCCCACCCACTCTCTTATCTTCACACTGACCCCGCCCTCAGGGTTACTGTCAGTCTGTGTGGGTTTGTTTGTAATAACTGATGGCGTCATGAAAACCATCCTGTTTGCAGATGATCTGATTCTCTGCAGCCTCAAGGCCCGTACACACCGGGACGAATTTCGCCGGCGATTTTCGTCGGCGAAATTCGCCTCGTGACTAAACAAAGGGCACCAATGAGAGTGTGCACACCGACGCGAAAAAACGCCACGCGTCAAAGCGTCAAAAAAAAAAAACGCCTCGGGTTCGTTTTTTCTTTTTGACGCCTCGCGTCGAAATCCATTCAACCAATGAGAGTGGCGCTTTTGCTCACGTGTCTGGAGCTTCTGAAGTTACAGTAAAACACAACTTGGGGGCGCTCAAACACAACACTGCCTTTCTGAGCACACATACCAGCAAAGAAGATAGACGCCAAGTAGCGGCTACACTGCCGCAAAGAAATAATGACAGACATTCTAAAATATCCCCGAAAACGCTCATGAGACATTTTCAGCTCTTGTACCAGTCGATAAAACTCACCATGTTCTTCTGACAAGCGCGTAAATAGTGGCTCTCTTCTTCTGAGTGACAAGCGACTACCTTGTGTACAGCGCCATCTAATGTCAGGGAATGAAATTGCATGTTCAGTCGGCTCATCGTCAGCGAAAATCGCCTGGGTGTGAACACAAAAGACGTGGCGAAAAACGCTGGCGAATAACGCCTGGCGAATATTCGTCCCGGTGTGTACGGGCCTTCAGACTGAGGAACGTCACTTCTATGATTCAAAAAACTTTTTATTGTCTTTTATTTTGAAACTTTTATCGATTTAACTTTGCAAACATAAACATAATTTTTTTTACACAAGTTTTCCTAAAAGTCATCAGTTTCTGAGCTAAACTAAACGCAGGCGTGACTGCATTTCTATGATGGAGAGGATGTTAGAGACGTCTCTCTGTAAATGTGGCTTTTGGCGACATCTGCTGGACAAATGGAACATTACTTTCACTGTCACGTCTGGGGCCGGGACCCGGGGGTGGGGACCCGGGGCGGGGACCCGGGGGTGGGGACCCGGGAGTGGGGACCCTGGGGCGGGGACCCAGGGCGGGGACCCAGGGCGGGGACCCGGGGGTGGGGACCCGGGGGTGGGGACCCGGGGCGGGGACCCGGGGGCGGGGACCCGGGGCAGGGACCCGGGGGCGGGGACCCGGGGGCGCATTCCTGCTCGTTTTCCAACATGCTCGGCTGGGCAGCTTCCTGTGAGCTGGATGCACCTGATCCAGATGTGCAGCTGGGAGTCGAGCAGGGTATGTGGAAACCCTGCGGACCAAGCGGCCCCTGATGTTCGAGGCCCCGCCCCTGAGGCCCCGCCCTGCTGTATGGAGGTGTTGTGTGACAGAGTTGTGTTTTTCAGGGAGGAGAACGAGAGCGTGCTGCAGCTGAAGGGGCTGACCCCCACGGGGACGCTGCCTTTGGGAGTCCTGTCCGGAGGACGACAGACCCTAAAGCACGGTGAGCCAACCGCCTGATGACCTTTGACCCAAATCCAGCTCACACTAACCCCCCCATGCCTGCACCCCCACACTAACCGCCCCGACCTGCTCACCATCACTGCAGCACAGCGGAGTCTGCACCTGCTGCCAGAGTTTCTCTTTTCCAACGTTCCCTGAACGCAGGATTGAGCCTTTTTAGAGGTGGGGGGGTACCTGGTGATGTTTCCCCCAGCTCAGTGTGTGGGGCAGCAGGATGCAGACTCTGCTCTAACACCCCCCTCCCTGATGATGACGATAACTGTTCCAGCTCTGGGAATGTTACCCTGTGTGGGCGGGGCGGGGGGCGGGGTTTGTGATGACTGACTCCATGGTAACAGGACTGACATGTAACCTTCTCTCCATCTGTTTGGGCATGGCTGCTCTGCTCACGCTTACACAGCAACGGTAGAGGCAGAGGAGGCCCGAGGTACGAGTCTGAGCACAACTACACACACACACACACACACACATCTACACACACACACACACACACACACATCTACACACACACACACATCTACACACACACACCTACACACACACATCTACACACATTTTCTGACAAAAACACACAGACATTCACATTGATTATCAGGGGGAGTTCTGGTTCTGGTTCTGGTTCTGGTTCTCTAACAGACTTGTGTGCCCCCCCCCTGCAGCCATCCAGGGCTTCAACCCGCAGCATAAGATCCAGAGCTTCGAGGAGGCCCGCGGTCTGGACCGCATCAACGAGAGGATGCCCCCCCGCCGCGACAGCAAGCAGCAGGAGGCGCCCCCCTCCCTCTACAACCTACCGGCCGGCACCGGACCCCCGGACAAAAACGGCACCAACGCTCAGGCCTAGTCCCCCCGTTCCTCCCTCTCTCCTTCCTGCCTCCTCCCCCCGCCCCCCTCTTGGAGTGGGGGGGGGGGTCGGTTCGAGCGATTATTTATTTTCTCATCGATTAAAAATCGTAGTTTGAGACTGAAGGGAGGAACGACGAGCGCCTTTGTTTGTTTTCAGTCTGGAGGGAGGGGGGTCAGGGAGGGGCTCATTCAGATGCTGTTTCTGCTCTCTCTCTCTCACACACACACTCACACACACACACTCACACACACACACACACCTTTCTTATGCCAACAACAGTGTGACTGAGCTCTGCGGGGCGAGTATTCGTTTCTGTTCCTCTTTCAATGTGACGCTTTTCTGTTTTTTACACTTAGACTTAAGTAAAGGGGGGGGGCATGAAGCTACCACAGTCTTCCTCACTGATCTTCATCCAGAAGGAATCTGTGGAGTCAGAGTTCTGGAAAACCCAAAACCTGAAATCTGCTGTTTGGGTTTAGAGTGAAAACGGATTCAAATCTCCATGAAATTAGAACCAGAAAAACTCAAAGGACCGAAATGAATGAATAACCATGGGGGGGGGGGGGGGCTGTACCTTATATGAACATATCTAAATGTACAGAAGCGTTTTGTTTGCAGCTCGCTTTGAAACTTTGTGGATTTCATGGCTCATTTCTGTACAACTGTCACTCATTCAATAAACAACCCAAAGCTGCACAAGTGTGAGTCTGTGTGTGGTGTGTGTGTGTGTGTGTGTGTGTGTGTGTGTGTGAGTCTGTGTGTGTGTGTTAGTGTGTGAGTCTGTGTGTGTGTGTGTTTTTGTGTGTGTGTGTGTGGTGTGTGTGTGTGTGAGTTTGTGTGTGTGCGAGTCTGTGTGTGTGTGTGTGTGTGTGTGTGTGTGTGTGTGTGTGTGTGTGTGTGTGTGTGTGTGTGTGTGTGTGAGTTTGTGTGTGTGTGAGTCTGTGTGTGTGTGTTAGTGTGTGAGTCTGTGTGTGTGTGTGTTTTTGTGTGTGTGTGTGTGTGTGTGTGAGTTTATGTGTGGTGTGTGTGTGTGTGAGTTTGTGTGTGTGTGAGTCTTTGTGCGTTTGTTTCCCTGCATTAGCGGGACAAATGATCAGAATACACGCAACACTGGAAGGACATTTTGAATTAGTAGGACAGGGCCAGTGTCCTCCTAATTCTTGAAAAAATCTAAGAATGTAGAAGGGTTCCTATTGGTCTACTAACCCTATAGAACAAAAAAAAAACAAAAAATGAAAAAGACCTCTTAGTACATATATACCCGTTTTTGTGTCTCACCTGTGTATGACTCACTATGCCCCTAGAGGCTGCATGTGGTATAGCAGGACCTCATGAATATTCACACATGAGTGAATATTAATGAGTTATGTCCTGGTAATTCTTACACTGTCCTTCTTATTCATGTATGGTGAGTGTCAGCTGGAATACTGAGAAATGCTCATAATTAGCCTTTCAATTGTTGTTAAAATGACACATAAAGCTTTATATTATTTTTACATAGGTTTCAAGTATCATTCACTATCACACAAAGGCAATTAAATACACAAAGTGGTTTGAAAAAGTATTCAACACATTGCAAATTCTGTCTTGTTTTGCTTGAATAAATGAATGAATTGGTAAAAGAATGAAGCTTTATTTCTATAGCTCTTTACAATGCCTTCAGGTGAACCAAAGTGCATCGCAATAGAAGAAAAAACAAAGCTTAAAATTAGGAATATTAAAAACCAAATAAAAACAGCATACAATTACAAAAAGTAGGCAACAAAAAATATATAAAAGACTAATCGAAGAATAGTGCAATAGAGCAAATCGAAGAAAATAATAAACACCAAATTCTAATCAGTAAAAAAAAAAACTTCTAAAAAAGTATGTTTTTAATTTACATTTTGAACTGTTAAGGTCAGATATCATGCACATTTCTCCAGGAATTTTATTCCATAACTGAGGACAAGATACCAAGGGGAAAGTACATTCATCCCAGCAATTCTGTTTTGACCTGGACACATTAAGCAGATACTGGTTAAAACTAAAGAATGGCCGTGGACAGTTAGCTCAGTTATGTAAATTGTGCCAAAAACAAGAAGAGCTTAACATTAAAAGTGTAAACTAAATTCTAAAAAGAACAGGAAGTCAGTGAAGTGACCTGAGTACTGGAGTGATATGTTCATGTCTGGATGTTCTAGTTAACAGTTGTGCTCATGTATTGTGGACTAACTAGAGGCGGTTCAGTACATGCTGACACCAAAGTACAGAGAGTTGCAGTAATTTATGCAGGAGGGGATCAAGGTGTGAATGACTATTTCAAGATTACTGCACCAGGAAGGTTTAGCTTTAGTTAAAAGGGGCAAGTGATAAAATCAACTTTTAAAAACAATGTCCATCTGTTTGTCAAATTTAAAGCAACTGTCATATATAACCCTCTGAATGCGAATGCTTTGAAGCATTCACACAATGAAGAATTCAGACCAGCTCCTCCAAGCTAAGGAAATTGGTCATTTTCAATGCCAACCCTGGTTGTGACAAAATAAATAAATACAAATAAAAAACTTTTTTTAAACATTTTTTATTTATGTATTTATTTATTTTTACCCATTGTGTTTTGGTTGGCATGCCCAGAGTTTCAGTTTGAATTTGTTTAGTATTTAGTATAAAAAAAATTGTCAGTCATAATACATTAAATGAAGAAACACAATAACTTGAAGAGCTGTTTGGGAGCTGAAAGAGAGGGGTCATTTTAGGGAGGGGATAAAAAAAGCCAGTTGTCTAAAAAAGCCAAATTTTTCATCAATACATAACATCATCATTAAGTCTGGCCTTCCATTGGCCAGAAGGCCACCCGTCAAAATTACAGCTGTGGGAGTTTTAAAGCTTGCAGA
This sequence comes from Oryzias curvinotus, assembly GCA_023969325.1. Lineage (NCBI taxonomy): Eukaryota > Metazoa > Chordata > Actinopteri > Beloniformes > Adrianichthyidae > Oryzias > Oryzias curvinotus. The sequence goes on along the minus strand of CM043717.1, from coordinate 30,688,717 downwards.
CTTCTGGGAGACCTGATGGTTCCCTAAAGATTCACACTCCACAGCAGTAGGGGGCAGTACCGCACGTTTGCGCTGGTTGGTACACACGTGTACGCCTCATCTGATCTGATCCAGGACTTTCGGCTAATGATCCTCAAGCGAAATAATTTCTTCTGCAGCCAGATTCTCTAGCGGTAAGGAATTAATGCAAAACGTATCACCTGACTGTGGACCAGGTAAGAACCATCCTTTTAAGTAATGTTTGTTGCTTTTCACTTTCACGGACTTTCGCCACCTCTCTTTCGAAGCTCGTCTGCTTTTCAATGCGCTAAAAGACCGCCGCTTACATCTTTGCATTGACTTTCGTTTTGTGGGGTTACCGAATGGATTTGGTTTAATGTGTACCTTTTAAAAACCATTAAATGCATCAAGTGCTCTTTAAATAGTGCGGTTTTGCTGTGTTCGGTGTTCATCTGTATGATTGGGGTTTTGGGTAAATACTGAGGTTCTTGTCGACAAGCTAATATCAAAATTAATTGATTGATTGGTTTATTTCAAGCGTAGATTGAAAAAAATACAGGACAAAACAATTATTTCAAACTCATCACAGAAACAATTAAATGCATTGATTAGAAAATAAAAAACAAAAATAAAACACACTTATGTCACATTTGGTTCATTTATTTTTTGTGATAATTAACTAAAGTCAGTCGAGTTTGATTGATTGCTTGAAAAGGAGTGGGAAGAAGCAAACATTTAAAATCCTATCTAGGGTTGTGCCGATGGACGATTTCAATGTCCATCATGATGGGTGACGGACATCACGATGGGGAGAGACCATCGTGAGGCCACGCCACCGCCACGCTACGAGTCGACATAATAAGACGCGGTTACATGAACAAAATAGCTTGATGGGATCAATGGTCGGATTAGAATCCTACCGTGTACATGAGCCCAGAAAAACGTTTTCAGATTATAACAAACGCTCACATGGGTCACACTTTCAGTCAGACCAAATCATTCGCACATGCGCAGTAGTGTTTGAAATACAGGAAGAGAAAAATAGTTCCACCGAGCGGCGACATAGATAGATTTGGCAGCTCGGTAATATACGAGATGATCTTCTAAATGCGCTTTTATTAATGTTACGGTTATTATGAAGCGCCTGTTCGCTTATCATTTTTATTTTAATCCGTGTGGTCAGTGCTTTTGCTGTTGAAGAACGGAGCCGGAAAGAAGCCCATTTAGCAGTATGCTAACAACACGGGCTAACAACATTAGCATGAACATAAAATGTATCCATGCGGGAAAGGCTGCAATCTGCATCCTGGCTGCACATAAATATGTGGGAATAACAGCAGCCTTTATTTAGTCGGGACACGACTGGAAACACAAATCCACGTCATTGTTTGAACGGTTTCTAAGGATTGAGCGACATTTCTGCTTTGAAGCTAACAGCGCCCCACAGCCCCACATTAGACTATTTAATTCCCAGTATATGATAACTTTGCATTGTTTCTTTTTTTACTACACTCCTTTCCTTGTGATGTGTTACTTGTAGGTCAAGGTGTGTTCAGCTCCCGGCCCTTTCAAAAGGGAGATTTCCTTCTTGAATACAGAGGACAACTCATATCTAAAAAGCAACAAGAAAGCAGACTGAGATTTTACCTTGATGCCCTGAAGTTTTTTTTGTTTGATTTCCAGTTCAATAGAAAGTTGTTATGGTATGTATTTTCTTTTTTTAAAGGTAATGTCATCTCTACTCTCTTATTGGTAAAAAGTAGTTTTAGTGATGAAATACAGTCTAAGACAAGGTTAAACATTTGTAATTTTCCATGGAAGTTTTAGGTTGTAGCAGGAATGTTATTTAGTCTTAAATATTCAATGGGCTCAATGACTTCCCTATGTAGCATAACTTATTGTCTGCTTTATATTTTAGTATTGATGCTGCTAGAGAGGACGGGTCACTTGGAAGACTAATAAATGATGATGAAGTGAGCTCAAACAGCAAAATGACCATTACCAGAGTGAATGGAGAACCCCATCTCTGTTTATTTTATTGGTCCTGGAGAAGAAATCACCTATAATTATGGTGACTCCGAATGGCCATGGAGAATCAAGGTATCTGTAAAATAATTGTTGTGCTTCAAAATAATGTATAATACTATATTTAAATTAAAGAATATGATTTACTCTTCATCCTTTCATCTCAAAAATCCAAAGAAAAGAAAAGTCAATCAGCAGAAGAGAATCCACCCACTTCCAGGTCCTGTCCAGATGACACACCGCAGGTAAATTTTAAATGCCTATTAATTACAGAAACATTTAGGGGTTTAAATATTGAATAGTATTAAGGTACATGGATCACTGGTAACATGTACCATAAATGATGCCTGTATTTGATAGAATAACTTTTGAAGCATGAACGGGACAAAGCAGGTTGTCCCATAAAGCGCTCTTACACACGTGTCCTGTGTAATACTCAACTGGACAAGTTCTGACATTAGCGGGACATAGTGTTAAAACTAGTATACTGGAATTGAAGTTGTCCTAATGATCGCTCTTACACACATGTCCTGTGTAATACTCAACTGGACAGGTCCAGGTTTTAGCAGGACTATTTGCTCAGTGTTTAAGCAAAGAATCTCATTCAGCTTCCATCCTTTCATCTCAGAAATCCAAAGAAAAGTCCATCTGCAGAAGAGAATCCACCCACTTCCCGGTCCTCTCCAAACGACACAGAGCAGGTAAATTTCAGTTTAAATACCTATTTAACAATTGTAGAAACATTTAGGTATTTAAATATTGAGTAGTATTAAGGTACATGGATCACTGTTAACATGTAGCATAAATGATGCCTGTATTTGATAGAATAACTTTTGAAGCATGAATGGGACAAAGCAGGTTGTCCCATAAAGCGCTCTTACACACGTGTCCTGTGTAATACTCAACTGGACAGGTTCTGACAATAGCGGGACATAGTGTTAAAACTAGTATACTGGAATTGAAGTTGTCCTAATGATCGCTCTTACACACATGTCCTGTGTAATACTCAACTGGACAGGTCCAGGTTTTAGCAGGACTATTTGCTCAGTGTTTAAGCAAAGAATCTCATTCAGCTTCCATCCTTTCATCTCAGAAATCCAAAGAAAAGAAAAGTCCATCTGCAGAAGAGAATCCACTCACTTCCAGGTCCTCTCCAGACGACACACTGCGGGTAAGTTCAGTTGAAATACCTATTTAACAATTGTAGAAACATTTAGGTATTTAGATATTGAGTAGTATTAAGCTGCACAGTGGTGCAGTGGTTAGCGCTCTTGCCTCACAGCAAAAAAGCCCCCGGTTCAAGTCCTGGCTGGGGAACCCGAAACAGAACTTCAATGGGGGACATTTCTGTGTGGAGTTTGCATGTTCTCCCCATCTACATTTAGGTATTTAAATATTGAGTAGTATTAAGGTACATGGATTACTGGTAACATGTAGCATAAATGATGCCTGTATATGATAGAATAACTTTTGAAGCATGAATGGGACAAAGCAGGTTGTCCCATAAAGCGCTCTTACACACGTGTCCTGTGTAATACTCAACTGGACAGGTTCTGACATTAGCGGGACATAGTGTTAAAACTAGTATACTGGAATTGAAGTTGTCCTAATGATCGCTCTTACACACATGTCCTGTGTAATACTCAACTGGACAGGTCCAGGCTTTAGCAGGACTATTTGCTCAGTGTTTAAGCAAAGAATCTCATTCAGCTTCCATCCTTTCATCTCAGAAATCCAAAGAAAAGTCCATCTGCAGAAGAGAATCCACCCACTTCCCGGTCCTCTCCAAACGACACAGAGCAGGTAAATTTCAGTTTAAATATCTATTTAACAATTGTAGAAACATTTAGGTATTTAAATATTGAGTAGTATTAAGGTACATGGATCACTGGTAACATGTAGCATAAATGATGCCTGTATTTGATAGAATAACTTTTGAAGCATGAATGGGACAAAGCAGGTTGTCCCATAAAGCGCTCTTACACACGTGTCCTGTGTAATACTCAACTGGACCGGTACTGACATTAGCGGGACATATTGTTAAAACTAGTATACTGGAATTGAAGTTGTCCTAATGATCGCTCTTACACACATGTCCTGTGTAATACTCAATTGGACAGGTCCAAGTTTTAGCAGGACTATTTGCTCAGTGTTTAAGCAAAGAATCTCATTCAGCTTCCATCCTTTCATCTCAGAAATCCAAAGAAAAGAAAAGTCCATCTGCAGAAGAGAATCCACCCACTTCCAGGTCCTCTCCAGACGACACACCGAAGGTAAATTTCAGTTTAAATACCCATTTAATAATTGTAGAAACATTTAGGTATTTAAATATTGAGTAGTATTAAGGTACATGGATCACTGGTAACATGTAGCATAAATGATGCCGGTATTTGATAGAATAACTTTTGAAGCATGAATGGGACAAAGCAGGTTGTCCCATAAAGCGCTCTTACACACGTGTCATGTGTAATACTCAACTGGACAGGTTCTGACATTAGCGGGACATAGTGTTAAAACTAGTATACTGGAATTGAAGTTGTCCTAATGATCGCTCTTACACACATGTCCTGTGTAATACTCAACTGGACAGATCCAGGCTTTAGCAGGACTATTTGCTCAGTGTTTAAGCAAAGAATCTCATTCAGCTTCCATCCTTTCCATCCTTTTGAAGTGGTGTCCGAAATATGTTTTTTTTATTTTCTACCCTCCATGTGGAGGGAACCTGACCCCTCCCTTGCGAAGGGGTTCCGCTGTGCTGTGCAATCACTTTTCTTAATGTGGGTGCGCTCTAAAGCACAGAAGTTTAAATGTAAATTTAAGTAATGACTTTGTTGTAGCATGACCCTTTTGAAGTTAGATAACTGCTGTTATGTATATTAGAGCAGTGGAAGCGCTGCGCTTTTGTAAGCTGACCATCGACTAATGGTGACGTCCAAGTTTTGAGACACTAATTTTTATAAGTCTCTGTTTGGAGTGCTAAATTTAGGGGTGGGGAGAAGGGAAGAATTTAGATTGGGCCTAAAAATCTCCTGAAATGGGTGTCTAATTTCAAACTGTGTTTTATCTTTTTTAGCTGCTGAGCAAGAAGAGAAATGAATGAAGCAAATAAAACGACCCTGGTCCAAAGAAGAAGTAAACGCTGTCATGAGACACCCCAAGGAACATATAATGAAGGGAAAACTTGCTTCCATGATAGAATGTGGGCAGTGCAAAAAGGCAGAGAATCCTGTTCTTGACAACCGTACCCTACAGAACATCAGAGACTTTGTGAGAAATCGTGATATTACCATGAAAAACAAAAAGTAACCCAGCGAACATTTCCATATGGCCCATATGGTTTACCTTTGGGCTGAATTTCTGGGCCCCGGGTGGGTTTGTCCACGAGTTCCGTGGTGGCCCCTTCTGTGTTTGCACACACTGGCTTAGATAGGAACTCAGTGGTCTGGATCCCCAACGCTAACCAGCTGCCCAGTGGAAAGCATTGTGTGCCAAGAACCTGCCTTACGGATAGTGTAGCGAGTTAGCGAGCTACACTGTCTACCGAGCCAGATTACTGAGTGCCCATTCAAGCTAATGTGGGCAAACACAGATGGGGCCACTGTGGAACCTGTGAACAATCCCACCCTGGGCTCAACAATTCAGCCCAAAGGTAAGCCATGTGGGGCCCACTTTCAAATGTTTGCTAAATGAAGATTTTTGATATATAGTATATAGAAGTATGAATAAGCAGTTAAGGCTTAAATATTGTTTTTCTGTTCAGTTGTCAAGAGGTTATTTCTTTATTTGCCTTTACATTAGAAAGAATATAATTTTGAAGTAAGCACTTATGGCTATGTATTTTTTTTCTGAAAACTATCTTTTCATTAGACAGAACAATAACAATAAATAAGCACTAGATTCATGAATGTTTTTCCATTTAAAACTGCATATTCTTGTCACCTTTTTGACAAGACTAAGTTTTGTTCAAAATTTTTGCTGTATTTGCTTTTCATTTCACAAATAGAACTGTCATAAGCATTTAAATGTACTTTTTTATGTTTATAAAAACAATGATTACAGTGAACTACACAGTATAAAAGTTCAACAAAAGTATTTTTGTGTGGGAGGACCCATCAAGGTCGTTGGGTCCTTTGAAGTCACGTTTTAGACATGTTTGTGTGTTTGTATACTGTGGACCTCATAAATACTCTTTTTGTCAGAGGCGGGGCTAATGGAGCTCATTAAAATGTCCTGGTAATGTTGTGTTTTGTCATGTATTAGAATTTCTTGTTGTAATAACTTTTTTCAAATTTTGAACTGGGTTATGTGAAGTACCGCCACAAATAGATTTTTTGAGATACTGCTTGTCCTTAGAAATCAAGCAGAAAGGGGTGTCCCCATAATGTAGTAACAAACGTGTTTGAAAAAACGGTCCTTCTAATCCACCAAAACCCGTATGTGTGTGTGTGTGTGTGTGTGTGTGTGTGTGTGTGTGTGTGTGTGTGTGTGAGTTTGTGTGTGTGTGAGTCTGTGTGTGTGTGTTAGTGTGTGAGTCTGTGTGTGTGTGTGTTTTTGTGTGTGTGTGTGTGTGTGTGTGAGTTTATGTGTGGTGTGTGTGTGTGTGAGTTTGTGTGTGTGCGAGTCTGTGTGTGTGTGTGAGTCTGTGTGTGTGTGTGAGTCTGTGTGTGTGTGTAAGGAGGAGGAGTTCTCAGGTGGGTCGTTTGGACCTCCTGGTCTGGTTCTGATGGGGGGGGGGGGGGGGGGGTCGTCTCCAGCTCTGGAAGGAGATCCACTGACCTCCACAGAGGAGGAGGAGTCTGCTTCACAGACAGCCTCACCTGCACAGGTGATCCCTGACAGGAAGTGAGGTCATCAAAGGCGCTGTGAAACCATGAGGCTGGAGAGGAGGAGCTGCAGCCCCCTCTGCAGGACGCTAAGAGGAACCGCCGGTAAACCGGAGGGTTTCCTGTTTTCAAAATAAAGGCCTGACGGACATTTATTTTGTATTCCAGCAGAAGTTTATGTTTGGGAGACCTGAAGTATAAAGACACCAAAGATCAAAGCCTGGGGGGGAACATTTATGACAGGATTGGTTCTAGCTTCTTCCTGCCTGTTGAAGCCGAACAGAAAAAACAACCAAATCAAATCCAGACATTTAGTTCCTGAAGGAGAAGCAGATCCATCCTAGATCCTTCCAGAGGCTTCCTTTAGGGGGCGCCACAGCAGATCACACCAGCTTTGGCTTCAGGTTTATGGCAGATGCCCTTCCTGACCCAACACCGTTCACCACTGACTGTATCTGAGACCTGGACTGAGTGGCCCCGCCCCCCAGTGTTCCTTTTAATAATCCTAATTTTTTCATATTTTGTCTGTAGTTCGTCATTAACGGATCAATCAGATGCCTTAATAAAAGTAGGCGGAGCCTGATGGCCCACCACGTCCAAAACGTTTGGCAGATTTTGTGTAGTCTGCTTTCAAGTGGTAGGGGGTGTGGCCTTTCAACAAGCTCACTCCTGACTGGAGGGAGGGGTTGCCATAGAAATGTCGACTTGAACCAATCACTGCTGACTAATAACCTCTGGCTCCAACATGGCGGCGTCCGTAAGGCGAGGGAATTGGAATAAACCATTTTCTATGGGGGCGGGGCCACTCTCAGTCCAGTTCTCTGATGCAGTCGATGGCGTTTACCAGACTTGGGACAGGCACATGAAAGCATCGCAGGGCGCCCCCAGGGGGTCGTGGGAGCTGACAGTCCCTGGTGGCTCCAGATGGTCTCAGGTCCAAACCCGGTTTTGTTTTGGGTCAGAACTGTGAGCAGAAACGGTTTTTACTAAACATACTGAGGCTTTCAGCAGCTGATGGCTTTGTTGTCATGGTGACCGTATCAGTCGTCCTGCAGATCTCTGAGCCTCTTCCTCTGGACGTGCAGCAGTGATGACGATGAAGATGAGGATGAAGGGGTGGGGGGTGAATGGGCAGATATGCAGTAGAATAGTGCAGATTTGCAAGCGGGAGGGGGGGGTTATAAGTGCAGCCAGCATGTCAGCGGCTCAGTCCAGGTCGGGACGCTCTTCCAGGCGTCTGGTTGGTTAGTAAGATGCTGGCGCCCAGATGTGAGGTTCCGACCCGGTTCCTCCTGGTCCTCTCAAAGCAGGAACTTCAAGTGTTCACCGAGAATGAGGTCACTTCCTGTTAGAAGAGCGAGGCTTTCTTCTTCAGTTCGTTTCGTCTCCATAGCGACAGGCGGTCGAACTCGGCCATCGACATCCCAAACACTCGCTGGAAGTCGTCCGCCGACAGATGCCTCTGACGGGACAGGAAACAACCCCCCCGTCAGTGAGGCCGGCCCACATAGTCAGACGCAGAGGGGCGGCGAGCCTCACCTCCAGACGGGTGCGGTCCACTCCGGGAGGCAGCTTGGAGCGCCCCCTGTGGGTCACGACCAGGGCTTCATACGGAAGAATCTGTGCAAAAGAGACGAGGTGGGGGGGTCAGTGGGTGGGGGGGTCAGCACGGGACAGTCAGCGCCTTCACCGCCTCAATCTGTGATGTCGTAAACCCGTTTGATTGACAGGAACGCCTCAGTCTCAGGAGAAAACACGTTAGCTTAACGCTAACATTGAGGCTGAAAAGCTGCAGGTGACCATGAAGGAGACGGTCGCCTGCAGCTGACTGACGGTCGTCCCGTTTGGATCAACCGGTGCAAAAGCACCAGAATGAACCCCCCCCCCCTGAGATGTTTTAGCCACACACGGGATTCAGGAAGTTAACAAACGAGCTGGGACGTCGATAACGGTGCTGTTGTGTTCCTCACGTCAGGAATTTGTACGACAAACTCCTCAGAGGAACACAAAATAAACACAAAGAGAGGCAGAATCTGTCAGCTTCACCTTCTGCTCCAGGATGCTCGGCAGAGAGTTTCCTCGGTCCATGCGGTCCCTCCGAGAATCTCCGTTCTGCAGACAAGAAGGCACACTGCTGCAGTACCGCCACAGAGCAGCAGGGGGCGGCAGGGAAACACACAGCCCGTTCAGCACAAAAGGGGTGTGTTTGGTGTTTTAAAGGAGTTCATGAGGGAGGGTATCTAGAAAATACTTCAGCGTTAAAACGGCAACAACAGCATCGTTGGGAATCGGGAGCAGAAGAAAAAATGCTGTTTAAAAAAGATCGTATTTGTGATGCAACAAGTGAAATGGGCGGGGCCAAAGTCTCCAAATAAATAAATAAGAAACGTTTAGAAAATATTGAGTTTGAGAAGAAGTCTGACTTAAAAAAATGAAACAGAACAAATCCTCCCAGATTATAAAGCAGAGCTGGTTTAGGTCATGCTGTGAAAGTGTGCGCGCACACACACACACACACACACACACACACACACACACACCATGCTCACCTGAGCGGCTGCTGAACGCCACAAAGATCAGAGAGATCCAGAAAAGGAGGAGAGTCATGATCAGAGGAGAAAGTCTGTTTTCATATTTTCTGAGCATCAAATGTTGTCTCAGGCCAACAGGAACTTCCTGTCAGCTGACCTTTAGAGGGCGGAGTCTCGTACCTGCTGGGTTTTTGTCTCCGTCTGTGGAAAACTCTGCCGACTGCATCTGAAACCCAGAGACTTGGTTAGAGTCCCTCAGTCCACTCGTCAGCGTTTCTATCATAAAGACGTTTCTTTTACTCAAAAAAGTAGAACCAGAGGCGGAGGGGGGGGCGATTGCCTGGGGCCCCCGACTCTCTAGGGGCTAAACACGTAACGAAAATGTCTCAAATAAATTTGACGTCCATCATATTATATAGTCTGTCATGAAAAAACACGGAACTGGCTAAAACCTGATCCTGTAAAAGTGATTCCCCCGTCCTTCTGCAGCAATGGTATATTCCAGTCAGTTTAGCGTATTTCCTGTTTCACTGAAGCAGAGGCTGCAGGAGAGATGACGATGAGTCGGGTTGATGGTTCCTTTAGTTCCTCAGCGTAGAACAATCATGCAAAGTTTGTTTGTATTATTTACATTCTAGACATTTTTATTTCATTTCTCCATTTCTATATTTGTCACCAAAAGTACGAATAAAATAAGAAAAACAAGATGAGAATAAAAAACTCTGATTCTTTTGCTTCTTTAGTAAAACCTGACAAAAGACAGAAAATAATATTTATTTCTTCTAAGAAGTGAAGATGAATAAATGTTTTGTCAATCATATCAAATACATTTCTTCATTATTTAGATGGGATTTCAGTTTTTCAATTCTTATCAGAACATTTTGATTTTTTGACATCAGTGTTTTTTTTAAGTGGACCCTAAAGTTAAAAATCATAAATCTCCATAATACAACAGCTGCAGAGGCCCCATGAGGCCCCATGAGGCTCCATGAGGCCCCATGAGGCCCCATGAGGCCCCATGAGGCCCCATGAGGCCCCATGAGGCTCCATGAGGCTCCATGAGGCCCCATGAGGCTCCATGAGGCTCCATGAGGCCCCATGAGGCCCCATGAGGCCCCATGAGGCCCCAAACTGCTAATAATAAATATTTATTTTCCTGATAAAATAGTGTTCGGGTGGTGATTCTTGTAAATTCCTTTATTTATACGTAGATTTTCAGAATAATAAGAAAAGGTTGTAAACACTATAAATATATAAATATAATTTCAATATGTATATTTATATATTTTACTCTTCAATTTTCTATTTCTTTAAAAATATTTTGTTGAATTAAAAACATCTTAAATTGTCTAATATAAAAATACTTTTTATGGAGGAATAATAAAATATGACTTTCACAAAAACTTTTGCTGAAAACAAACTCAATCTTCAAATGTATCGAATTATTTTCTACATGAATGTGAGAACGAATCAGTTCTTACTCTGGTCAGAGCGGAACGTGACGGAGACTTTGAAGAAGCAGCAGACAAACCTGGAGACACAAGAACCGCAGCTAAGAAAAGCCCCGCCCACAGAGGCCTCTCCTCGTCTGCGCAGGCTCCTCCAAGCTCCACAAGGGAGCACGCAGGAGCCTGCGCAGACGAGCTACATCAGACGAGTCAGCGCAGGCGAGCTGCAGGCAAGCTGCAGGCGACTGCAGACGAGCTGCAGGCGACTGCAGACGACTGCAGGCGAGCTGCAGGCAAGCTGCAGGCGACTGCAGACGAGCTGCAGGCGACTGCAGACGACTGCAGACGAGCTGCAGACGAGCTGCAGGCGTACTGTTGTGCATGTGCGTTCTGTCGGGGAGCGACTGTGTCTTCCTCCGGAAGTGGACGGCTTTCTCCTTCTCCTCCTTGAGGATCAGACGGCCCAGGTTGGACTGGATCTGAAGATGCAGCAGAAACACCAGAGAACAGGAGGTCAGAGGTCAGAGGTCAAGGTCACCTCCTCGTCCCTCAGAGTTGGGCGGCGGTCACAAACCCTCTGCAGCTCCTGCTCCTGCAGCGTCTCCGCCTCCTCTGTCAGGTCTTCAAACTCGTCCTCCTCCTGCAGCTTCTTCTTCTTCCGCTCGATCTCTGTGGGGGAGGGGGGCGGTGTCAGAGCGGTTTCGGATCGGCGCGCGGCGGTCCGTGTGTCTGTGTGCTGTTACCCATGGCGGCCAGCGAGGGGGGGCAGGGCCAGTACTCGGTCTCGATCTTGGAGGGCATGTTGGGGTCGGGGGGCTGAGCCGCGGGGAACTTGGCGGCCTTAACCACGCTGCTGCCCTCCCCGTGTTTGAGGGCGTCTGCAGACGCAGAGCAGCTGCTGAGCGGCGGCGGCGAACGCAGACGTGCGACAGGCGGCTGACCTTACCGTGTTTGTAGATGGGGGGCTTCCTGTAGATGTTGGTCCCGTTATCTGGAAGGAGATCAGAAGATTCTGCATCAGAGACGCAGGAATTCTCCAGGAACCGAAGCTTTTCCTCCAGAACAAAACTCTGAATCTGCAGCTAAAGACCAAAGACAGAACATACGGGGGGGGCAATAAGTATTCAACCACCCCCCCAATTGTTCAAGTTCTCCCACTTAAAAGATGAAAGAGGCCTGTAATTTCCATCATAGGTAAACCTCAACTGTGAGACAAAATAAGAAAATAAGATCCAGAAAATCCCACCGACTGATTTGTAAAGAATTCATTTGTAAATTAAGGTGGAAAATTAGTATTTGTTCATCTACAAACAGGAAAGATTTCTGTCTCTCAGAGCTTCTTCTGTAGAGGATCCTCTGTCCTCCACTGTTACCTGTATCAATGACTCCTGTTTGAACTGGTTATCTGTCCACAGCCTCACACAGTCCCACTCCAAACTCCACTATGGAGACCAAAGAGCTGTCAGAGGACACCAGAAACCAGACTGTTGACCTGCAGCAGACTGGAAGACTGAATCCTGCAACAGGTAAGCAGCTTGGAGTGAAGAAATCCATTATTAGGAAATGGAAGACGTACACGACCACTGATGACCTCCTTCCATCTGGGGCTCCCCCCAAGATCTCCCCCCGTGGGGCCAGAATGATCACAAGTGATCTAGAGAAGGACCTGCAGAGAGCTGTAGTAAAGTAACAAAGACTACCAGTGATCCAGAACTGCTTTAATGTGTGGACCGTGGTGTAACACAAAGAACTTTTGTTTTTAACCAAATACTTCTTTTCCAGCATCATTTACAAATACATTCTTGAAAAATCAATCAGTCAAAGGATTTTCTGGATCTTATTTTCTCGTAGTTGATGTTTATTTCAAGCTTCTCTCGTCTTTTTAGGCGGCAGAACTTGAACATTTGGTGGCTGACTGGATAACAGTGCAGTTAGACATGGAAGGCGGGGCTTAGATTGGTCTGAAAGGAAATTGTGCACGTCCATGAGTGTGCACGTGCGTGCGGTGGTCACCTGGGCGGTGGAAGTGCTGCAGGCTGCTGCTGATCTTGCGTCCTGCCTGCAGCTGCAGCGTGGATCCTCCAGGTGAGCCGCTCTCGCTCTCTGCCCGCCGACCTGTCACCTGGACAGAGAAGGTGGAGATTCTGATCGACCAGCTGAGGTTCTGCTGGATGGGGGCTCTGATGAGCAGACACCCCCGTTCCTTCTGGGGTCGCCATAGTAACCTGAGGGAGGAGCAAAGCTCCCCATAGACGGCTAAAGGTTCTTCTGTTCAGACACGAAGCAGAACAGAGATCCGGATGCTGCAGAAACTGAAAAGTGGGCGGAGCTCTTACCTCAGGAGACACGGCGGGCGACATGGCGGGAGGAGACAGGGAGCGCTGCAGAGACAAACAGATCCTGCTGAGTCGGCCGTCGCAGACGCCGCCGTCACATGATCAACATGAAAAGCGCCGCCTTGTGTCTGCAGGTGGAGGTCCACATGCACGAGCGTGGTGTGTGCGCGCACCTCTCTGCGTGGAAGGTCGAGGGGGGAGAAGCTCAGGTGGGGCTGGTAGGTCATCAGGTCGGGCCGCTCCACCTGCAGGATGGCTTTGTCTTTGGGCAGCGCCGCCAGGTCTTTGTAGCCCACGACCTGGTCGTTCAGCCGGGTCTGTGCTCACGTGCACGCGCACACACACACGCACACACACACACACACACACACACATACACACACACACACACAGCACATGGGGAGATGTTTCCTGCTGATCCTCAAAGTAGAAATGCTTCAGTTTTTCTGAGAAATCTTTCTGTCTAGAAACGGATCTGAGTTCAGGAAACGTCTGCAGGAGAACCCGGAGAACCTGGTTCCAGGTAGGACCCCCCCGTCAGAACCATCACATCAACCGTCAACATGAGGAACGTTGTGTCCCAAACAAACATGTCTCCTTCACTTCCTGTTTACATGTTTGCAGGAAACAAACAAATGGTGTTGTTGCTGTTTTCCATCCATTTCTCATCTGTGTTTGTTGGTAACAGGAACAGAAGCCCCCCCCCCTAAGAAAAAAACCCTGAGATGTTTCCTCCAAAAGAGTCAGAGCTCCTTCAGGTTTAACCGTTTAAACAAACAGGAAGCTCCTCATCACGTGATGAAGATGATGATGAGGATGTTTTTCACGCCACCGCTCCTTCAGCAGCTGCCGTCTAAACGCGTTGAGCATAGCTTTTCCATCCCAGACGTCACTGCAAACAGCTGACAGGATATTTTACAGACGGACGGTGTTCATCGTTAACGAAGTTCCAACGTTTTGTGAAGCTGAGAAAAGCGTCTTTGTGGCGACATTTCTCCACCGTCCGTTTGTCTGAACTCGATTGTGACTCCCAGACGTTTGCTTTCACAGTTTGTAGCATTTGATTAGCATGATTAGCTTTGTACAAAATTACCGCTGATTTTCCTTTAAGTCTTTTTCAGAGCAGCTTTAGCTTTTGTTTGACGTCAACTCTGAACCATTTTGACCTTTTTTAGCTACTGTCCCATAAATCCTATCAACGACCCTTTCAGGTTCATTTTTGTTGTGTTCTTCCTGTTTCTGGCTGTAAATTCAGCTTCACAGGTTGCTGGGATAGGCTCCAGCAACCTGTGAGCGAAACAGGATGATGGATGGATGGATGATGGATGGATGGATGGATGGATGGATGGATGGATGGATGGATGATGGATGGATGGATGGATGGATGATAGATGGATGATGGATGGATGATGGATGATGGATGATGGATGGATGGATGGATGATGGAGATGGATGATGGATGGTGATGGATGGATGATGGATGATGGATGGATGATGGATGGATGGTGATGGATGGAGATGGATGATGGATGGATGATGGATGAGGGATGGATGAGGATGGATGGATGAGGGTGATGGATGATGGATGGATGATGGATGGTGGATGGATGGATGGATGGATGGATGGGATGGATGGATGTGGATGGATGGATGGATGATGGATGGGATGGGTGATGGATGGGGATGGATGGATGGATGGATGGATGGATGATGGATGGATGGATGATGGTGATGGACTGGATGAATGGAATGAGATGAGGATGGATGAATAGATGTGAGATAGATGGCTGTGATGGAGGATGCTGGATGATGGATGGATGGAGATGGATGGGATGATGGAGGATGGATGGATGATGGATGGATGATGGATGGATGATGGATGGATGATGGATGGATGGATGGATGGATGGATGATGGATGGATGATGGATGTTGTCATGGGTCTTTGTTGGTGTGGGGGGGTGGGGGTACCATGATGCCGGGGGCCGGAGAGCCTGGCGTGCTGGCTTCCTTGGAGGACGGCAGGTTGACTGGGGTCACCCGACCCTCCACCTGTGGGGTCACAGAAGGAGGTGGAGGAGAAATGTGGGCCGAGTGTCCTGATGATGAAGATGATGAAGATGATGAAGACGGTTTACCTTCTGCATGTCTGGAGACGGCGGTCCTCCGTTGGCTTCAGAGCAGCTGCAGAGGACAGAGGACAGACGGTGAGTCCACGGCCTCCCGCCATGACTCATCAGAATCAGAGCAGAGTAATCAGATTACATCTCTGAATGCTTCTTAAGTCCTCAGGAGGAGGAGCATCCAGCAAACGTGACAGGAGCAGATCACAAAAGATGAGGGGGGCATCTGCAACAGAGGCTGGGGGGGGGGGGGTCAATTCCCACGCCGCGGTGAGGTCCTCTACACCACAGAAGCTTCTACCATGTTGGATCTGGACGTGAGACGCTCAGACACCAGCGTGTGACGTTAGAGCGGCTGGCGGTCCGGTTGTTGGACTTCCTGTCAGTCCAACAGCTTCCTGGACCAGAACAGTCCTGAGACCAGTTTGGGTTGTTTCACGGTGATCCGGTGTGACTCCAGATTACAGTCTGGCTAAAAGACTTTGGGTCCAGGACCCGGACTGGACCTTCATGAGACTCAGACTCTCTACCGTCGTTGTGGGTTTCTACCGTGCCCCCCCCCCCGTCTGCCACGGTAGAAACCCACATTTCCTGCTGGGTCGTGTCAGATTCAGCACTAAGGTGGGGGGGTCGCTAACTGACAGGAACCCCCCCCCCCTCAGACTCTTAACAGCATGAGCGCTGTCTGCATCAGCGAGGGGGGGTCCATCCTTTACCCAGTTTATCAGCTCCCCCAGCCGGGACAACGCCCCGCCGCTGCCCAACCGCCGCTGCCGTGGTAACACCCCCCCTCCAGGGAGGATGAGACAGGATCAGGTCTTCATCCTCCTCCCAAGTGTGTGTGTGAGTCTGTGACACACAAACACACACACACAAACACACACCAACACACAAACACACACCAACACACAAACACACACACACACACACAGCTGTGTGTGTGACAGATTGTCCTCCAGAGGACGCGTTCCTAAATCTGAGTTTGTGTTGTTAAAGTGGAAGCAGAGATGAAGATGCTGAGGTTCAGGATGGATCAGGAATGAGGACATCAGAGGGACAGAACCGGTTCTGGTTCTGGAGATCCAGTCAGACTGAGATGATGGGACATGTCCAGAGGAGGATTCTGGATGATGAAGACATGAAGGTAGCTGCTGGTAGAGGATGAAGGAAACAGACGGAGGAAGCTGATTGGCTGTGGAGACCCTGAAGGAGAAGGAGGTACCCCCACCCCCACCCCCACCATCCAGACTCCAGGTACAGGGACGAGGTCTTCCTCCATCCACTGGTTCCTGATCAGACCTGGAAGACGACCAGGAGAGGAGATCTGGACTTTGTGTGTGTGTGTTTGTATGTTTGTGTGTGTGTGTTTGTATGTTTGTGTGTGTGTGTTTGTATGTTTGTGTGTGTGTGTTTGTATGTTTGTGTGTGTGTGTGTATGTTTGTGTGTGTGTGTGTATGTTTGTGTGTATGTTTGTGTGTGTGTGTGTTTGTATGTGTGTGTGTTTGTGTGTGTGGACAGCAGCAGACTGAAGGCTGAAGGTTTTATCAGAGCTTTTAGCTGTCAGAGTCATCGATATGGGTTTATGGGGGTGTGTGTGGGTGTGTGTGGGTGTGTGTGTGTGTGTGTGTGTGTGTGTGGTCACTAATGGACCCCCTCCCCCGCAGGGTGAAGGTCTAAATGTAGATAATCCAGCAGGAACATCTGATTGTGAGGAGGAGCACAGAACCGGAGGTTCTGGGCTGAACAGGAGCGCCGCCTCCCTCCTGCAGAACCTCCTGTTTTAGAGAAGAACTGGAGGACCAGCGGGTCGAACCTCTTCCGGACCATCCGGACCGGGACGTTGGAGGATGAAGCGAGAAAATCCACCGGAAGCTTCATCAGATTAAAGGGCAGATTATCATTCGGGAGCCGCGCGGCCGCTGCTCGTGCACAGATGCTCTTCATCAGCCTCCTTCTACGGCTCAAGGACGCGCGTGCACGCGGAAAAGCGTGATGATGAAGAGGACCAGACCTTCGTCTGCGATCGAAGGCCGCAGTCCGCACGAGCCTGAGCGCGCGACTCTTCGCAAATCAGCTGTTAGTGTTTAGACGGCGGCGGGAGGGGGGGGGGGGGTCTGCTGCGGTGAAGGCGCGTGATGCCCGCGTGCGGGGGGGTCCGACGGTCCTACCTCACAACCGCGCGGGAGAGAAGACATCCAGGACCGAACCGGGAGGAGGAGACGGCTGACCCTCCGCGCGAGGAAGAGGAGGAGGTTCCTGTCGCTCCGCCGGTCCACAATGATGCTGGGAGGGGGCCAGGAGGGGGTGGGGGCGCCGCGATGACGCAGCGCGACGTCTGCCTCCTCCAGGCACGCGCTCGGCAGAGAAACCACAGTCACGTGACTCAGACCAGGAGCTCCGCGCCTTGCGGACAGTTCTTCATCTGGACGGTTCCGATGGAAATGGACCTTAGTGACCCAACAGAACTGGCAGGAAGTTTACATTGAAGTGATAATAAAGACGTTTAGCTTAAATGATTTCATTCACCTAAACGCAGAAAACAGAGATCAGCTGCTGTGACGTAAACATGAGGAGCGTTGGTGATGGAGGTTCAGGACCTCCTCTCTGCTCTTTGCAGATGATGTTGTCCTGTTGGCTTCATTGACCTCCAGCGTGTAACATGTTGTTTACATGTCTCAGGTTTTACTAAACGTAATCCTAAAAAACGTTATTTTTAAAAGTTTTTTAAAACGTAGAAATTACGTCTCTGGACTTCGAGCATCACAAAAAAGGATCATTTACCCTTGTTCTATCCTATGACCCCCCCCCCCCCTTCCATTGAGGTGTTCTCCTACCATGACAAAGGTGGATAAAGGTGGAGAGGATTTCATGTAATCCATGGACACCAGTGAAGATCACAAATCATTGAAGAACAAAGGTTCAGAGCTCTGTCTAGTGGGTCTAGATGACCCCACTGTCTAGTGGGTCTAGATGACCCCACTCCCAATGTTAACTGTGGGATAGCACAAGGGATGAAGGGATCACAAATACTTATACTTTAATGTAGATATTTATGTGTTAATAAACAAACGTGATTACAAAATATATTTATAAAGCAATAAAAAAAATTATGGAAATGTATTGAACTTGAAATTTAACTAAAGTTGAATAATTTATGTTTTAGTTTTAGCGCCATTATTACTATTTAAATTAATGTATATTTACATTGTCTCTACATCACGTAGTCTTGTAGTTCTGCTGTTGCCACTGTATCCTCTAGATGGCGCTGCCTCAAACAGCTACTGTTATTTTTGACAGGATGTTACGTCACCACATCTAAATGCTGAGATCTCTCACTCTGTAATGTTGTTGAACCGTAAAACTTAAACTCGCATGAGAAAGGACATTTTGACAGAAATATCATTGAATTGTTATTTTTCTGGGGCAGTTGGTGCTCAAATGGTTAAAGATTTGAGACTTTACATTAAAACATTACTTCATAGCTGTCTTAGGTTTGACACTTTTGAAAAAGAAATCCCAAATAATTGTGGTCGGATTCTTCTGTCGTCATAAACGATCTTTGATCTGGAGGAATGGCGTCGCAGGACGGACTGGCGGCTCTGGTAAGACTTCAAACCCAGAGTCTGTTGTCTCCGGACAGGATTCTTTCTCCGAACCGCTCCGGTACCGAATCTGGAGCCAGTCTGACACACACACACATGTATGAATCGCAAACGAAGCAGACGGTGTTAGTTAGCAGACGGTAGCCTGCTAGCCCCCCAGCACGTGCTGCACGGATGCGCAGGTAAACATTGACGTGACACGTGATTCTGTAACGCCTGAAGTCGTGAATTGGTTCATAAAATGTCGTTTCTGTGGATTGAAGTTTAGTTTGTAGACACTATCGTCACTTCCGGCTCCCTGTTTGGGTTGGTGGTGGGAGGTTCATGATGCAGCTGCTTCTGCAGTGACGGATTTTGGACATTTGAGAGCTTCATTGTCCTCCAGGGTTGTTGCAGCCACTGTGATGCCTTCACTGACATTGGCAGCTTTAATGAGATCTTGCCTTGTGTGTCCTCAGGGGGTGGAAGGGGCCTCCGCTGCTGCACATGCTCTGTCTCTGCCTGCAGAAGCGTATGGAAACGACGTACGTGCACGTGAGCGAGCAGCTTTGTCTGAGCACCGGATCTGTGGGTGACTGTTTTTTTCTGGTTTCAGCCTCGGCTGGAGGTCATGTGGGCGATGAAGGCCTACAACCACGCAGAGGTCTACTTCAATGTAACGTACCTGCTTGTTTTTCTGCACAAACACCTGAGGCACCTAAAGCTCCGCCCACAGTTTCACCTGTTCACCTGAGAAAGCGTTTCCCCATCAGCTGCAGGATCCGCTGGTTTCAGTGGATCTGCATCAGGACGCTGTGGCTCCTGGTTCCTCCGTGTTCTTTGGTGCAAACGCTGGCGTTCCTGCGGGAAGCGTGACCTCCGTCTGTTCTGCTTCCAGCTCATCTCATCCGTCGACCCGAAGTTCCTGAAACTGACCAAACTGGACGACAGAATCTACTCCAGCTTCAGAGAAACCTTCAAGGATCTGGACGTCAGGCAGCTCAAGGAGGAGGACCTGAAGTCTGACCAGGCCAAGGAGGTGGGTGTTTGAGCGCCACCATGTGGCTGTGCGCAGCAGAGGAAGAGCACATCGTTTCCCATAATGCAGTGGGGTCAGTGACCGTTTGTGAAGAGAAAGAAATCAGAGCTGCTCCTGAAAGAATGTTTTGTCCCGACGCCGCAGAGATGGCGTCCGTTCTGCAACCAGTTCGAAGGCTTGGTGGAGGACTTCAACTACGGCACTCTGCTGCGCCTGGACTGCCGGAAGGGCTACAGCGAGGAGAACAGCATCTTCTGTGAGTTCAGCTCCTCCGCGGCAGGCGGCTCCGCCCACAAACTGACCGTCTGCTTCTCCGCCCGCAGCCACCAGGGTGCAGTTCTTCGCCATCGAAATCGCCCGCAACAGAGAGGGCTGCAACGAGGCGGTCTACAGGTCCAAAGAACCACGCAGCTGATGGACCGGGTCGCTCCTGCAGGAGGAGTCTGTTCATCTTCCACCTGAGGAGTCTTCGTCCTCCTCAGCCGGTTCTAGTGGACGTTTAAAAGCCGACGTTCCCACATCAAGTTTCTAGTGTTCTCGCCTCAGACAGGAAGTGACATCATGAACAAACTTCCTCTGGAAAACTCAACGTCCGTCACTTTTTGTTGTTAACACAGAAAATAAAAACCAAATGTGTCGTCTGTGAATTCATGACGCGTGGACCTGGTCCAGCTGCAGACGTGACAGAACCCGGATCAGAAAAGGTTCGGTCCGAGTCCGCCTCAAACAGGAAGTCACCGGGGGGAGCAGATCAAAGGTTCTGTGATGGTTCCTATGATCCCATCGCGGTTCCACCTGTGATCACTGACAGGCCCCTCCTGGAAGTTGACCGTTTACATTTGCGGTTTGGATCAGCGCCGTTTCTGTCAGGACGCGTTCTGCTGGCGTGATCGCTCTAAGGTACCGGCACAGGCTCAAGGCTGGCCTTCAGAAAGGTCAAAGGTCGCGTCGGGACCCCCACCCCATCATGTGGTGAAGGCCCCGACTATGCTCTGAGGAAAGAGTGACAGTTCCAGATGAATGACAAGTGGGCGGAGCAAAAAATCAATGAGGTTTATTTGCAGTCACAATGCTGACACTAGAGTAGCAGACGTCCAGAAGAGCCGAACAGCGGCCCGCTCCGAGGAGCCGACATTCACGTCAGGAACACAAACGGGAACAACGTGAGCGCGGAGACGGCACAGTCTGTCGCCGACGTAGCAGCAGCACGGGCGGAGCGCCACTCACCTGCCCGCCTCCTGCAGGGGGGGGGGGGGGGTCAGGCCCTGCCGGACTCCTCCAAGCCCGTCCACGCAGGTGCACACACACGAAAACAGACACACAAACCGTGGCTGTCTGAGCTCCTTCTAGAGTTCACTGTCACACACACACACACACACACACCAGAAGGACTCTGCAGGACCTGAAGGGGGCCGTCCCAGAACTGGTCCAGAGTGTAAACAAGAGCAGGCCCACCAGAGAGGAGGGGCGGAGCTGCAAGCAGGTTGTTCACACTTAATGGAGCGGCAGGCCTGTGCACGAGGTACGTGCACGAGGGGTTCTGCTGATTCTCTTGTGGGGAACTTGGCAGAACAGTTCGTGAAGGAGGGGTTCTGCTGAAGGAGGGGTTCTGGAAAGTCTTCGTGTCCTCAGCTCCTCTTGGCTCCCGTGAGTCTGTGATGAACCGCGCCTCCTCCCCGTTTCAGCTGCAGAAGCTCGCCACTGTCACGATGGCGGCGCTCCGATGGCCACGCCACCATCGCCACAAACGGACCCAACTTCCAGGTCTGGAACGGAACCTTCTGCCGGAAAAACCCAGAAGTTCTGGAGAGAAAACGCAGCAGAACCCCCCCCCCCCCCCCCCCTCACCTGCCCCCCCCCCACAGACATGTTGCACTAACTCACTACTGTAAAAAGCTCAGTCACGCGGTTCTGCCCCCCCCCCGGTTCAAAGTGGATTTATAAACATTGTTCAAAATGTTACCAAAAAATGTACACTTGGTTCCTGTGTTTCTATACAAGGCAGGCAGAAGCGGGTTACTATGGTTACCGTCCCCGTCGTCAACACTCTCGCCTTCAGTGATTCAGAGTGCTCAGACATGCAACCCCCCCGTCCCTCCCTCCTCTGTGAAAGAGCCAATCAGGCGCAGACTGGCTTTAGAATACATCTGTATATATTTATATATGCTTCTATCAAAAAGAGGGGCGGGGAGTCGAACCGGCGGCACATCAGGGGGCAGGGGGGGACCCCCAGGCGTCCGGGCCCGGAGGGGGAGGGGGGAGGCGAATGCAGAGCCGGGGGAGGAGCGGGGCGGGGGGCAGGGGCGGGGCCAGCAGCCAGGTGAAAGTCTGCTGTGAGGAATGTCAGCTCATCATGTCGTTGCTGTTGACGCCGTACGTGGAGTTCTTCATGCTGTCGTTCACCTCCCTCCTGAAGACCGACAAGTTCTGCGTGAACCTGGACACGCGTGTGCACAGACACACAGACACACACACACAGAGGTCAGTAAAAACATTCATAAAGCAAAGCATCTACGGAATGCCAGAAGGGTCAAAGAAAAAAGCTACAGCACAATTTCAAAAATATTTTCTACAAACAAACGTCTGTCCTTAAGTCAAATATTTTTCCCTCAACTGCACAACATTTATTCTGTGATCTGCTAACTTGTATTACTGAAGCTGCAGGAAGTGATGCAACAGCTGCTTCTACTTTTAGATTTTGATCATCAATTGACTTTCAATTATATGGTTACATTTAAATATTTGGAATAAAAGATGAAATGTATTAAAAATTAAATGTTAAAATGAGCTAAAATTTCAAACCGACATTATTAAAATGTCTTCAGATCTCCTCTTAGAACGTGATCATGAAAAGAGCAGGTTGTTTTTTATTTTTATTCTGCTCCCAGCGTTTCTCACACCCTGACCATGGCGGCTGAGCCCTTCATAAACTGATGGGTACCTGTCCCGGTTCTTGGTCAGCAGGTTCCTCTCAATTCCCTCCATTAGGTTCTCAAAACATAAGTGCATGGCCTGCTGCTTCTCCGGAGGCTGGCTGTTCACGATGCTGTTCCTCAGGTCAGCGAAATACTGCAGACATGAGAGCGCGCAGACGTTAGCAAACGCAGACATTATACGTTAGCATATGCAGATGTTAGCGTATGCAGATGTTAGCGTATGCAGATGTTAGGGTACGCAGACATTACAGACATTAGCGTACGCCTATAGAGGCAATTGAACACACAGATGTTAGTGCAGGTAAATGTTAGCTCGCACAGACATTAGCATACGCAGACTTTAGTGCACGTAGCAGTTAGTGCAGTCAGAAGTTAGCATACAGAGTCAATAGAAAACGCAGATATTAGCTTACATGCAGAGAGCATACGCTAAGGTTAGCGCTGGCAGATGTTCTTGCACAGGCAGACACTACAGTAAGCAGACATCTTTGCTGGCATATGTCAGCGCACTCAGTTCTATGTGTTTGGGGGCGGGGCCTGTTGCCAGCTCACCTTCTCGTTCAGGAGGATGAGGCCTAGCAGAGGCCGTGACATGGACCACTGGTTCCTGCAGTCCTCAAAGATGATGATGTTCAGCACCGTGGACAGCATCTGCAGGAGAACCACAGCTTGAACACCATGTGGAGGGTGGGGGGCAAAAGGAAGGTGTGACTCGGGGCTCAGCTGACCTGCTGGATCATCTCCGGGTGCTGCTGCATGATGTGGAGGAAGCGGTCGTCTGTTGCCATGGCAGCGGGCCTCTTCTTGGTGGAGCGCGACAGCTGCTTGAACAGGTAGGTGACGATGTGGTCCAGACTGGAGCAGCAGCCGGTGCACACCATGGTGTCTGCAAACACAGGCATGAAGCAGCAGCCGCAGCGGCAAAACCTGCAGGGGGCGCCGCGGGGGCGGGCCTTACCCAGCGCCGTCAGGCCCTCAGAGATGGATGACAGGATGTACATGACCACGTGCGGCTCCAGGCTGGCGATGAAGTTCATGTGGTCCTGAGTCAGCACCTCCAGCAGCGAGTAGAAGGACTGGCTCAGCTTGGGATAGTCCTGCAGGAAGCAGAACCAGAACCGCCTCAGACCAGAACCAGAGACTTAGAACCGTTCCAAACTCACTTGAGAAGAATGCAGAGTGGCTGGTTCTGGTGTCAAACATTTAAAGCTGTGTTCCTATGCAGATATCTGTCAATGCAAAGGAGGCGTGGCCTCACAGAGCAAAGAGTCAGAGAGGAGGCGTGGCCTCACAGAGCAAAGAGTCAGGTGGAACACCTGGCTGCCGTTCTCACTGAGTTTCTAACGTCCAAGGAGCTCCCTGTGCAGAGGGAGGGGTTTGAAGATGACTGACAGCTTCTGTTCACCAACAGAAGCTGAGCTGGCGTGACCACATGGTAAAATGGCGTATACTTATATAGCGCTTTCTACCTTCTTACGAAGGCCCAAAGCGCTTTACAGTCACAGTCCCATTCACCCAGTCACACACATTCACACACTGATGGCGGCTCCGCTGCCGAACACTGGCGCCAACCTCCCATCAGAGGCAAGGTGGGGTTCAGTGTCTTGCCCAAGGACACTTCGACACATGGGCGTGCAAGGCGGGAATCGAACCTGAAATCCTACGATCATTGGTTTGACCGCCCTACCGCTGCACCACGGCCGCCCACATCTGCGTATGGGCCTCTGAACTCTGAATCTGGACCGCGTGTTTGAGTTGTGCTGCTGTGACATGAACGTACCAGCAGGTCGCTGTGAGGGATGGACAGCAGCAGCTTGATGAAGGTCTGCAGGGCGTTGTCCAGAGCGTCGTCGCCGTACAGACGGAAGACCCCAAAGTTGACGTAGTTCCCGCTGAGCACCGCCTTCAGCATGGTGAAGCACACGCTCACGCCCTTCAGCTTCACGCCGTACACCTGGTCCTTCGGGACTTCTCCCAGCGTCAGGATGCGGTTTCCTGAAAACGCCAGAGTTAGTCAGCTTCACCTCCTCCTGTGTGGGGCGGGGGGAGGTTCCTCTGGGTTGGTGGTACCATAGGTGGTGATCATCTTGCTGGTTTCTCTGAAGAGCAGGATGCCGTTTGGCGAGGAAACGTCAAACTGAAGCCTTTGGGATCTGCAGGATCAGAAACACTTCAGAGAGCTGCACAACCAGAGGAGTGACTGATGGCGCCTCCAGAGGCGGAGCTTCACCTGTTGTGCACGAGCTCGGCCATGAGCTTGAGGACAGGTGTGGTGCAGGCCGGGTCGTGGTACCAAAGCTCGATGGCTCGCTGCAGGATGGGCATGTAGGCCGGATATCTGCAGAGACGCTCAGGAAAAACCAGCAACAGCAGAAGCTGCAGACGCAGACCCCGCAGATGCAGACGCTGCAGACGCAGACCCTGCAGATGCAGACGCTGCAGACGCAGCCAAGGATACATCCAGTCGAAGAGCATCATGAAGCTGGTCTTAGCGTTGAAGGCGAAGGCGATTCCCCGCAGGTCTCGCACCAAACCCACCAGCGTCCTCTGTGGGGGTGGGGTGGGGGTCAGACACACACCTACTGCTTTCATGTTACCGTGCACGTGTCTGTGAGTGTTGTTATGAGTGCACGTCTCTCTCTGCTCATGCCTGTGTGCATGTGTCTGCATACAACACGCACGTGTGTCTGTCTGTGGGAGTGCTTACGAGTGTCTGTGTCTGCATGTGTGTTTGTGCATGTGTGTGAGTGCGTGTGCATGTGCATGTGTTTGCGTGTGCATGTGTTTGCGTGTGCATGTGTTTGCGTGTCACCTTGGCTTCCTGTTCGTTGAACGTGTTTGTGCTCAACATCTGAGCAACGGCTTCAAACGCAGCAGTGAGAGGAAGCATGAACTGTTCAAACTGGTCCTCATCCTCACCTGCACACAGACGCACACACACGCACACACACACACACACACACACACACACACACATATACAACATCAAGTTAAAATCCAGAAAACAGGAGTTTAGCTTCAGTTTTCATTTTTACGGATGAACGTTTGTTGAGCAGATGAGTGTGGTCCCCTGGTGGGTGAACGCATGACTGCTTCACAAAAACACTGATTCTTATGGCAGAAGGGAGGCGGGTCCTGCCAGCCTGCCCCGGGGCAACTGCATCAGCAAGTACCATCAAAAAGTATGAATGAATAATGGACACACTGGAAGCTTCTGGAAAATCTAATCCATTATTATCATTACAGAAAACCAACAGTTTCTAGGCAGAAATATAAAGAAAAAACTGCCCTGAACATGTAACTATTCTTTAAAGTAACGTTTCAGATCTGAAACGTCAGCCTCTTCTTCAGAAACGGCGTTCAGATGTGTACATACCCAGGTCGACCATGAGGAGGCGCCCCAGAGCCGTGTAGAAGGTGGTCCGACACCTCATGTCGCTCAGGTTGGACTGGTTGTTGACCCCGAGAAAGGAAAAGTGTTCGCTCTGCAGCAGAGAAAAGCGCTGAGTCAGAACCGGTAACAGAGCTTCCAGCCGTCTGTGTCAGACCTGGAACATCTACAACACAGGAACAGGCAACTCCAGGCCTCGGGGGCCGCATTCCTGCTTTTTTTCCAACATACTCTTCTCTGGCATGTTGTGATTGGCTGGACAACCTGAACCAGGTAATCAGTCATGGGTAACGCTTGGAAACCACACAGACAGCAGCCCAGAGGCCTGATCTAGAACCACTGAATGTTCAGGAGGATAGAACCGCAGCTGACCAGAAACTTCAGAGTCTCTGGTCCATTAAAGTTTAATGCAGAAACTGGGTTTTCTCTGACTTCTAAAACTTAAGTTTTTCTGTTCTGGGTCCCAGTTGGACTGTGGTTCTACGCATGGTTCTGCTCGCTTCACAGTCCTTACTGAACTGGATAATTTAGAACCAAGACTCGTTCTCTGCCTCCAGCACCCCCCCGTTGCAGAACCTGGTTGGTTTTAACCACTGACAGTATTTAAGAACTGTATTGAGTGCGACCCCCCAATTGAAGAATGGTTTCTTTCAGCTCCGAGCAAAGGAAGTCAATTTCATCGCCATTTTTTCACAACACGGACGCCGCCATATTGGAGCCAGAAGTCTCTCACCAATTAGGAGCGAGCTTTTTGGAAGGCCACACCCCTCCCACTCAAAGCAGGTTACACCAAATCCATCAAATATTCTGAACGTTTGATGTGGGGGCCAGGAGGCTCCACCTACTTTAATTGAGGCATCTGATTGGTCAGTTTACATTACGAATGACTAACTACAAAAAACATATGAAAAAATGATGATTATCAAGAAGCACTTTGTGTTATACTTGTTTATGAAAAGTGCTTTATAAATAAAATAAATAAGTTTAAATTTTGATTGATTGATTGAAGGTGTTAAAAACAGTAATCAGATCCAGAACGGTTCTTCTGACCAACAGAACGACTGAACAACAGCTGTTTGTTTCTCTATAGAAGTCTGTGGAACTTTGGGTACTTCCTGTTTGGAACGCCAAGGGGGCGGGATCACTCAGTCAATTTCACTGATAGTTTCCTCCTCTTTGACTTCAGGAAACCTAGAGCTAAGAGTTAAGAACAAAACGATTCTAAAATGTTTTTATATTTTAATATTTGATTATTGACACATTGAATCCCTTTTTACTTAAAAAAAAGCCTCTATATAACTGAGTGTGTTGTGTTTAAACAGGATGGTTGTCAGACTTTGTCCCTGCCGGGCTCCCGTCTGCGTGGAGGAGACACTCACCGTGTGGTTGTTGAGCATGAACTGCACAGCGCTGAGCTTCACCAGCTTTCTCACGCTGCTGTACGTGCACACGGGAGTTAAGGGAACACGCAGTAACACGCAGCCTCACACACAGTAACACACTGTAACACACAGTCACACACTGTAACACACTGTAGCACACAGTCACACACTGTAACACACTGTAGCACACAGTCACACACTGTAGCACACAGTCACACACTGTAACACACTGTAGCACACAGTCACACACTGTAACACACAGTAACACACAGTCACACACTGTAACACACAGTCACACACTGTAGCACACAGTCACACACTGTAACACACAGTCACACACTGTAACACACAGTCACACACTGTAACACACAGTAACACACAGTCACACACAGTCACACACAGTCACACACTGTAACACACTGTAGCACACAGTCACACACTGTAACACACAGTCACACACTGTAGCACACAGTCACACACTGTAACACACAGTCACACACTGTAGCACACAGTCACACACTGTAACACACAGTCACACACTGTAACACACAGTCACACACTGTAACACACAGTCACACACTGTAACACACAGTCACACACTGTAGCACACAGTCACACACGGTAACACACAGTCACACACTGTAACACACAGTAACACACTGTAACACACAGTCACACACTGTAGCACACAGTCACACACGGTAACACACAGTCACACACTGTAACACACAGTAACACACTGTAACACACAGTCACACACTGTAACACACAGTCACACACTGTAACACACAGTCACACACTGTAACACACAGTCACACACTGTAACACACAGTCACACACTGTAGCACACAGTCACACACTGTAACACACAGTCACACACTGTAACACACAGTCACACACTGTAGCACACAGTCACACACGGTAACACACAGTCACACACTGTAAAACACAGTAACACACTGTAACACACAGTCACACACTGTAGCACACAGTCACACACTGCAGCACACAGTCACACACTGTAACACACAGTCACACACTGTAGCACACAGTCACCCACTGTAACACACAGTCACACACTGTAACACGCCGCGTCACACACAGTGACACACAGTGACACACAGTGACACACTGTAACATTTCGCGTCACACACAGTGACACAGTAACACACTGTGACACACTGTAACATGCCGCGTCACACACAGTGACACGCCGCGTCACACACAGTGACACACTGTAACATGCCGCGTCACACACAGTGACACACAGTAACACACAGCGTCACACACTGTAACACGCCGCGTCACACACAGTGCCACACAGTGACACACTGTAACATGCCGCGTCACACACAGTTACACACTGTAACACACAGTCACACACTGTAGCACACAGTCACACACTGTAACACACAGTCACACACTGTAACACACAGTCACACACTGTAGCACACAGTCACACACGGTAACACACAGTCACACACTGTAACACACAGTAACACACTGTAACACACAGTCACACACTGTAACACACAGTCACACACTGTAACACACAGTCACACACTGTAACACACAGTCACACACTGTAACACACAGTCACACACTGTAACACACAGTCACACACTGTAACACACAGTCACACATTGTAGCACACAGTCACACACGGTAACACACAGTCACACACTGTAACACACAGTAACACACTGTAACACACAGTCACACACTGTAGCACACAGTCACACACTGCAGCACACAGTCACACACTGTAACACACAGTCACACACTGTAGCACACAGTCACACACTGTAGCACACAGTCACACACTGTAACACACAGTCACACACTGTAACACACAGTCACACACTGTAGCACACAGTCACACACAGTCACACACTGTAACACACAGTAACACACTGTAACACACAGTCACACACTGTAGCACACAGTCACACACTGCAGCACACAGTCACACACTGTAACACACAGTCACACACTGTAGCACACAGTCACACACTGTAACACACAGTCACACACTGTAACACGCCGCGTCACACACAGTGAAACACAGTCACACACTGTAACACGCCGCGTCACACACAGTGACACAGTAACACACTGTGACACACTGTAACATGCCGCGTCACACACAGTGACACGCCGCGTCACACACAGTGACACACTGTAACATGCCGCGTCACACACAGTGACACACAGTAACACACAGCGTCACACACTGTAACACGCTGCGTCACACACAGTAACACACAGCGTCACACACTGTAACATGCCGCGTCACACACAGTTACACACTGTAACATGCCGCGTCACACACAGTGACACACAGTAACACACAGTGTCACACACAGTGACACACTGTAACATGCCACGTCACACACAGTTTCACACACTGACACACTGTAACACGCCGCGTCACACACAGTGACACACAGTAACACACAGTAACACGCAGTGTCACACACAGTGACACACTGTAACATGCCGCGTCACACACAGTGTCACACACAGTGACACACAGTAACACACAGTAACACGCAGCGTCACACACAGTGACACACAGTAACACGCAGTGTCACACACAGTGACACACTGTAACATGCCGCGTCACACACAGTGTCACACACAGTGGCACACAGTAACACACAGTAACACGCCGCGTCACACACAGTGTCACACACAGTGACACACAGTAACACACAGTAACACGCAGCGTCACACACAGTGACACACAGTAACACGCAGCGTCACACACAGTTACACACTGTAACATGCCGCGTCACACACAGTGACACACAGTGACACACTGTAACATGCCGCGTCACACACAGTAACACACAGTAACACACAGTAACACGCAGTGTCACACACAGTGACACACTGTAACATGCCGCGTCACACACAGTGTCACACACAGTGGCACACAGTAACACACAGTAACACGCCGCGTCACACACAGTGTCACACACAGTGACACACAGTGACACACTGTAACACGCCGCGTCACACACAGTGCCACACAGTGACACACTGTAACATGCCGCGTCACACACAGTTACACACTGTAACACACAGTCACACACTGTAGCACACAGTCACACACTGTAACACACAGTCACACACTGTAACACACAGTCACACACTGTAGCACACAGTCACACACGGTAACACACAGTCACACACTGTAACACACAGTCACACACTGTAACACACAGTCACACACTGTAACACACAGTCACACACTGTAACACACAGTCACACACTGTAACACACAGTCACACACTGTAACACACAGTCACACACTGTAACACACAGTCACACACTGTAACACACAGTCACACACTGTAACACACAGTCACACATTGTAGCACACAGTCACACACGGTAACACACAGTCACACACTGTAACACACAGTAACACACTGTAACACACAGTCACACACTGTAGCACACAGTCACACACTGCAGCACACAGTCACACACTGTAACACACAGTCACACACTGTAGCACACAGTCACACACTGTAGCACACAGTCACACACTGTAACACACAGTCACACACTGTAACACACAGTCACACACTGTAGCACACAGTCACACACAGTCACACACTGTAACACACAGTAACACACTGTAACACACAGTCACACACTGTAGCACACAGTCACACACTGCAGCACACAGTCACACACTGTAACACACAGTCACACACTGTAGCACACAGTCACACACTGTAACACACAGTCACACACTGTAACACGCCGCGTCACACACAGTGAAACACAGTCACACACTGTAACACGCCGCGTCACACACAGTGACACAGTAACACACTGTGACACACTGTAACATGCCGCGTCACACACAGTGACACGCCGCGTCACACACAGTGACACACTGTAACATGCCGCGTCACACACAGTGACACACAGTACCACGCAGCGTCACACACTGTAACACGCCGCGTCACACACAGTGACACGCCGCGTCACACACAGTGACACACTGTAACATGCCGCGTCACACACAGTGACACACAGTAACACACAGCGTCACACACTGTAACACGCTGCGTCACACACAGTGACACACAGTAACACACAGCGTCACACACTGTAACATGCCGCGTCACACACAGTTACACACTGTAACATGCCGCGTCACACACAGTGACACACAGTAACACACAGTGTCACACACAGTGACACACTGTAACATGCCACGTCACACACAGTTTCACACACTGACACACTGTAACACGCCGCGTCACACACAGTGACACACAGTAACACACAGTAACACGCAGTGTCACACACAGTGACACACTGTAACATGCCGCGTCACACACAGTGTCACACACAGTGACACACAGTAACACACAGTAACACGCAGCGTCACACACAGTGACACACAGTAGCACGCAGTGTCACACACAGTGACACACTGTAACATGCCGCGTCACACACAGTGTCACACACAGTGGCACACAGTAACACACAGTAACACGCCGCGTCACACACAGTGTCACACACAGTGACACACAGTAACACACAGTAACACGCAGCGTCACACACAGTGACACACAGTAACACGCAGCGTCACACACAGTTACACACTGTAACATGCCGCGTCACACACAGTGACACACAGTACCACGCAGCGTCACACACTGTAACACGCCGCGTCACACACAGTGACACGCCGCGTCACACACAGTGACACACTGTAACATGCCGCGTCACACACAGTGACACACAGTAACACACAGCGTCACACACTGTAACACGCTGCGTCACACACAGTGACACACAGTAACACACAGCGTCACACACTGTAACATGCCGCGTCACACACAGTTACACACTGTAACATGCCGCGTCACACACAGTTACACACTGTAACATGCCGCGTCACACACAGTGACACACAGTAACACACAGTGTCACACACAGTGACACACTGTAACATGCCACGTCACACACAGTTTCACACACTGACACACTGTAACACGCCGCGTCACACACAGTGACACACAGTAACACACAGTAACACGCAGTGTCACACACAGTGACACACTGTAACATGCCGCGTCACACACAGTGTCACACACAGTGACACACAGTAACACACAGTAACACGCAGCGTCACACACAGTGACACACAGTAACACGCAGTGTCACACACAGTGACACACTGTAACATGCCGCGTCACACACAGTGTCACACACAGTGGCACACAGTAACACACAGTAACACGCCGCGTCACACACAGTGTCACACACAGTGACACACAGTAACACACAGTAACACGCAGCGTCACACACAGTGACACACAGTGACACACAGTAACACGCAGCGTCACACACAGTTACACACTGTAACATGCCGCGTCACACACAGTAACACACAGTGACACACAGTAACACGCAGCGTCACACACAGTTACACACTGTAACACGCCGCGTCACACACAGTGCCACACAGTGACACACTGTAACACGCAGCGTCACACACAGTGACACACAGTAACACACAGTAACACGCAGCGTCACACACAGTGACACACAGTGACACACAGTAACACGCAGCGTCACACACAGTTACACACTGTAACATGCCGCGTCACACACAGTGACACACAGTAACACGCAGCGTCACACACAGTTACACACTGTAACACGCCGCGTCACACACAATGCCACACAGTGACACACTGTAACACGCAGCGTCACACAGTGACACACAGTAACAGGCAGCGTCACACACGGTGACACACTGTAACACGCAGCGTCACACACAGTAACGCACAGTTACACACAGTAACACACAGTGATACACTGTAACATGTCACGTCACACACAGTAACACACAGTGACACATAGTAACACACAGTAACACGCAGCATCACACGCATGCACGCAGGCGGGGTCTGCAGACGTTGGAAGGATATCCCAGCGAGAGGTCGTTCAGCAGCTGCAGCGTCTTGGAGGTGATCGGCTCACACTGACCCCAGTACTTCAAGTTTGTGATGCTGCAGACATGGAGAGACGAAGGTCACGCCTCCTCATCATCATCATCGTGTTCAAACAGACTAGAGCCTGAGGCACTACGTTTCTGATGTGTTACCATAGAGACAGGGAGCATCATGTGACCAAAGACAGGAACTGTCAGACTCCACCCATCACTCATGTTTATGTTAAGGTAAAACACTGACTGAAGTAATCTGATTACTCACATTTTCCCTATAAAGACACTGAGTACCATCGTCTCGTCATTCAAGCCCAGAACTTCTGATAACCGCCGATAGAGCTGGAAGACAAAGAGACAGCGTCAGCAGGAAATACTACAAAATAAAAGCATCTTTACTTCCTGTTTTCAAAGCTTCTCCGCGTTCCTGATGAACAGAACATCCTCTGTGGAACTGCAATTATTAGGACAACAGCACAGGTGGGCCTAAAGCTTGCCGCGTCCTGTCTGTCAACCGGCTGGTCTGGGGTAGAGCCCTGCGCGGGACTATTTTCTTCATCCCGCTCCCGCCCGCGCCCGCCGAATTTCTGACCAATCCCGCCCGCTCCCGCAACGTATGCGTTACACTCCCGCCCGCATCCCGCAATATGTATGTCCACTCCCGCCCGCACCCGCAAAACTCGGAGAATTTATTCCCGCACTGTAATAGAGATGCATTGATTTTGTATCGTCTCCCGTCCCGCAGGGAAAAAAATCACGTGTTTGTATTGATATTATTAAGGAGATTCATGTCCCTCCTCCAGCCTCATTTTTCCATGCATTCCTCTTTTGTGTAATCTGCAACTTAATTATTAAATATATTTTCACTAATCCTGTTCGGTTAAAAGTGTGCGTGTGTCCGCGCGCAGACAGACGGCCTGAAGGAGTATGCAGGCTGCAGCCAGGGGTAGTTGGCCTGAAGCGCTGAACCAGCTGATAAAGCTGCAGGTCAAAGTCATTTGAATTTATGGAGGAGAAAAAACATTGTAATGGTTCAACAGAGCTGAAAACCTATGAATTTTTTCCTAACGGAAAAATACTTTTTTTTAGCTTCAGCCTTTTCCAGTTTTTGCTGTTTTGCGCCTCAGTGGGGTATCAGCACGCAGATCTGAACACCATGTGTGTCTCACGATGAACCTCGTTTGTGGTTCTTCTCTGCTTTATCCATTAACATCACGTCTCTGCCTGGAAACCTGCTCCTTCCTATCCAGCGCAGTGTTGGCAGATAGAGTCACAGCTCTTTCATCCGTGTGCTGCGCTATAGAGCGCCCTGACTATCGTGTCAACCTATGATGACCGTATTTTGCGCTCTGTGTTAACATTTTAAATGAGCAGCAGACCACTGAACATTTGTGCGTTTATTTACGGGTTCTTTCCAGTACAGCAGCGTACGTAGGCTAATACAGGTGGGTGTTTTCTAGGAAAACCGAACTCTCAGCGCTCATCCGATCTCTCTTCTCTTCCCTCTCTTTCATGCTGCTCTGCGCGCTCCCGCATGACGTCAGTCTTGCTCGACAGCGCTCGTTCCACCTGCTGGCCATTTACAGTACTACACGATTTGTAATGAACCCACAACACTTCAAACAGTTTTAAAATTAACAAGGGGGTGGTTTATTTTCACTGTCCCTACATCTGTGTAGAATACACTGGGAGCGCGGGGAAAAACAACTCTCAGCTACAGAGGATATGAACAGGTGAACAGGTAAAGAGGAAAAGCAGGTAGAGAGGCGGGGGAGGGGCTTTGGCTTTAAACTGTCAGATGGAAACACGGGCGTCAGATTCAGACGCAGCTTTAACTGCGGGAGTTGAAGCAGAGACTTTCTCTGGGATAATATTATGAACTCAAACATGGAAACATGATTACCAAGTAGAACTCTTCAAAATAATAAACCGGATCTCTCCACATTCTTCGTGTCTAGCATGCATTGATGCACGCATCGCTCCATGCAGGGATCAGACCATAACTTTAGCTCGTAGCTCCGCCCACACGCGACCGCGGTATCAGGCTTTAAAGAGCATAATTTCTAAGAGGCGGGGTGGAGCGTTGCACACCCCCAACAACAGGTTAGATGACAGTGGCCATTAGGCGTCTCTACCTGGTGAGTTCACGGAGCTTACATAAGAATCCAACAGCCGCACAGCCTAACTTGGTCCGCGCTAATAAATATTCATGATATATTCATGGCAACACTGATCCCGCAGGGTTTTTTTTTGCCGCCCGCTCCCGCCCGCAGCACAATTCAAACCGCCCAATCCCGCGAGATTTGGGTTGGGTCCCGCGGGACCCGGCGGGACCCAATCCCAATGCAGCCCTCTAGTCTGGGGTTCAAATCCCAGGACAAGCTCAAAGTGATCTTTGGGTAACAGAGTGAAGCAGATACAAGGGAACCAGTTCAGAGGAGATCAGAATCCCCGATTCTTCTGCTTCATGTGGTGGACCTGCTCGTCTGTGCCAGCTTCACAGAGCTCGTATTCCCCCACACTAACATTAGGTACATTGTAATTTGTATATGTTAAAAAAAGGATTTATATCCTGAAGAAGTCTTGAACCCTTTGAGCAGGTTTGACCCTCCTCCAATCTGAAGGTCATGTTTTCCTCCTGTTCTGTTCTTAATGCAGTTTACACAGATCTATAGTCCAGCTTCCTGTTCTATAAATGTAACATTAAACACAAATGTGTCATGATGGACTCTAAAGTCTATTTTAATCGTTTTTTATTTTAAACATGAGGTTTTTCTGCCATAAGAATCTCAGTATCTTGTGAAAACGTGGAGCCCTAGTTCTCTGCTGACTCCTCAAATCGGTTTCTTTGGGAAAAAAAAAGACATCTGCTTTAAACATGAGTTTGTAAACAATGATTTCAGGTTTTTGTAACATGGAGGGACAAAACATCTGAAGGAGTAAACAGGTGGGGGCGTGGCTTGCTGCAGAGGGCGGAGCCAGTTGGCTGGACACAGCTCACCTTGGATGATTTCTGAACCTGATCTCCGATGTAGATTTTCCTGAACTGCTCGAAGAAGCTGAGCATGGCCAGCTCCAGCCTCTCGTTTCCCGCCTGAGCGAGCCGCGAGTCCGTCAGGTTCATCAGCTGGAGCACCCTGCAGGACAGACGGGCCGACGGGAGGTCAGTCTGCGTGGTCAGGTCTCAGAGGCTGCTGGGGGACGTCAGGCGTTTTCTTACCGACACACCAGCTCTCCATCCATGGCGTCCTGCTCGTCTGTGCTGGCGAAGGACACCCGTCCTCCGATCACGGCCCCGATGATGTAAACCAGCCAGGTTAGCCGACCTGCAGAGCAGACAGGACTGAAGCTCCTGCATGAACATGTGTGGGGGCGGCAGAGGCCGGGGCGTACCCTCCTGCACCGTGACGTCCACAGCGCTGGAGTTGGTGGACTGCAGCAGCTCCTGGTAGGTCTGCGCCGCCTGGTCGAACAGCTGCACCAGGAGCGCGCACGTTTTCTCGTACTCGCAGCGGCCAATGGTGGACAGCTGGTCCAGCTGCTGCTGCACCAGGCCGGCGTCGTCCAGCGGGTCTTCCAGGCCATCCCTGAGGAAAAAGAGGATTTGCTCTCACATTTCAGCATCGAGGTTCCAAACCTGGAACTGCCTGAAACAGAGCAGCGGTCGGAGGAGGAAGGAGCAGGGAGGTGATTACTGACACGAGGAGGTGATTACTGACACGAGGAGGTGATTGCTGATACAAAGGGGTGATTGCTGATACAAAGGGGTGATTGCTGATACAAAGGGGGGATTGCTGATACAAAGGGGTGATTGCTGATACAAAGGGGGTTATTGCTGATACCAAAGGGGGTGATTGCTGAAACAAAGGGGTGATTGCTGTACACAAAGGGGTGATTGCTTGATACAAAGGGATTGCTGATACAAAGGGGGTGATTGCTGATACAAAGGGGGGATTGCTGATACAAGGGGTGATTGCTGATACAAAGGGGTGATTGCTGATACAAAGGGGTGATTGCTGATACAAAGGGGGGATTGCTGATACAAAGGGGTGATTGCTGATACAAAGGGGTGATTGCTGATACAAAGGGGTGATTGCTGATACAAAGGGGTGATTGCTGATACAAAGGGGTGATTGCTGAAACAAAGGGGTGATTGCTGATACAAAGGGGGGATTGCTGATACAAAGGGGTGATTGCTGATACAAAGGGGTGATTGCTGATACAAAGGGGTGATTGCTGATACAAAGGGGGGATTGCTGATACAAAGGGGTGATTGCTGATACAAAGGGGTGATTGCTGATACAAAGGGGGGATTGCTGATACAAAGGGGTGATTGCTGATACAAAGGGGTGATTGCTGATACAAAGGGGTGATTGCTGACATAAGGAGGACCTGTGAGGAGTGTTCATCATTTGCACACAAGTCTTCTGTATTTCGGGACAAACCCCATCTTTTCAGACAGGGGGGGCCCCCAAGCTGGAATTCAGCAGGACTGACCTGAGGATGACATGGACCGATTCGAGGCGCGAGGTGATATACGCCTTCGTGACCTCGGGGGTGTAGGTCTCTAGCAGGTGGGGCTCGGTGGCTTTGACATAGGGGACCGACGCCGCCAGGCGCTGCCAGAGGCTCAGCAGGTAGTGGACGCTGTTGGGGGCAAACTCCCAGTGCTGGAAGACAGGAAAGAGCCCACCGGACTGACACCTGAAACCGGCTTTCCCTCCAGAGGAAGACAGTCGGCGCTCACCTGCAGGCTGGTGACGGTGAAGTTGGCGATGAGGCGAATCACCTCCGGGTAGTTCTCCACTTTGACCAGCTCCCCCAGCTGGTAATTACTCTTCAGCCTTGCCAGCAGCCGGCAGAACTCGTGGTAGTTGTTGGGGTCGGGCAGACACTGCGGCGCAAACACAGTTCTCACCAAAATGCAGGCGGGGCGGGCTCTGGCTGCAGGTGAGGTTAGTACCTGAGGGTTGGCCAGTATCCTCTTCACGCCGTCCACCAGGTGAGACAGGAACTTTGCTCGCTCAGCGTTGTTGAAGAGGGACCTCCTGACAGAGGCGATTTGGACTAAACACGACAACACCTGCACAGGTACACGGCGGTCAGACAGGAGCCACAGCCCACACCGGAGGTTTGATGCCACGGTGCGTTCACTTACCAACGGGGAAAGGGACGGAGGGATGGAATGGTACAAATTAAAAAACAGCTGCAGTGTGGAGGAATCGAGAAACGCTGCAGAGAAAACAGAACAACGAAACTCAAACGTCTGAGCTAACTTTGAAGTGCACTGATGCCTTCACTGACCTCGGTGCACAATTTCACAACCTGAAAACCTCAGACAGCAGCTTCAAAACTTCATCACCATCTATCATCTACACCCGGTCCATCATTCAGAACCACAGGTCGATGTTTGTGATGTCATGAACACGGATCATCCATCATTCCAGTCCAATGTGTGGACAGACTGTGAATAAAGTCATGTGACCATCCAGTGTCTAGAACAGGGGTCGGGAACCTTTTTGGCCAAGAGAGCCATAAACGCCACATATTTTTAAATGTAATTTCCAAAGAGCCATACAATAATGTAGTGTCCCTCTTTCACACTGAGGCACGGAGACGTAACCTCTTTTAAGGTTCTTTATTCTGGTTACTGCAGACCGGAACAAACGCCGTAAAACTAATTCATCAACTCCTGAAACTCCTGAATCTGAGACGAGAGCGCTTCTCCAACTTTATATTCCTCTGCTCCCGCTCCAGTCCTCCTATTTCCTGTATTCGGCCCATAGCTGAACCCCATTGGTCCAAACTACCTAACAACAGGCTGAGCGACAGAACTGAGAGCCAATCAGATCTCTGCTTGATGCGTTCCTTGAACTCCAGAACTTTTAACGCGGCCCAACAGCCACCCAGTTAAACTCAGTCCACTAGAATATGTTTAAAACTAAATATAGACGTGAATGTGAGCATTTGATGTCATTTCAACATTTTTAAAGTACAATAAGTCTGTGGATTCTTTTTAATAACATTGTTATGCTGTTGCTGATAAATGATGAGTATTTCTCGTGGTGGTTTTGCTGATGGTCTAGTCTGGTTGATCCGTGGTGAGTTTCAGCTTCATGCAGGCGTTGAGACTTTAAACGTGATCGTAGGTCTGAATGTTCTGGAGATGTAGAAAGACTCACATGCAGACGTGGAGACAAACACACACTCACACTGCAGCGAGTGACGGACAGCAGGTTTTACGTTATTACAATCCCTGTGCGATTCACCTGCTGCCTGTGAGGAAGAAAGCAGAGGGTGGGGGGCACCCCCACCCTCTGCTTTCTTCCTCACATCCCGTCCCCG
This sequence comes from Oryzias curvinotus, assembly GCA_023969325.1. Taxonomy (NCBI): domain Eukaryota; kingdom Metazoa; phylum Chordata; class Actinopteri; order Beloniformes; family Adrianichthyidae; genus Oryzias; species Oryzias curvinotus. The sequence continues at coordinate 30,648,774 of CM043717.1, read as the reverse complement.
TATCTGCGCGCTCTTTCTCAGAGACGGGAGCGCGCAGGTTTAGGCACGGCAATTAATAGGTTTCCTGCTGGAATAAACTCTGTGAAATAGTAGATAATAGTAAACTGAGTGCTGGCGCAGATTTTTCTCTCCAAGCACCGATACTACTGCGCGCCCCTCTGGCATCGCATCGCGCACGAGAAGGACTGGTCTAATGAAAAAAAAAAAATGGTATAAATAAAGATTTGTCTGCGAGCCACACGTGACCATCAAAAGAGCCATATGTGGCTCGCGAGCCATAGGTTCCCGACCCCTGCTGTAGAATGTTCTAGAATGTTCCCTTTGGATTCTCTGGATGTGGAAAAACAACAGTGGTGAACTTTAGGAAACTAAATTTAGGGTGTACCAAAATAATAACGATTGATAAATTAGAGACAATTAGCGTTTGTGTTTCTAAATCCTGTTAATCTCATTTTCATTTATAACTATTGGTGTGTTCTGAAATAGAAAAAACAAAGCTCCAACTGTTTATGTAGTTAAACGTTTTATTCAAACTTGTCTGAAAATAGTTTGCTGTCTTTGCACGTCTTGAAGTCCCTGAACGTGCCGCGTCGCCGCTGTGACATCATCAAAGTGCGACTTTGTAGTTGTTAACAGAACTAATGCAAACAACCCGATAACGCCACAACTATTATCTATGAAGTAAGGGTTAAAGCCCGACGAGGCGTTCTAGGGGGTACGCAGAGGGCTGATCCCATGAAACAGTAAACTGGAATAAGGTACGTCAGCATACATTCTGGTAGTAATGAGAAGTTTGTGGTCAAGATGTTTTGGATTGCTCAGAAAAGATTGTCTACTGTTTTATGGAGGTGAGTTGATAAAACAGATTAATTGATCTGAGTTGATCCACACTTGATAAATCAATAATGATCCAGAAAAGTAGAGATTGATCTTTTATGCCTTTCGTTTTCCGGTGAACTAACGTATAACATCAGTAAAGTGAAAGTCTGCTAGCTTGATGCTAACGTATAATGGAATTTCCCATTGGATGGCTAATGCTAACGCTTGTTCAACATAAACATACATTGCTGACTAAATGAACTTCATAGACTCACAGGCAGGAATTTTCCAAACTCTTATTGAAAAGTAACCATAGGTGGTCTAAAGTGTAATGCTACGGCGCCAGCTCCACCTAGTGGCCAGACTGAGGAGAGAAAGAACATTTTGATCTGCACATTTTAGTTGAAGATTCTCCTTTGTACAATTTTACTGTATGTGAACTGTATCAGATTTTATGATTATCTTCAAAGCAGATACAGACTATTGTTCTATTGCTATACAACTACGTCTAAATGTGTCCATTCAAAATTGAATCGATTGGATTGTGAATCGATCCAGGCTGTGGTGAATTGAATCCATTCTGGACATTATTGGTGATACCCAGCCCAACTGTTTCATGTGTTAAATTAGAGACTCTGGACCGGATATTTAGCTCTTGTGTTTTGGTTTGGAATTGGAAAAAAAAAAGACTTCTTGTTGGTATAAAAGTATAGGTTGGACGTCAGTGAATCGGATCCCATCGGTATGTTCAAAGGGAACCAATATCGACCATGTATTGGATGGCCAATCACAAATTATAATATGAATGGAATCACTGCAGAGCTGACATCATAGACTTGAGGCAGAGTTGCAGTAAAAAAGAGCAGAGCGCCACGTGGAACCATCCGTGGAACCATCCGTGCAACCATCCGTGGAACCATCCGTGGAACCATCCGTGCAACCATCCGTGGAACCATCAAGACCATTTCTGAGCAGTGGAGGAACTTTGCCTTTTTTACTGAAGGCCATTCCTGATCTAGAAGGTTTCTGGATCCAGAACCTGCAGCACCATGCTCACCTGATCTCCATGACGTCGGGATCTGCACGGTGCAGAGGTCGTCCGACGACTCGTCTGTGGAAGTTCCTATGAAGTCGAAGTTGAGGCAATTGTAGCTGAGTTTGAGGAGCTGCATCAGCAGGCCGTGCTGCGACTCATCGTTCAGGTTCAGGTTCTTCCCCGACGCCTGAAACAGACAAATTACACGCTGATGGAGGCGGAGCTGCAACGCACGGCGCTAACCCGCAAGCTAGGAGCAAAGGCCTGGTTTTCCCTAAGGGACCATTCACACAAAGCTAGGCAGAGCGGGAACTGAACCTTAAACCTGTGATCAGAGGTCGACCACCAACTACCTGGATCAGGTGTGTCCTGCCAATAGGAAGCTATACAGGTGAAGACGGCAGCCTTTAAGGTCTGGAGGGGGGCGCGTGTTTGTTAAAGCATGGCTGTGGTTTCTCTAAGTTCAGCAGCAGCTTTGCGTGAAGACCACAGTTGTCTGCAGGTGCTTCCTCACACGCGTGTGAACGTTACATGGATGTCTCCAGGATTATGGTTCTACATAGAAAACATGATTTCCTTTCCTGGAAACGGTTCCATCAAATTTGAAAGAAGTCAGACTTTTTTGTTTGTGTTTCTCCTGCAGTCTGGCAGAGAACGTGCAGATTGTTGGTATTTCTGGATTATAGTCGGTGCTGCTCTGGAACTCATTTTGTTGTTTTAGATCCTAAACTGTGATTTTCAAAAGATGCTCTGAAAACAGTGAAGGAACCATCCGCCTTTGTCCTCTCATTCACTTCTGGATCATTTGCTTCAATCAGGATTGTTCCATTTTAAAATAGGGGGTGTTGGGACAAAATTTAGCGGGTTTAGCTGAACCCAAGTGACCTCAGCAACTGGCAGAGTGATGATCACACCTGTTTGAGGAGGTTACATGACAGCGTGAAGATGTCAAAGAGGGAGGAGTCTCTGAAGGACGACGCTATCTTCCTATGTTTGGTCAGCGGGTGCGTCGTGTCGGCCTGTGGAGGACAGATGATGTTGGACATTGTTGTTACAGGGAGGTGGGGGCCTCCTGTCATTGCAGGACCCCAAACCCGGCGTCCTTTCAAAAACAAGCCTTATGAATTCCTGCGGCACACGAAAGCAGCACCAAGGTCAGGTTTCAGGTGAGACGACCTACCTGATTGATCTCATTTGTGAGCTGGGACAGAATGGTGACGCCGATGATGCAGTGCTCCACGCTGTCCTGTGGACGCAGCACAGCGCGTTACCACAGACCCGCCACTCATCCAGATGACATCACGGTCTCTCCAGATCATCCCAGTCCACAGACTCTTACCTGGAGGAAGCGCGTGACGTCGGCGATGACGTTCCTGAAGACGTACTCATCCTTCTGACAGTCAAACCAGCCGAGCTTGGTGATCCGGGCGTACAGCTGGATCAGCGCCTGGGTCACAAACGCCGCCAGCTTTGGCCGCGTGGCCAGATAGTTGAGCACATAGTTCCCTGTTGGACACACATGGGTGGAAGTGCGGCTGTAACGAGTATTGGAATAACCGGATATCTCTGGTCTGTTCCCGAAAACCTGAGTACGAATGTTTGTGACATTCAAGAAGATTAGTGATCAATATAATTATAATAAAGTATAAAAAAATACACTTCAGGCTATCCCACCAAAACAGTGAATAATGTTGAATTTTAAGTATTTCACCTAAACTAGCCAAATTTGTAACTCACAGGAAGTAAAGTGTTGTGAAGGTTCTCATTTTCAAAGTAAAAGTATCAAGTGGTTTAAAATAAATAAATAAAAATGAGAGTGAAGTTTTAGTTTACTGAGATAAGTTCTGGAAAAATGATCTAATTTTAAATATGTCCACAATTTGAATATAAAAATATAATAAATATTTGATTAAGAATATCATCCAAACCGGGTGATCAATGATGTGAGTCATGTGTCTGCTAGCTTGGTGGAGAAACTGTACAGGGACATGTCTGTGAAATGTTAACACAAAGTTCTAAAGTCTTTTGTTTTTTCCACTAAAGATGAGAAAAGTCTGTTTCTAAACTCTGTTTTCAGTTCAGATGGAAGGACAGAGTGTCTTCTAGTGGTTCCATTTCTATGTAGGTGTTGCTGCCTCTTCATGTTCTGCCTTTTTCTCATTTATCTCCTGGAACTGTAGTCAGCAGAACTTTGAGGATGAAAAAACTGTGGAGAACATTTCCAGGATTTAATGTTCAATGATCCAAAACAACAGTGATGTTTCAGTTTTGTTTCCTGCTGGAGTTAACCAGGAAGTCGACAGAAAAACCTAAGATTGGGATGTTGTTTAAAGTGATAAACAGTGTTTTTGTGTTTGTATCTGTTTTGTTTTGTCTGATCTCCAGTTCTAATCAAACGAAAATATGATATTAAAAACATTTTACATTTCCATACATCCAGTAAAAAGACAAACCTATAGCAACCATTCAGACATAAGAAATATGGTTCAATCTGTGAATCGGATCTCCAGATAAGTTACAATCCACACTGGTTCATGTGGAGACGGGTGGGGGATAGCAGGAGTTTGGACCACTGTTTGAATACAAGTGTGAACAGGTGTGCGGACAGGTGTGCGGACAGGTGTGCAGACAGGTGTGCAGACAGGTGTGCGGACAGGTGTGCGGACAGGTGTACGGACAGGTGTGCAGACAGGTGTGCGGACAGGTGTGCAGACAGGTGTGCGGACAGGTGTACGGACAGGTGTGCAGACAGGTGTGCGGACAGGTGTACGGACAGCGGTACTGCTTTGGAGAGGTAAATACTCACGGATGTCGATGCGTTGCTCCAGAGGCAGGGGGTTGCTGGTTCGGGACACCAGCTTAGATAAACATGTAGCGGCGAGCAGCTGGGAGTACGAAGACTGAGAGAGCACAGAAGAACAGGATAAAAGTACCTGTCAGGTAATCTGTTTTCAGTTGGAATCAAAGAAACACCTTGGAAAACACTGAGAACCTGAAGGCAGGAACACTCTGATTACACAGTTATAAAAAGTGCTGTGATGTTGGGAAAGTTTCACTTTAGGACGTTCAAGGATCTAAGATTGATCCAAGAACGACCCGTCCCGTTTGGGCTGAGGACGGCGGATCTCCACACTCACGCTGCCTCTCTCCAGCAGCAGCTGACATTTGCTCAGACAGTCGGGGCTGTTGGTGAACTCCACCAGGGCTTTCTCGGCCTGGAGTCGGACGGCGGTGTCGGTGGTCTCGTACAGCTGCTTACACAGGATCTCCAGCTGGGCAAGGCCCTAGATAAACACAGGAGAGGAGCTTATCAGCGGCCAGCAGGAGGAGCACAGACCAGCAGAGCTTTGGGGGTGTCCACGTCACTCTCCTGCTCGGGGAGGGCAGACTCCTGTTTCAGCACAACGCTGAGCCCAGAAATGTTCAACAGGTCCGAACGGCACACCTGCAGATAGGAGCTCAAACCCAACCCGGCTGCACTCTGGATATCTGCAGCGCCAGATCGGACCCGGCCCACCTTCAATCACGCTGATAAACTTCTTCATAAATGAAACCAGGGGGCGCCACCTGACCTGCTGCCCCGAGACGCCAGGCCTGAAACTCCCCCAGGAGGTGAGAGGAGGAACCACTGAGAAGCTCCAAGCCAGTACCAAGCGTCCTCAGAACCTCTGGCCCAAAACAACCCAGACCGGCGTATGGAGCCTGCTCCAGAACCACAGCAGGTGCAGAACCACAACAGGTTCAGAACCACAACAGGTCCAGAACCACAGCAGCTCCAGGACCACAATAGCTCCAGAACCACAACAGGTCCAGAACCACAGCAGCTCCAGGACCACAATAGCTCCAGAACCACAACAGGTCCAGAACCACAGCAGGTCCAGAACCACAACAGGTCCAGAACCACAGCAGCTCCAGAACCACAACAGCTCCAGAACCACAACAGGTCCAGGACCACAACAGGTCCAGAACCACAGCAGCTCCAGAACCACAACAGCTCCAGAACCACAACAGGTCACACAGCACACAGTTCTGCAGACTTCAGGAGGACCATCCACTAGGGCTGGGAATCACTGGGTACCTCACGATACGATACGATTTGCGATACTTTGCTCACAATAACGATACTATCACGATATGGCGATAATGCGATAATCAATATATCTCGTCTCTAACAACTCACGATATATCAAACTTTAAGAAAGAAGAACTTTTAAAAACAGCTTTTTGGAAAATATTTCCCCATTTATTTTTTATTTTTTAAACACAATGATAATAAACAACTTGTGTCCCATTTGGTGTAATGAATAACAGACTTTTGTGTAACATTGCTGAAATCAGTAATACTCTGTCTTTGACAAACAATGACAATTTTCATTTGGAAATATCTGTAAAATTCCGTTTAAACAATAGTGAACATGAACAGCAGCCATTATTTAGAACAAAACTGCTGTAAAAAGGATAAAACATGAATAAATCAAGGAGCTGCCAGACACATTGGTATTAACTTCAGAAAAACAAAACCATAGCCATTGGTGTAAACAAAAATATAATTCTCACAGAAAAATAAAAATCAAGTATCAAGGAACTTTCCTTTAAGTTATTTAAGACATAAACTGCTTTCAAAATAAATAACCAGGGATAAAATACATGAAGAACTTAAAGTGCATCTAAAAGTAAACATCTTTGTGAACAACACGTTTGGGTAAAGCTGCATGTGATGTATGTTTATGTTCATGTTTTTCTGGAGAACCACAGGCTTTAGCATCAAGACGCCGCTCATCTACCTTTAGAGGAGAAGGGGTGTCTAAGGGCAGGGATGCCTCTTTCTTCCGTTTCCATCTCAGCCGTAGCTCTGGTCTGGACGTACAGTGCAGGGATCCTTTTTCAGTATTTCTGAGAGAGAATGTCAAAACTCTAATGCATTCAATAAAAACCCAAATCCCTCGTTCTCCACCGCGCTGCAGGGACCGTTTTCCGTTATTGCCGCTGCTCTGTCTCTCAGAAGACGGCGGTAGCTTCGTCTGGAAAAAGGTATCCGCGTCGGGCTGTGTCGGCTTCAGGCAGCAACAGCCACAGCTTTCTCACACAACTCCGGGTGATGCAGCTTCAATGCTGCCGGCGCTTCTCATTGTTTTCCCGCTCCGCCATCTTTGTTTGAATGTGTGTTCTTCTTAGTCCGCCCGCAACAGCCAATCTCGCAACGAGCGCCCCCTATCGACCCTCCAAGGAATTGTCTTACCAAAGGATGGTTAATATAACGTTTTACAGGGTTTTTAAATGTAAATAAAAGGTCGATACTTGATGAAGACGTATCGATAATCGATCGCGGGACTAAATATCGCGATATATCACCATATCGATACTTTGGCACACCCCTACCATCCACACCCCGCTGATGACATCTGCAGCTTCAGTCTGCACTCTGGAGGCTCTTCTCCATCCTTTAAAGCAGCTTTGGTCCAGAACCACCAGATGCAAACCAGAACCTCGGACTGACTTTCCTCCGTCTCACTCAGGACCGTCAGGATGGAGAGAAGCCCCCAAAGAACCACATGTGGACATCTTCCAGACCGGGAGGAAAGTTTGGTCCTCTTTCTGATTGACAGTCCAGTTCCTCTGATGCTTCAGCGTCCACATTTATCTTTATTTGGTGAGTTTGAAATAGAAAAATAAAATAAAAATTCATCTTTCCAGCTCCGAGTGGAGGAAACCCCACATTGGAGCAGAACCACCAACCACTGCCATGTTGGTCCCAGAGCGGTTCTGCTCAGCTCGTGCTGATCATCCAGCATCACCCGGCTGGACCACGATGATGGATCCCACCAGGAGACACTCTCCATCTTTGAACAGACCGCATTTCAGGTCAGGATGAAGCTGGAGCTCCAGCGTGACAGACAGTTCAGACCCTTCAGACGGTTTGAAACCCGCCTGCACCCAGACGTTCAGAGGTTAATCAGGAGCTCCTCCTATACTCCTCTGCTTTGGAGATCAGCTCATGTTTGTAACTCGGTTCTCATTTTTAGGCCTCAGTGTGAACATTAACTAATAAATAATGACAAGATGATAGAGTCCAAAAATTCATTTTCTGGATTTTCCTTCTAAGCAGCAGAAACTTGTTTGTACGTTTTTAATGAATGTTAACAAGTTAAAGTTCCTCTTAGTCCTGCTTAAATCAATAATTATGTCTGTTCATTTTTCAGAACAAAGCCAAGTTAGTTTGGAAATAAAAATGATAAAATGATAGATCTGGATCAGATAGAATCAGAACTCAGGCGGTGAGATCAGCTCCAAAAGGTTAATCCTCCAGAAACCAGAAAACCAGATTTTCTTTTGTCTTCTCAGTTCAGTTTCACTACTGATCTGATAAACAGTTTGGCTCCGGGGTGTAATTATGGGATGTAAAGTCGCGAACGTCTCCCGTTTTTTCAGGAATCGGCGGGAACGATGCTCGTGCACAGCCTGACAGCAAGTAAAACAACATGCAGTCACTTCTGCTTTACGCTCCACCACAGGATTTCTTCAGTTTCGTGCACGTGCACGTGCCCCCAGGACGACTTCAGGAACTCGTACGACTCGTTGGAACTGGAGGCTGAGTCACGGCTCCTGTGGGAGGACAGGAGGAGCAGGCCTCGCTCTCGCAGGCTTCATACAGAGACGTGATGCTGCCGACCACAGCAAAGAGGGGCTGGCTCCGCCCACTCTGTCTGCACGAGCATCTGACGTAAACAGAAGCTGTGACAGGTTCAACAGAGAAATGCTTTTCAAAGCAGTTATCTCCACTTTCTATGGCCAACTTGCCGCCGTTTTCCTGAAGGTCGTCGGTTAATCGAAACATGAAGCAGCGATCAAATCCCGAATCAGGTTTGACCTTCAGACGCTCCTGCAGCTGGAAAGCAGCCGCAGGTTTCACCCAGCTGTGGGCGCGTCACTGATCGATCTCTGACATCACCGTCAGCTGCAGCAAAGCCTGCTCCAACCCCATGAACACCCGCAGAACCCACAGAACAGCAAAAGCCCGTTTAACCTGCAGAACCCACAGAATCAACCTGCAGAACACACAGGAACCCGCGGCACATGCAGACATGAGTGTGGGGGGGTCTGGGTGCATTCACTGGCTTCACAAAAGCGTCCACGCCGATATTTCAACTGTGAACGTCTGACAACGAGCCAACGCTCCAGAAGAGCGACGCGCCGGTCGACCTCCAAATGCACCAGGGCTGCTACAGCCCGATGAAAAAGCTGCGTCATCTGCATAGCTGAGGCTGCTTTCTGCTGTGACACCTGAAGACACCTGCACAACTTCAGTACAACTTTATTGTTCCACAGGTTAAAGGACAAAGTCAGGAGAATTTTAAAAGAAAAATGTGAAATGATCAAAACGTTTCTCAGAAATTCTCTGCCTTGACTCCGAGACCCTTTCAGGGGGAATTTTTTCGGATATGGAGAACGATGTGAGATGTTAGCGACCTTAGGAGAGTGGTCACATGACCAGACTGAGCAATCATCTCTTCAGCCAGACTGACTCCATATGACTCCTTCATCCACACAGACTTTACAGATGGAGCTCCAAACAGCTGCATCCATCTTAGAGGGAGAGAACATGGTCCATGCTCCGCCCCCATCTATACCTGCTCACAGATCGACTGGATGCAGGAGCTGAAGTTGGTTCAGTGCCATTCAGGTACTGACCCTCTTTCCCACTCCCCTCCGGGTGAGTGCTTTCAGATTCCGTGCTCCTGTACCTGGCCGTGGACCTCCTCTCTGCTCCTGCTCCTACACTTGGCTGTGTGACTATAAACTTTTTCGTTGACATCAAGCTTCAGGATTTGTGGAAAACATCTAAACGTTCCACTGATGACACCACACATCCCATAATCCACCTGTTCTGATATCAGGCACAAAGACGGATCCGAATAAACAGAAAAGCACTGCTGGGAGGGTCCAGTCCGAGCCGCTCACACCTGAGTCCCCATTGGTTCTGTAGAATGTTCTGGAGGACGAGCAGCAGAAATACACAAACACGCAAATGCACCAACACATGAGCACACACATACACACAAACACAGACACACAACCACAGACACACAAACACAGACACACAACCACAGACACACAAACACATGTTTGTTAACATTTTTAACCCTCTCTGTCTTCCATATGCTAGCTATCCACCCACCCATCCTCTGAACCCGCTGAATCCCTTTTGGGCTCACAGGGTTGCTGGAGCCTATCCCAGCTGAAGGTGGGTTACGCTCTAAACAGGTTGCCAGTCTTCAGCAGGGTCACACACTAGTACGCCCACATGCACACCTGGGGACCACTCAGACACAGCGATGGACCTATGAAGCCGGTTTCTGGACTGAGAGAGAAAACCCAAACGAGTGAGGAGGAGCCGTAGACTCCACACAGAAAGGCCCCAGCCAGGGTTTGAATCCTGACCACCACACCCCGTGCAGTCCCCACACGTTATTTACACGCATGTGGGGCTGGAAATGCTGACAGCTCGTCATCAGAGTATCGTCGTAGACAGACATCAACGTGAAGCTCCTCCCTCCTACGACAGCCGCCGATCTGAACATTTGACCCCGAATGCACCTGAATGTAAAGATGTGACAGCAGTTTGTCGCGTCGCTTCATTCCAGGACCTCCAGCAGCTTCCAGGGTTCTGTCCACCTGCTTTATAACTGTTTTACTTCAGTGGATCACTGGGCTTCCTGGAGGACTCGTCATGTTCCTCACGGTAGGTGACTCACCTCTGAATGATCCACATACATGACGATCAGGAGGATGCGTGTGACATGAAGTCCAGAAGACTTTCAAAGGTTCAAAGAACCGACAAACAAACCAGGTCTGCTCAGAACTTCTGGACTGCCTTTAGATCATTAAGAAATTACATTCTAATTTTAAAAGGATCCTCTCAACAGAACTGAAAACCTGAGTTCAAACCCTCAGCCTCGCAGGTTCGAGCCCGCAGACGCTGGGATGCAGGAGGAGGAGGAGGAGGATGCAGCTCGTTGGCAGCCGGTGATGCTGCTCAGCCTCCCGCTCCCCAGAACCGCCAGGCTCGCTCCTGCAGGACCGACCCGGTACCGGACGTGAGCTCAAGCTGGACACGGTTCTTTCACAAGTCAAGCCTGAAATCCCTCCGCGTGGTCCGTGAAGCAGGACCAGCCGGGAAAAGGTGAGGGGTCGGCCCGCCCTGCCTGCGCCTCCACATGGGTCCAACCACACCACCGAGCCGCTCAGCTAGCTCCGAGCGGCTGCACCCACCACGAGCCTGCCGGGTTCTGCCCGGTACCAGAGCAGGAGTAATCCCTCCCCGAACCCGACCTCCAGCCGCCGCCGTGGGCTCGGAGCCGGTCTCCCCGAGAAACAGTTCAGCACTCCGGGGCATGTTTTCAAACAAGCTCGGGCGGGAGAAGTTCACGGCTGGAGCAGGTTAGCATTAGCATAGCTAGCAGCAGCTAACTAGCACAACAGAGACGGAAATAAATATTTGTTGTTTACAAACAACAAGCAACGTAGCGAGACTCACGTCCGGGTCCAGAGAGTCCGGCTCCCGGGTCCTGGCATGAAACCTGTCCGACATGGAGCTGAGACTGGCGCCAAAGGACACTCGGAGCGTGGTAGCCTCGCGGCTAAGGTTCTGGAAACCTTCGCCTTTCATTGTTTACTTCACGAAATCACGCGGTGAAACGCACGCAGACGGAGCACGCGCTCACCGAACCGCCCCCGGTCTGGAGCAGCAGACCGATGCGCACGTTGGGAGTCCGACCGGGAGCGGAGCGTTGCGCTGCCCGGCGTCCGCGAACCTTTCCGCCGCGGCGATCTGCGGCTAGCGCGGTGACAGCAGGCCACGAGTCAACACAGGCGGTCTCCTTCTTTCTTTGCCGCCGGTGGCCCCCGGTACGACGCCGGCGGCGCCCACCGGCCGCACGCCGGCGCCGTGCCAGGAACCCCGCTCCCGGTTCCGCGCCCAGCATCACCGGCGCGCGCATGGACACCAAGCTGATGACAAAAACACCAAACCTCCGCTTACCTGCACATGATCCGCCATTTTTCTCCATTTCATGCACCTCTCACTCCCCCGCTTATGGGTATGCATAGAGACAACAGCGCCCCTGCTGGCTGCGGCTGCGCAGTGCACCTCCAGCGGCCTCGGAGTTACAGCGGCGGGAAAAACGACAACCGGGATAAAAACTAATAACTAGGAAAAAACACATTTTCAAAACAAAACAACAACTGGAGGAAAAACAACGGGGAAATTATAACAACCGGGAATAAAAAAAAAAAAACAACCGGGGAAAAATAACAATCAAAAACAAACAAGAGTTTACAATAAAAAAAAAAACTAAACTAAAAACAACACACAAAAAACTAAAATGCAGAACAAAATGATTCTGAGGACATAGAGGTTCCTAAACAACTACAGTAAAAATGTCCACCCTCTACAACTGAGACCAAACAAAAGTGAAAATCATCCATCCACTACAATCACACCTACGTCTGCAACACAAACATGCTCTATATGTTTACAGACACCTGAACAGGAGTCACGGTTCTCCTTCATTCAATTGCAAATGGTATTCAGTTTTACTTCCATAGCTCAATATTTACAACAATAATCGTCTCAATGGGCTTCATATTGGTAATAAACATAAATCATGAAGTCATAGAATTCAATATAAGCTAACATTTCTGCCCTTTGACCGTCCTTCTCGGAAAAACAAAAAATAAAAATGGATTCCAGGAAAAAAGAAGAATCTGTCCACATGAAGGAGGGGTCCTCCCCCAGGACAGACGGATGGACCAGAACTCTAACTCTAACTCTACAACTACATGTTTAAAGTCCAGCAGACGAGCTTCATCCAGACGGAGTTGGGGGACGGCTGGGGGAGAGTTGAGCCAGAGGGGGGGTCCACAGCCAAGTGTAGGAGCAGGAGCAGAGGGGGGGTCCACACTTCATCTTTGTCTTGAAGCTGAGTTATAGCATCTGGACTTACAACCTTCTTCCCTGAAACGTTTCACTGCAACTTTACGACAATGAAGTCAGAAGCTGGAGCGCATGGAGCACTGGGGTTCTGTCCTGTTCCTCTGCTCTCCTCTGTCCTTGATCAGTGATTCATCCTCCGGTCTCCATGTTGGTGCAGTGTGATTCCAGATTCCAGTTGCTTCGTCTCTGCTCCTGTTCTTGGCGTGGACCTCAAATTTTACCAGGAAAGTTCCATTGGGATCCACAGATCTGTTTTTCAAGGGAGTCTCGGCCAAGAGGTAGATTAAAACGCAACTCAAGACATTTCATTGAATCAAAATAATTTAAAAAATTGATTAAAAACAAAAACATGCTTATTATTTTATTTCCAGGTCCAGACAAAGTGTGACATGTGGTATATAAAAACCATAAAGTTAGAAAGAAATAGAAAATAAAGTGAAAATAAGTGGAACTGTGATGAACTAAACTTAAAATTAAGCCACCAAAGCTAACAGAAAGTCCTCTGGTTCTTACCTGGACCTAAAACTGCAGCGGCTGAAGACTGCATGTCAATCATGCCCATTTGCTCCCTGCACCGCCACATCTGGCCACCAGGTGGCAGCAGATACCAAGGATTCCTAGAAGCACCAAACCTTCTGAACAGGGTTTTCCAACAGAAACATCGCGCCCCCTGTTTGTCCAACAAATGCTCACACTGGTTTAACATTCAATCCTGAGAGACTTTTCATTTACCTGAAGGATCGTCTGATTAGAAATGACGGGCAGTTTCTGCAGGACTTCGTTAGCAGGTTGGAGGCAAAGACTGAGTCCTGTGAAAATAAAATGGAGGTTCCTAAAACTGCATCTGAGCAAACACAAGAACTCCTGGAAGAACATCCAAGTAGATATGATCATCCAAACACCCAGCAGAGTTTTTTATTTTTATTTGTTTTATTTCCATGCTGAAAATAAAAAAGAAATCCTCAGTGACGGTAAAAATGACCTGGAACTTGTTCAAATCCTGTAAATATTATAAATGTACGTAAAAAAAAAAAAACCAAAGCAGGGATATCAGCACCAACCCCTCCAACTGCCTTTAAAGCACAGCAGTGGAGTGATAATGATATGGGCTTGTGGAGCATGACGTCTGCAGGACCTTTGAACTCCTGCTGTGATGACGCCTTTGGTCATATTAGTGTCAGTCGAGGATCGTTTGATCCATTGTTGTTGTCTTTGTTGTTCTCTTTTTACTAAAGCTGTGTCCTTTTATTGTTGAAACATTTACTGAATGTTTAACAGACTGTACCGACCCAGCCGGTACGTCACTTTATTAACGAGGAAGCGAAAGCCAAGCTGCTACTGAAGTGGCTTCACTGGAGAGCCGTCCGTGACCCCCACACCCCACGACCCCGCGCAGTCTCAGGGAGAAAGACTAGCCAGAGGGGTCTCCTTTTGACCATGAAGCCCCTTTATTCAAGTACAAACAGCCAAACAGCATGGAGGTCACTTCAGTTTCCACCCCTCGCAATCAAGGTTTTCACCCCATAACCCCCCGCTTCCCATGAGCCTTAGGGGCTGAAGGCGGGGCTAACCCCCCAGGTCGCTTCAATATTTTTGTGGTAAAGTGTCTTTTTGCTTCCATCTGCATCCATCTGCATCCATCTGCTTCCTGCTTTTTCATGTGTTTCATCATTTCAAACTCCAGTCAGTCTGAGGAATGCTGCGCTGACATCTGTGCTTTGATGTTTTTATCCACTTATAAGTTTATAAAAATACACTTTTGCACACACGCACAAAGACACAAACGCGCACATGGAAGTCAGTGACATTTTCCTTTCCATTGTTGCATTGAGCCCAAGAGTTGCTCCTCCTCCTGGAGCGTGCACAGCTGTGTGTCAACAGCAGCACATCTGCCAGGAGATTCATTGAAGAACATGGTGGTGGGGGGGGGGGTGTCCTGTCATGGCTAGATGAGCACGTATGAGGGGGAAACCAGGTTAAAGGGAGATCAAGACTGGCTGAAGAGGGGGGGGGGGTGCGGGGGGGCAGTACATGAATCACACTGAACTAAATGATAAATAATGATCAAGAAAAGAGGACAGAACCCCAGAGCACCATAGTTACCCCAGCTTCAACTAATTTAAACACATCAACATGAAGTTAAATAATCTCTGAATACTAACTAGTCTGACAATAATCCTGTCCACAGAGGAATGTTTTCAGTCTAACTTTGAATGTAGAAACTGAATCTGCCTCTCTAACATGAGCTGGGATAGAAAGTAGTCCCTTTTCTGAAGCCAATAACAAGTCATTAGAGACTCTAACTAGTGCGGTTTCCGTACTGTGGTGGGGTCTAAACCCCGACTGAAAGTCTTCAAAGTGGCTGTTGTCCTGTAGGTGGCAGTAAAGCTGCTTAACTACAACTCTTTCTAGGATTTTAGAAATAAAGGGCAGGTTTGATATCGGTCTATAGTTGGCCAAGATGTTAGGATCCAAACTGGGCTTTTTCAGAAGAGGTTTAACAACTGCATATTTAAAAGACTGTGGCACGTAACCCGTTTCTAGAGAGGTATTTATCATTGTTAATATGGAATCATTAATTAGGGGAAAAGTTTCTTTAAAAAGTCTAGTGGGAATTGGGTCTAACAGACAAGTTGAGGATTTGGAGGACGTAATAATTGATGCTATTTCTACTTGATCCACAATAGTGAAGCAGTCTAATGTTACAGAGGTTTCTATGGATGCCTCCACTTCTACCGCTTCAGCCTGCTCTGGGCTGATAGAAGGAATAACTTGATTTAACTTATGTCTAATATTTGAGATTTTACTATGAGAAATGTAAGAAAATCATCAGAGCTGAGAGAAACAGGAACATGTGGTTCTACTGAGCTCTGACTGTGAGTTAATTTAGCAATAGTGCTAAAAAGAAATCTGGGATTGTTTCCATTCTCTGATATTAAGGTTGAATAGTACTGGCTTCTAGCTCTACGCAGAGCTTTTTTATAATTTAATAGGCTATATTTCCAGATATTCAGAGACTGCTCTGAACCGGAGCGGCGCCATTCTCTTTCTAACTTACGGGTTTCTTGTTTAAGAGAACGTGTTCCAGCGTTAAACCACGGTGCTACTCGGTTTTGTCTAACGAACTTAGGTTTCAGGGGGGCAACAACATGGAGTGTACTCCTGAGGGCTTGTAGGGCATCATTAACAAAGTGGTCATTTATACTAGGACTGATGCTATGGGAGCTGGTCTCAGAGTATTTGCTCAGAATGTCACTAAGTACTGGCTGAACTGTGAGTTTAAACTCAGACACAGAACAGTCAGTTAAGGTTCTTCTAAGTTGTTTCTTATTCACTGGGGCAGTAGCAAGTTCTAAAGTAAGCTGGAAGGTAATCAGAAAGTGATCAGAAATGATGGGGTTAAGAGGAAGGACACTCCACGACGCAGATGATCCAATCCACTGAGAGGGAAAATCTTGCAGAACTTTCCATCCTGCTGCTCGCTGTGACGAATCCTCAAAAATATCAGCTAAACTAATAGTTTGCCGCTTTGCTGAGGAACCCCTGCTGCGGTGAATTAGGATGAACAGGCAGGAGACGCTCTGACTCACCTGTGAGCGTCTCCTGCAGAGACGGCAGATGTTCTGCTGCACAGCAGGACGCTCCTCTTCGCCGTGAGGTTCATGTTTGTTCATGGAACCCTGACGCTTTTCAAGAGAACCGGCCTGCAGCAGTTTATCTGAGAACCCATCAACGGAACAGTCCAATCATCCATCCATGATGCAGTTCTGTTCAGATCCAGAATTTCAGGACTTTTTTTTTAAGGAAGAAAAATCAAAAACACTTTTTTTGATGTTTCATTTCCAGCAAAACAAAGATTTTACTTTGTCAACTTAAAAAGGTGATTCTTTAATTCAGGTAAAGACTCATCTAACGGTGCAGGTTTCTGTTCTCTGGACAGGTGCGTGGTTACCGTGGTAACCACGGTGGAGCATCCTCTTTTCATAAGGTTCTGAGTTTTGGGTGCATTTGGTCCCCATTCCTGCTCGTCTTCAGCCACGTTCACATCAGGCATGAGACGCGGGTTCTGGTTTTGGACGTAGAGCCAGAAAACAACCTTAAAAACGAGCGATATGCAGGTTTCACACATGTTTACACAGATTTGTCATTGGAAGGGTGTTCTTGAGGCCAGTGTGAACGTAGCTGTGGAGTAGTGGTCGTCTGTGGAGCCTCCATATTTATGAAGCTTAGATGTTGTCTGATGAAAGGTCTGGACCACAGCAGGTCAGCAGGTCAGCCTCTTGCAGAGCCAACGTTCCTCTGGGTTCAAAGATCATGTCCCTGAGAGACGCAGAGTCCTCTGAGAACCTGAAATCCACAACATCCAACCAAGGCCTTTGTCCCTGACATACAGAGATTTCTCCAGTTTCTCATGCTCAGTTGAAGAAGAGACGTTCAAAGTCTTTGACCTCAAGAAACTTCACGTTCAAAGAATTCACAACCCTTGTGCCGCTCTTTCACAGAGTAGGAGCTTAGCTCTGAGCGTGATGTCAGTGAACGTCTCACAGGTGTACCTTCAGATGTTGGTTCAGACCTTTCTCTCCTCTGTTGGAGACCTCCAGCATCACAGCTGAAACCAGGAGAAGTTCTCTGACGCCTTCTTTCTCCGGTTCTATTGGAGCAGCAGCTTCTTCAGGGAAGTAAAATGCTGAGTTTGTGTCAGCTGAGGCTTCAGGACGGCGTGACGACTGGCGCTCAGCCCCACTTCCTGTCGGCTCTGACCGAGCTGCAGCAGCAGATCTGAGGCCCCATCAGTTCTTCGCTTCAGGCTGCAGACAAAAGGCATTTCTGAGGTGTTAGATCTGACTTCTGTTGAGGGGGGGGGGGGTAAAGGGCACGCTCACCTGTTTAGAATCAGCATGTCTTCCTTTAGTGGGATGTTGGTTTTTATCCTCGGAGCTCAGTAAAGCTGCTGTGGAGGAGCTCCAGCTCCTGATCAGCCTCAGCGGGAGGAGCTCCATGCCAGGTGAGCACGCCGACCCCCCTCAGTCATGAGAGCAGAGATGCAGCCGAGGTGAACATGCGTGTAACAGCCGTGTGGATGAGTCCGTCAGCGGGTCGTAGACACACCTCCGGAGGTCCTGATGATGCGTTTCCAACCTGCCAGCCCGGATCAGCGAGCACACAAGATCTGCCGGCTTTCACCTGACGCGGGAATTTGCTCTGACAGTGTGTGGGGGTGTGTGTGTGTGGGGGGGTGCGCTGGCACGATTGTGCGACCGTGTCTGAAAATGACAGCTATAAGTGGATTCCTCTCAGCGGAGAATTTAAATCAGACGAATGTAAATGAAGGCGAACAGACAAGAGAGGAAACACGAAATGACCCACAGAGACACAGAGCAGCTGTAAAACACACACAGACACACAACTGTCACAAAGAGACACAACACGACCACCAACAGCCCAAAGACAATCACCACAAAGAGGCACAGAGGGCAACAAAACACAAACTGAGAGCAATATTAGCCACGAAATGATGCGAGAAAAACATTCCCACCACCGCTGACTGTATATGAGAACTGGACTGAGTGGCCCCGCCCCCTTGGCGTTCCAAACAGGAAGTACCTGCAAAATCCCACAGAGTTCTGTAGAGAAATAAACAGCTGTTGTTCTGTCATTCTCTGGTCAGAAGAACCGTTCTGGATCTGATTCCTTTATTTAACATCTTGATAATCATCGAGTTTTCATGATATATTTTCTGTAGATCAAGATCTAAACTGACCAATCAGATGGCTCAATAAGAGTAGGCGGAGCCTGCTGGCCCCCACGTCCAACATTCAAAATAGATTGACAGATTTTGTGCAGCCCACTTTCAAGTGGTGTGGGTGTGGCCTTCCAACAAGCTGGCTGTTCCCTGATTGGTCGGATTGGGAGCAGCAGCGTTCTGGATTTCAAGGATTTATTGCTCTTCGATGGATCAACATTTCTAACTCTGATACTCCGATCTACCTGGATCTTTGCCCTGCACGGTTTAGACACGCCCCTTTCTGTACCTGATCAAATCAAATCCCGCCTCCTGAGTCAAACCCCAAACAGAGACTTCCTCTGGACTCTGCTGCCCTCGTTCTCACACGTCTGAAAAACGCAGATCTTTTTCCACCAGACGTGCCTGTCGTGTTGTGCAGTCTGAGGCGACCCGTCACCCCGGGATCGACCTTCCCCGTCTGCAGGAGGCTTTCGCTCCTGACGCCGCTGCTCGCTGCAGGCCGGCACCATCTTGAACAGAACGACTCTTCACGAAGTGGCTGTGAAAGCCCTGTAGCACCATGTGAGCCCTTCACACCCGCTTCACTGTGATTGTTCTGAAAGCCTCCTCTGCAGGGACGCCCAAAGACCTGAGGGTTCTCCTCAGAGAGGTGATGGTCTTCCTCAGAGCTCTTCCTCTTCCTCCCTGCATGCTCTCTGTTCAGCTCCACAGAGGAGGCTGCTGGATGCTGCGCGGCGCCTTCAGCAACATGAGCTATTTCTGATGCGGCGCCATGTAAATAATGCTGACTTGATTCAACGGGTTTAGTCCCCGCCCCCTTCCCCAGCCCCGAAGGACCAGCAGCTGCAGGCTGCTTCAGCTCTTCCTCACAGAGCCTGGGCCGCTCCTCTTCACTGCGTTTAATCGGATCCGATTCAAGCCGACAGAACCGTCCCGACCAATAGAACCAGCGAGCTCCTAATGTGTGGAGCTCTTTGTGAACGTCCAAACGTCCAGCCTGCTGCTCAGGAGGGCAGACGGACTCCCGTCAGCAGGAATCGTTTGAACCCCGCTGAGAAGGAAGCAGAGTTCTGCTGAGGCCCGCAAGTGTCGAGTTAAGATCAGACCGCTGTGGAGCACGCTCAGTTTGGTCAGAACCCCTTCAGGGTGGGACTCATGAGGAGAAACGCAGACGGCCTGCAGGTCTTCAATCAGGTGGAGGAGTCTAAATTTACCAAACTAACGTGTGACTCACAGAACACTGCAGCTTCACTAATTAAACGTCAGGAGGATGGAAATGTCAGCCTGACATCCGTGTGATTCAGACCGCCTCCCACTTCCCTCAGAACCTCTGAGGATCCTCACCCCTCACTGATGCAGTGACCGACCTCTGATTGGTCAGCAGGAAGCACCTGAAGCAGGTGGACGAGTTAGGAATGCAAAGAGCCCACTGAGGTCATGAGGTCAGAGGATCTGAGAGGAGATTCTGACACAGAATTTGGTGATTTGGAGGAGACACATTTTAAGTTCTCAAGGTTCCTTTCAGGTTCTGCTGGTTTCTGGGGTTTTTTAAATTGGAAAGAAAATCCAGAAGATTGAGAAGTTTAGGTTCATGAGCTTCTTGAAGCAGATCATGGCTGTGAGGGAAAGTCGTCTTTTTTCAAGAAGCTGCAGTTTAATCTGTGGTTCCAGAAGAACGAGGAGCAGAGAGCCTCCTGGTGGGTTCGGTTCACCCGCTTCCTGCTGGTCCTCCTCTGGATGAGGGTCCTCTGTGGTTTCTGACCTCTAACCTCGATGATATCCTACACCTAAGGTCAGCGGGGAGGGGCCCTGGCCCCCAGGACACAGGGGGCCGGTGTCTAAACCAAATCTATACTTGGAAAGCCCCCCCCCCCCAAAAAAAAGGCTATTATTCAGCTGGTTCAAAAAGAAAAACCAAAGTAAGTCAGGAAAAACAAACGAAAACTTACCTGGAAGGTTGATGTCTGCAGCTGGTGGGCGGAGCTCAATGGGCGGAGCTTGTCTAACCCTTTCTACAGAGCAAAGAAGGAGTTCAACCTGGAGGAATCCATCATCAGATCATCATCAGATCACCTGAACGCCATCATCCAGATTTCATTTCAACTAAACTTTACGATCAAAACTAGAAAAGAAAAATCAGAACGAATTCAAATCCTTCAAACTCTTTTCTTCATGAAAGCAAAGTTGACATGAAAAATGCTGAGCCAGCAGCAGGTGGACCACAAACCAATCAGGAACAGCAGGAGGAGCTAATCAGCACATCAGGATCAAGCAGAGAAGAATCCAGAAAAACGAAGAGACAACCAGAACCAGAACAGGAACGGGTAACCAAAGAACCAGAACCGGTGACTTCTGTCCCCGCTGTCGTCCTGACCCGCCAGAACTTCAGTTCTGCTGCATCTCCTTCCTCCCTGCTGGTTCCTTCAACACAACCGTCCTCCACGTGCACGCTCAGAGTGCACGTTTGCTCACAACCGTCCTCCACGTGCACGCACAGAGTGCACGTTTGCTCATTCAGAAAAAGCCTCTAATTGTGACTCTGAGAAAATGACAAGCAGCAGGAGACGAGCGCTTCTGTCACACATTTGTGACGTGCTGGATGAAGCACGTGCACACTCAGAGCTCAGCCGAGCGTGCACGTGTGGTAACTTAAATATGATGAGTTTTGGGGGGGGGTCACCTCTGAAGAGGCAGATTTAGACCTGAAGGAAAAGCAAAAGACTGAATAATTATATAATTATAGTATTTATTAAATGGGTGATAAAATGAAGAAGTTAAAAATAATTTTAAGATAAGTAAAATAAAAAATAAACAAATTATAAAGTAAAACCTCACTTTACCTGCAGTAAGTTTTCCAGTAGAACCTGTGTTTCCAGCTCTGGTTTAAGGTTTTCTGAGGTTTTTAGCTCTAGACTGTGACATTTTCCCAAAAAGGGTATAAACTTTCAAAGAGGCTGAAGTTTCCTGTTGCCGGGCAGAAAATGAAAGTCTCCTGATCTAACAGGCCTCATGTGGTCGAACTCATAATAAACTTTAAGAACCTCTGGAATGAAATGTCTGTAACACTGTTAATCCTGACAGGACCTTTCTTCACGCTTAATAATAATATTAATAATAATTTAATCCAGTTTTTAAATAAAACATCCGTTCAAAAGCAGCTTCTCTGAATCTGACATCAAACAAAGATCATAATGAAAGACCTCCATCCATCCATCATCCATCCAGCCATCATCCATCCATCCATCATCCATCTTCCATCATCCATCCATCATCCATCCATCCATCATCCATCCATCCATCATCCATCCATCCATCCATCCATCATCCATCCATCCATCATCCATCCATCCATCCATCATCCATCCATCCATCATCCATCCATCCATCATCCATCCATTCATCCATTCATCCATTCATCCATCATCCATCCATCCATTCATCCATCATCCATCCATCCATCCATCCATTCATCCATCCATCATTCATCCATCATCCATCCATCATTCCATCATCCATCATCCATCCATCCATCCATCCCTCCATCATCCATCCATCCATCCATCCATCCATCATCCATCCATCATCCATCCATCCATCCATCCATCTTCCATCATCCATCCATCCATCCATCCATCATCCATCTTCCATCCATCATCCATCCATCCATCCATCCATCCATCATCCATCCATCCATCATCCATCCATCCATCCATCCATCCATCCATTCATCCATTCATCCATCCATCCATCCATCCATCCATCATCCTTCTTCCATCATCCATCCATCCATCCATCCATCCATCATCCATCCATCCATCATCCATCCATCATCCATCCATCCATCATCCATCCATCCATCCATCATCCATCCATCCATCATCCATCCATCCATCATCCATCCATTCATCCATTCATCCATTCATCCATCCATCCATCCATCCATCATCCTTCTTCCATCATCCATCCATCCATCCATCCATCCATCATCCATCCATCCATCCATCATCCATCCATCCATCATCCATCCATCCATCCATCATCCATCCATCCATCCATCCATCCATCATCCATCATCCATCCATCCATCACCCATCCATCCATCATCCATCCATCCATCCATCCATCATCCATCATCCATCCATCATCCATCCATCCATCCATCCATCATCCATCATCCATCCATCATCCATCCATCCATCCATCCATCTATCATCCATCATCCATCATCCATCATCCATCCATCCATCCATCCATCATCCATCCATCATCCATCCATCCATCCATCCATTCATCCATCCATCATTCATCCATCATCCATCCATCATTCCATCATCCATCATCCATCCATCCATCCATCCCTCCATCATCCATCCATCCATCCATCCATCATCCATCCATCATCCATCCATCCATCCATCCATCTATCATCCATCATCCATCATCCATCCATCCATCATCCATCCATCATCCATCCATCCATCCATCCATCCATTCATCCATCCATCATTTATCCATTATCCATCCATCCATCCATCCATCCATCATTTCCATCATCCATCATCCATCCATCCATCCCTCCATCCATCCTCCATCCATCCATCCATCTATCATCCATCCATCCATCCATCGATCCATCATCCATCCATCCATCATCCATCCATGCATCCATCCATCATCCATCCATCATCCATCCATCCATCATCCATCCATCCATCCGTCATCCATCCATCCATCATCCATCCATCATCCATCCATCCATCTATCATCCATCATCAATCCATCCATCATTCATCCATCCATCCATCCATCCATCCATCCATCCATCCATCCATCATTCATCCATCCATCCATCCATCCATCATTCCATCATCCATCATCCATCCATCCATCCCTCCATCATCCATCCATCCATCCATCTATCATCCATCCATCCATCCATCCATCATCCATCCATCCATCATCCATCCATGCATCCATCCATCATCCATCATCCATCCATCATCCATCCATCCATCCATTCATCTATATCCATCATCCATCATCCATCCATCATCCATCCATCCATCTATCATCCATCATCAATCCATCCATCATTCATCCATCCATCCATCATCCATCCATCCATCCATCCATCCATCCATCATTCATCCATCCATCCATCTATCATCCATCCATCCATCATCCATCCATCCATCCATCCATCCATCCATCATTAATCCATCCATCCATCTATCATCCATCCATCCATCATCCATCATCCATCCATCCATCCATCCATCCATCCATCTATCATCCATCATCCATCATCCATCCATCCATCATCCATCCATCATCCATCCATCCATCCATCCATCCATTCATCCATCCATCATTTATCCATTATCCATCCATCCATCCATCCATCATTCCATCATCCATCATCCATCCATCCATCCCTCCATCATCCATCCATCCATCCATCCATCTATCATCCATCCATCCATCCATCCATCCATCATCCATCCATCCATCATCCATCCATGCATCCATCCATCATCCATCATCCATCCATCATCCATCCATCCATCATCCATCCATCCATCCGTCATCCATCCATCCGTCATCCATCCATCATCCATCCATCCATCTATCATCCATCATCAATCCATCCATCATTCATCCATCCATCCATCATCCATCCATCCATCCATCCATCCATCTATCATCCATCCATCCATCTATCATCCATCCATCCATCATCCATCCATCCATCCATCCATCCATCCATCATTAATCCATCCATCCATCTATCATCCATCCATCCATCATCCATCCATCCATCCATCCATCCATCCATCCATCATCCATCCATCCATCCATCCATCCATCCATCCATCCATCCATCCATCCATCCATGTTCTAAACCCACTAAATCCCTAATGGGGTCATGGGGTTGCTGGAGCCTATCCCAGCACCTGTTGGGCAAACTAAATATCTTGTTATGAGAATGTTTACACACATTTCTCTGTGGCAGAAAGAGCCTAACCAGTCTGTTTCTGTGTGTATTTGTGTGTGTGTGTTTGTGTTTCTGTGTGTGTGTCTGTGTGTGTTTCTGTGTGTGTGTGTGTTTGTGTGTAGCTGGACTCTCAGCCACTTTATCAGCTGCTGGGTTCTGATTGGAATTGGGCCTGAGGACAGGAAAGTAATACAGCGCTGAAGTAAAGATCTGCTCCCATCAGATCTAAGCTCACCATCTGTGCACGTGTGTGTGTGTGTGTGTTGAAGTGTGTGTTATAACAGTGTGTAATGCCTTTCCTCATTTTGAAAACATCTTGAGTTTTTCTGTCTTTAAATCTTTGTAAACGTCGTTTCTGACTGTGACAGTGATGAACACAGCGTGCACACGGCGTGCCCGTTCTGCTGCTCGTGTGAGTTTCTTCTATGTGTGTAGAGCCAGCATGCATGCACTGTGCAGTTGTGTGTTTGTTGCTGTGCCTCAGTAGCTGCCTCCTCGCAGGCTGCGGTTACACAACAAATTTGCTGCAGCATTCCTTGATTGCAGCCTGGAGGTAGAAGAATGAAGACTGCAGAGTGTGTGTGTGTGTGTGTGCGCGCGCGTGTGTGTGTGTGCGTGTGTGTGTGTGCGTGTGCGTGAGGAGGTAAAGGAAATCTGACAAGCTTCTTGACACAGAAGCACCAACAACATCTTTGCCCCCATGATCTGGACTCCACTGAGCGCGCTCAGTGTTTCCTCTGGATCCACCTGAGGAACCAGAACCTGAGGTTTGGGTTTGGACTCATTGTGCTTGGATCCATATGGACCATAGGAGAGGCATCCTGGAGGTACCACTGGCATGCCCCCCGGATAAAACCGTCCCCTTTAAAGAGTGACTTCATGGAGGGGGTTCAGGTGCTGCATTTGTGAGGAACCAGCTGGTTTCTTTTCATTGGAACCGTCCGGGATTTTGGGTGGATGTGTGTCCTCTGCAGGTCATGGTATTTGGAGGTGAAGGAGCTTCTCCTCTTCCGTCATGAGTCCACAAACACAGATGCAGCAGAGGAGGCGCCGCTGTTGCATAAGCTTCTGCAGAGACAAACAGGGCCAGAAGAGGCCGAAGGCCGCAGGAGGATCTGGACTCCACCATGATCGGCGGGACACTTGAGGCCTTCAGGCTGAGGGGAGGGGGGCCAGCAGCTCAGGGCCCCCACTCACGTCCCTTTGAGAGAGGAAGAGCTTGTGATGGTTGGCTAATGAGGTCCTGGAACCTCCAGCGGAGCTGCAGGGGAGGTCGGCCTCCTCCTCCACATTCTGTCAAGAAGACTCCTCCAACACACGGAGACAGAAGCACCTCCTCTTTCCTCCTCCTCTGTTTTCTTGACTGGAAACGGAGGAGCAGAAGCATCCAGATGGATGGATGGATGGATGAATGAATGGATGGATGGATGGATGGATGGATGGATGGATGAATGAATGGATGGATGGATGGATGGATGGATGGATGAATGGATGGATGGATGATGGTTGGATGATGGTTGGATGATGGTTGGATGTCAGGTCTACAGTTCTAACAGAAGAACAAACAGAAACTAAATTGAATCAAACGTTTGTGTTGAAAAAAGCTGAAATGTTTGAAACCAAAAACTGGATGAATCCACAAAAGACGTCGGCCATCAAGAAACGGGAAACAGGTGTGAAGTGGGCGGGGCCTTGGCAGCAAATGGAAGTGTCCTAACTGGTTCCATTGGGTTGGGGGCGGGTCGAGTAGGGCGGAAGATGAAGTGTGCTGGCTGGTGGAGAGCTGCGAGCGCCGTTACCGTGGGAACAGCTCTGAATGCTGCCAGGCCTTCACCACTTTTAATCCTCTTAATCTCAGCCCCCCAGTGGAGACGCTCAGATGTTACAGGCGTGTGTTTGTCTGCGCTGCGTGTGCACGCATGCAAATACGTCTGAGGTTATCATGAAAGCAGAGAACGGCAGAAATGGAGAAGTTTACGAACACCAACCGAGGAAGAGCTTCCTGCTCGCTGCTGCAGATGAAGAGCGTGAAGCTTTTGTTGACAGACGCTTCTCTCAGTCAGACCCAAACACAGACGCAGGTGAGACAGAAGACGCTCGGCGCCACACGTCTTCATCAGCCAGCCTGCAGGCTGTTCCCGCCGCTCGTTCAGATGAGATGCTTCCTCATCAGCCGCGCTTGCAGCTTCCTCCGCCCGCCGTGTCAATTCCTTTGATTAAAAAACCGTCAGATGGTTTGGAGTTAATCAAAGTTTTAATGGTGTTTCTCTGCCTCCTGAAGCTGCTGTTCCTGCAACATTTCCAGAGCGTTCCTCTGAATGATGGGGAACAGCAGACGCATAAACACCTGCTGGGACGCACGCCGCCCTCATTCAGTCTGCATCCTGAGGGCAGCGCCACCTGGAGGACGGAGACGCAGGCTGAGGTCACCTTGCTGAAGTCTGCTGAGTTTGAGGCCACGCCTCCTTGACCGCAGAAAGGTAGTTTGCCCTCTCTGGGTGGTGGAACGCTCCCGCCCCAGGTGAAGGAGTTCAGACATCTTGGGTTCTTGTTCTTGACAGGCGGGTTGGGCGCCGTCATGCGGACGTTGTGGTGAAAAGAGAGCTGACCCTGAAAGCAAAGCTCTCAATTTACCGGTTTATCTTCGTTCTGATACTCACCTGTGGTCATGAGCTCTGGGTCATGACCCAAGGAACCAGGTCCTGAATACAAGCGGCTGGAGTGAGCTTCCTCTGTAGGACGCTCTCTCAGAGAAAGGGGGAGGAGCTCCGTCACTCTAAGCTGAGGTGGCTCGGCTATCTGGTCCAGAATTCTCCTGGACGCCTCCCTGAGGAGGAGCTCCTCTTCTTGGGGACGGGCGTCTTCTGGTCCAGAACCCAAACCAGAACCCAAACCAGAACCCAAACCAGAACCCAAACCAGAGGAAAAACCCGACCAATTCAGGCGCTGGAGAAGTGAGACGGACAGCAGAAAGGAGGAAGCAGCTTCAGACCCATGAGAAGCTGTCTGAAGCTTATATGGATGCTTCCTGCTGGACGGGCACACGTGCACACGTGCACGCTGCTGTGTGTCAGCAAACCCGAGTGTGTGTGGGAAGGGAGCAGCAGGTCTGTGTTGATCCAATAAGAAAGCTATTTTCTCTCCGTCAGCATTGGAGCTGGAAACAATCAGTCTTCAGGGTGATGCTCCTCTTCCTCCTATTGATTTGATGTATGTGTGTCCATGTGTGTGTGTGTGTTTGTGTCCATGTGTTTGTGTGTGTGCATGTGTGTGTGTGTGTGTATGTGTGTGCATGTGTGTGTGTGTATGTGTGTGTGTGCATGTGTGTGTGTGTGTGTATGTGTGTGCAGGTGTGTGTGTGTGTGTATGTGTGTGTGTGCATGTGTGTGTGTGTGAGGATACTCATTGATTTCCACCTCTGCGAGCTGCAGGTTACCTCAGTTGGATTCAGGAGGCAGGAATGAGGATTATTTAGTGGTTTGACTCACACACCTGAGCTCAGCTCACAGGTGTGTTCTTTCCCGCTCTTTTCTTCTTTTGATCATTGATACAGTAGCTTCTTCAGATTTTCAGGATCTGCTTCAGGATGGATTATTCTACCTGGAGGTTCCAGATTCCCGGAAAAGATGATCCTTGATTTGGTTCCACAGATCCAGCCCAGGCAGGTTGCCGTGGAGACCAATTCAGATTCTGGTGGTGTGCTTTGGTTGGCACTGATCCGCTGCACAAAAACGACGACTCTTTAGTAAAAATACCAAAAAAACGTCCAAACTTTACAGACGTGTACTGGTACAGATTTCCCAGCATGCTTGCATCATATTCTTGATTTCATATTTATTAATTTTTTAAATTCAAATTGTTGACTGTATTTCAAACTAATTTGTTTTCCCAGAACTTTTCATCAAGGAAAAACATTTGATACTTTTAATTTGAAAATCAAGACCTTTACTTTAAAGGTTTGCGTACTTCCATTGACAAATCCTTGTGCTGTCCCATAGTTAACATTGGGAGTGGGGTCATCTAGACCCACTAGACAGTGGGGTCATCTAGACCCACTAGACAGTGGGGTCATCTAGACCCACTAGACAGTGGGGTCATCTAGACCCACTAGACAGTGGGGTCATCTAGACCCACTAGACAGTGGGGTCATCTAGACCCACTAGACAGAGCTCTGAACCTTTTTTCTTCAATGATTTGTGATCTTCACTGGTGTCCATGGATTACATGAAATCCTCTCCACCTTTATCCACCTTTGTCATGGTAGGAGAACACCTCAATGGAAGGGGGGGTCATAGGATAGAACAAGGGGTGTTTAATTTGTTTAGTTTATATACTTCAAAGCCATCCATCCATCCATCATCCAGCCAGCCATCCATCCATCCATCCATCATCCATCCATCCATCATTCATCTATCCATCCATCATCCATCCATCCATCCATCATCCAGCCATCCATCCATCCATCCATCCATCCATCCATCCATCATCCATCCATCCATCATCCATCCATCATCCATCCATCCATCCATCATCCATCCATCCATCATTCATCTATCCATCCATCATCCATCCATCCATCCATCATCCAGCCATCCATCCATCCATCATCCATCCATCCATCCATCATCCAGCCATCCATCCATCCATCCATCCATCATCCATCCATCCATCCATCCATCCATCCATCCATCCATCCATCCATCATCCAGCCATCCATCCATCCATCCATCATCCATCCATCCATCATCCATCCATCCATCCATCATCCATCCATCCATCCATCCATCCATCATCCAGCCATCCATCCATCCATCCATCCATCCATCCATCATCCATCCATCCATCATCCATCCATCATCCATCCATCCATCCATCCATCCATCCATCCATCCATCATCCAGCCATCCATCATCCATCCATCCATCCATCTATACACCTGGTTCGGTAGCTCACCTCTTTTTAGCTTACTGTCCCTCACACCCTCAAGCTAACATTAGCGTACCAACAAAAATGGTGATCAATATCAGATTTATCCCTCCGTCCAGTTCTGATCCAGATTCCAGCTCAGACCAGGAAAACAAAGACTTTCATGAATATGTTTGTCTGACAGTGGATGTTCAGAAAGGGGCGGAGCAGGGAGCCTGAGGCCCCGCCCAGCACATTTCTACGTCACAAATACGATCTTTTGGAAACAGTCTTGCAGCAGCAGCAGCAGCAGCAGCTCCAACATGCTGCATCCTGGTGAGATGGTGATGAGAACCTGAGAGGAAACAGAACCACGGATCCACGACTGTGTTTGGATGAACAGAAGAACTGCAGTAAAGAACCAGCAGAACTCCGAAGGTTCTGTTCCAGGAGGACTTTTGGTCTCAGTAACATAACCATTGAACTACAACTCAAACAGCAGGAGAACTGTTTTCTTCTTTTGTTCTGCACAATTTGATGGTCTAAACTCGTTTTTTTTTTAGGAATGGACGTCTGTTTCTCAAGAGGTGAGTTCTTGTGAGTCTCCTCTGCTCCAAAACCTGATGCTGACAGAAAATCATCTCTGAACTGATTATGGCTTCAAGTATTTCTTTCAACAGAAACAGCTTAAAGTTGCTGGTTTCCTGTGATAATGAAGCGCAGAGAAATCCTTTAATCCAGACTCAAGGTGAAAAACGCTCCGAACCTGAGCCGAGAAATCCTCCTTAAACCTGAGACTTAACACCAGCTGGAAAAGCTATGGAGCTCCTGAAGGGACAAAATACCATCAGGAGGGACATGAGGCGTGTTTGAGAGGAACCAGCAGCTCGCCTGGATGGTCGGCGAGACCTGCAACCAGACTTTGGACATGCCGACAGTCTTGTGTTTACGATCATCTTTACACCTTTGGTTTGTTTGATCCTGATTGGTTGTTACGTCTGACCCTCACTGGAGTTCTCAGGGTTCTGGGTTTCCTCCTTTAAAGCTGCTCACAGGTCTGTCCTGGAGAACTAGCATGAGTGGATTCAGCAGAACCGTGGAACCAAGCCTTTCATTTGGAAGTAGAGAGACACATCTTGGTTTTTACCTCATATGGTACAGGAACCAAACAACCTGGAGTCTGAAGGTCCTCCAGGGCCTGAAGGTCCTGAAGGTCCTCTGGGTCCTGAAGGTCCTGAAGGTCCTCTGGGTCCTGAAGGTCCTGAAGGTCCTCTGGGTCCTGAAGGTCCTGAAGGTCCTCCGGGTCCTGAAGGTCCTCTGGGTCCTGTCCCAGCTGCCATGAGGGGGTCCTGCTCTCTCTGATGATGCTTCAGGCGTTTGTCACAAATCAGACGTGGACTTTGTGGGGGATGGACTTGAAAGCAGTCAGGCGGGCGGATGAAGGCCACACCCTCCGGATCATCAGATCCTCCAGCATGGTCGTCCAAGACTCCCAGACTGAGCAGAGACCCGTCTTCTCCGGTGGTCCTGAGGAGCAGAAGCGCGGTGGAGAACTTAGGTTCATTTTCCTGGAACAAACTTCTGGAGTTTTCTGAACATCAGAAGGAGGTGGAAACAGGACGACCTGCAGGACTGAAAAACACGTGCACGTGCGCGCTCTTGTCCCGGTGGGGGTGTCTGAAGGACGCTCATTACGGTCAACAAGCGAGCCGCGGTCCTCTCAGCAAATCTCCGTTTTAATCAGCACCATCAATCTGCAGCCCCCCACCCCCGCTGATGTGGGAGCATTTATTGTTGGTACTTGACTCCCCTCCAGATGAGCGCCGCTACACGCCGCCTAATAAAGCGGCTAATTGTGCGGCTGTCGGGGCGGGATTGATTTGTCTGTTTCAACACTGATAAGAGAGGCAATCATCTCTGTGTGATGCTCTGCAGCCACAACTGTGTGTCTGTGTGTGTGTTTATGTTTGTGTTTATGTGTTTGTGCTTACATGTGTACTTGTGTGTGTTGGTGTGTTTATGTTGTGTGTTAAGATGTGTGAGTCTGTGTTTGTGTATGTTTGGGTGTGTTTTTGTATGTAATTGTGTCTGGGTTTGTGTTTACATGTGTACTTGTGTGTGTTGGTGTGTCTGGCTGTGTTAATATGTTTAGGTTTTTGTGTGAGGATTTTTTTGTATGTGTGTACTGTATCTGTACGTGTGTTGTGTGTGTGTGTGTGTGTGTATTTTTTTTTTTAACTTGTCCTGTCCAACAGCTGAGCAGACAGATGAGCTGAAGTCTTTAGTGTTGGACAGATTTTACTTTAACAACAGGGTTTATGGCTCTGATACTCCAGATGTATATTTAAATAAACCTCTTTAGTAATTTCAGCTAAACTTTATTCATGTTAATTATATTTGTAAATATTTTTTGTTGGACCGGACGGAAAAGAAAAGAAGGAAAGAAGAGAGAGGGATGACAGATGGGGGGGTAGAGGGGTGATTATAAGAGTGAGGGTGAGATCATGACGCGTCAGAAAGCAACAAGTTACTGGAGCTTTAGAATCACAACACACACACACACACACACACGCACACACACACACACACACACACTCAAACGTTACAAACACATATGTTGGCTCCAAAAGCGTTCACACACACACACACAAGTCTACATGGACACACTACCACTAACATTCACACACACACTCATGCATTCTGGGGGCCACTGCCAAGTAGCTCCTCCCCCCAAGGTGCATCACAGGCCGACCCCCACCACCCTCGCCCTAATAAATGGTTATATGAGGAAGAGGGTCGGGGACAGCTGGAGGACTGACCCCGGTGGTGAAACAACTGTCCCCCAGCCCAGCCCAGGCCCCCGCCCCCAAGCACCGCCCCTGGTCAGGCCTCGATGGGTCAGAGGAGACCGACCAGCCGGGGCGACCACCAATGGCCTCAGTGGAGACCCCAACCCGTCAAACCTCCCAGGCCCCATATAGTCAGAGGACCAACTCGCTCCCCCAAGCAGCCCCCCAGGGCGGGTTTCTTGGATCTGGATCTCTGAGCTCAGATTAAGTTCTGGGGATTTTCTGCAGAAGGTCTTGTCTGCTTTGGTCTGGTCCGTCTGGTCACGTGACCTTCATGAAAACATCCATCTCCTTCCATCCACTGTGATGAATCTCTGTTTTCTGACGGGGGCGCCCCCCTTCACTGTCTCTCTGACTCCTGCTCCTCTCCTCAGGTGCTCCTCTTCCCTCCTTCCTCCCCGTCATGCTGTTTACCGGAGCTTATCTGAGGCTGACAGGTTCCTCCGCCGTGGAGCGGCTGATTGTCACGCAGCTCAGTCCCCCAGAATCAAACGCTGGCGCCGCAGACGCCTGAATCGTGCCGCTTCTGGCCTCAAACACTGCAGAACATGTCGGATGAGCAGGAAGGATGTGGAGCTGCGGGTCCTCCGTCCTGCCGGACCGGGATTCGAACGCTCCACCTCTGAAACCTCTGCTAATTAAAATCAGCAAACAAAGCTGCAGCGGCTTTTCCCGCTCAGCCTCAATGCAGATTAACTCTCAATCCCTTTGTTGTGCTGAGCTCCGGCATCACAGTGACGGACGTCTTCCTTCCTGTCTGACATCAAGGTGTGCATGTTTTCTGCAGACGTTAACCTTGGGAGTGGCGTGGGCGAGCGGCGGTGGAGGCGCCGCATCCAGTCAGGCAGAGTCTGTGCTTTTGAATCTGAGCCGTTTGGCTTTGTTTTAATCTAGAGCGGCTCTGACAGACGTCTCCTGGAGGATCCCACCTCCCTCCCCGTGGATGGAGGCAGATCTTTCACCCCCAGTTCCCGCTCTGGGGTCAGAACCCCCAGAAGGCACACAAAGTCTTCATCCGGTTCCTCTTGGTCTAAAACTGCAGCTTCACCTTCGTCTGAACTTGTTACAGCATTCAGAGCTTTTTGAGCCTCACCAGACCATGTAGACCACAGGTGTCAAACTCCAGACCTGGGGGGCCGGTGTCCTGCATGTTTCTAACCAGCCTGCCATTGAAGCTCCTTATTGGCTAAACACACCTGATCAGGTAACCAGCAGCAGATGAGGCAGGATTTCTGGAAAACCAGCAGGAGGTCGGCCCTCCAGGATGGAGTTTGACCCCCCTGAAAGCCCCCCCCAAACAGATAACCTCCCCCCCAACAGGTGGTACCTGCTGTTCCTCAGAATCAATTGTGGAAGTCAGACTTTGTAAAAGCGAGGAGGAGGTGGTGACCGGCCGCCCGCCGCCGTCTGAACGGCCAGACGTGGACAGACGGGAGCAGGAGCTTTTGGGTTTTCTGCTCTGTCATGGATGCGGCGCAAACTCAGGCTGGTGCTCAGCTCTGCAGCGTCCTCTTTGTCTCTGTGCCCCCCTCCCCCTGTGCCCCCTCCCTCTGCGGGGTTTGAAGTCCCCGAGCAGCGGCGCCGCTCGCAGCCTTCGCATGTAGAGCAAATGTTTGTGCAGCAGCCTCTTCCTCACACCTGGCAGGCATTGGTGCCGGCCTGACAGGCTGCAGATCTGGTTTCCTGTTCCTCCAAACACGCAGAAGTCACGTCTGAAAGCCTCGGCGCTAAACACGGAAGGCAGTTTCACGCCTATTAAAGCGGTTGCTAGGAAACAGGTTCCTCCGCTTTTTGCAGAGTATATTCACAAAAACACATCCACGAACGAGAGGTGGCGTGGAACCAGCAAGACGTGCAGGAACCCCGGAGAACATAGGTGACAGGAGCAGGAGGAGAAGAAGGAGCAGGATGGAGCAAGGAGGAGCAGGGGGAGCAGGAAGGAGCAGGGAGGAGCAGGGGGAGCAGGGAGGAGCAGGGAGGAGCAGGGGGAGCAGGGAGGAGCAGGGGGAGCAGGGGGAGCAGGGAGGAGCAGAAAGGAGCAGGGAGGAGCAGGGGGAGCAGGGAGGAGCAGGGAGGAGCAGGGAGGAGCAGGGGGAGCAGGGAGGAGCAGGGAGGAGCAGGGAGGAGCAGGGAGGAGCTCCTCAGTCCTCCATGAGAGCACGATGAGTTCTGAGGGTCATGGAGGAGCAGGAACCCTCTGCGGTCGACTGGAAACACTCCAACTCGCTGAAACAACCGGCAGGCTCCCGGTAAACTGAGGCCACCAAGCTCACTGAGGTCACTGAGGTCACTGAGGTCATAGGCCAACACTGAGTTATGCAGGAGGACAGGAATGTGGGGGGCGTGGGCGTCACCTTAAAGGCCATCTCACCGGGCAGCAGGTGTGGGGCTGAAATGTTTGCTCAAAGGCAAAGGAAGAACTGGGAAAAACCATGTGGTTCTGAGCTGCTGCTGTGCGACAGAACCTGCCTCGCCCTGATGCTCCGCCCCCCTGGCCCATCCTGACCGCCTTCTCCACAGATCCATCAGCTCTTCCTCCTCTGTTAGCTGCACCTCATCCTCAGACCTGCTGCTTCCTGATTGGCCGATCGAAGCGTCGGGTTCGGATCTCGTTAACATGGATGTTCTTCCTCAGGTTGGTGTTTATGCAGACACACACGTGTGAAAGCATGCGCCGCATGTCGTGGGTTTGAATCCCTGTGGTGTCAGACAGCCGTCCTGCAGGAGCAGACAGAGGAGCGGCCTCTGCTCCTGTCAGAAACGTCATTCCTCAGTGGCGTCTTGGGAAAATCCGCGGACGTCCGGTTTCATTTCCGCTAGAACACGCGCCGAAGGTGAGAGTCTCCTCAGCTCCACCAATCAGGAGCTGCCGTTTCCTCCTCCCTGCGACCGCGAGGTCTGTCGGATCCAAACTGGGGTCAGGCTGAATCCAATGGTGACGATGGCGGCGCCAGCGGGACGCTGTTGGTCGTGGTTACCTGCAAAGTGGGAAATTTGGCGATTTTCAGATTTTTCCACTTTGTCAGAAAATAAAATTTTAGTTTGATCGACCGTCACGAAATGTTACGTCTACAACCACAACTGAAGTTTTCTTGACCTTTGACCTCGGGAAGAGCCCCCCCCCCAAAAAAAAGATCAGTTTTAGTATGTTCTACAAATGTAAACTCAAATGTTGCCTCATAGCTTTTTCTTTTCACATTTGCAGATTTTCTGTCCAAAGTGGGTGAGAGCAGAGAAGAACCATGGCTGTTCCAGCAGACGGTTAGTTCACACCCGATGACATCATGACGCCTTTGAGGCAGAGACGACGTGCAGCGAGGACCGAGGTGCAGTGAATGCAGCACCGTGGACGCCCAGACGGAGCGGCCATGTGGTTCTGGGCGGCTGCTTCCAGAACCACACGGTTTTCAGATGCCTCTCCCTGAAATGAAACAGAAACGTTTCCGATTCTTTCCTGAAGTTTGCAAGTTGATGAAAGCAAATTGCAGCAAAGTGCGGCGGATCGGACCGCAGGCGCCGCAGCTTCATCTATAGAGCATCAAACCAAAGCAGGAGCTCCTGGAGGAGGAGGAGGGGGAGCTTCATCAGAGCCATCCTAAGGAAATGCAGATCAAACACTTTCTCTTTGGAGTTCTGCTCCTGAATGAAGATGAAACCGGGTTCTAGTCTGGGTCTGCTGGTTCTGATGGAGGTCCAGACTCAGACGTTGGTCCTGGTTGGAGATGGAGAGATGGGAGGTTCATGAACATTGATGTGTCCAGAGTTAAAGAAACGCTCCCTGCAGTGAAACACGGCGGTGGCAGCATCATGCTGTGGGGTTTTTAACAGAGTCCATCTCTGATGCCAGAAGGCTGACAGGAAACGAGGCTGTGGGGGTCTGTGCTGAAACATGACCCCCCCTCTGGACTGTTATCTGTGTGTGGGGGGGGGGTGCTCTGCCATTGATCTGCTCTGGGACATTGGAGACCCCCCCACGCTGCGGTTTGATGGACAGACGGGGGTGAGGTTTGGTTCTGGTCGTCGATGCAGATGTGGATCCTCTTCAGTCCTGCAGGCTCTGGTCTTCAGACGCTTCCTGTTTGGGGTTTGGAGACGGAGACGTGTGTCAAAGTTCTCCTGAGACGCCTGCTGGACGCTGAGCGGCCATTTCTTTGCTCTGAAGGAGAAGTTCTGGTTCCTGAAGGTTCTGGAAGGTTCTTTTAGGGTTTCGTCTGCTGAACAGTCAGAGCTGCATCTGGACCGCTGGGTCCAGACCCGTCCGGCGGGCTGGACGTCCTCAAACATCAGAGGGGGGGCTCTGCCGGTGTTATCACCTTCATCATCATCATCATCAGACTCTCAGTGAGAGTCCTGGGGGAGGGAAGAGCTGACATGATGACAAAGACAAAGAAAGGCCTCGGCTTTAAACACAGACTTCAGCCGCCGCCGCCGCCGCCTCGCTGCCATTTCCTAAAAGGAATGTAATTTCTGCTCCAATCAAAACAAAAAGCCAAAACAAATCTCTCTCAGGCAATTTTCTGCGATTTACTTGTCAGGCGGAGCTTTTAAAGACGCCGCCGACAGCCGCTGACATTCACAGACAAATTACTGGCGGCTTCAGCCAAACAAAGCAGACACACAACGGCGGGCGCCGCGGCGTTCGGTCGATCGGATCATCAGCTGCACAGTTTTCTGCAGACCCCCCCATTTTCCATCATGACGCAGCTTAAACCAGCATTATGGGATGGTCTGCCGTTCCTGTTTGACCCCGATCTGCCCTGGAGTCCTCTCCACCTGCCCCCGTCTGGAAAGGGGCAGGGCAGTGAGGCACAACCGCGGTTAGGAGACGTACCACCTCGTCCCACAGATGAGGATGACCTCCAGGGCGGGGCTGAAGGCGGTCTGGACTCGGGATCAAACCTTCGGGGTCCCCGTCAGGATCCAGGTGGGATCCCTTGAGAACGTCCGTCACAGGAGTGACCACAGCAGCCCGACCCGGACGGCTCCACGCAGCGGGTGGAGGCTGGAACCAAAGGCCATGACAGTCAGAGGGTCAGAGGTCGGCACGTCATCGCGCTTCCTCATTCACAGCTCCAATCATGAAAGACCTCTGCAGACGGGGTACTGAGCATGCTCAGTGCGTGGTCTCAGGCTGCGACTGACACGAGGACCAACGTCCTGAGCTCTGAAACACCACGAAGCACGAGGAAGACGAGCCTGGACGAGAAGACGACCCAGAACCCCGCAGAACCCGTCCGGGTCATGTGACTGTGCTGTCAGCCGGCCTCTGATCACAGCCATGACGCTTTGTACCGTTCATAGATCCTACAGAGACATGAAGACAGGATGGAACCGTCTGAGCAGCTTCATCCACGTCTTCCTCAGTGTTTGACGGCTGTTTGGACCCACAGCTGCAACCAGCAGCAGCCTCCTCTTCCTCAGGACGAAGAGGCTGCTGTCCTTCAGCCTGAGCTGGAGGAAGGGTTTCGGTCAGGAACCCTAAGGTTCTGCTGCAGGAGTGGGGTTCTCCAGAAGGTTCTCCATCACCTCCTCCACAGCTGAACCTGCAGATAAAAGCTTCTCTGCAGCAGGAGCTGAAAAACGCAGAGCCCCCCCCCCCCCCCCCCCCCCCCCCGTCAGCTGTAATTACACGCCATCAGCTGGGGCTTTCAGGGTGGGCGTGTCCGAGAGCGTCTGGCTGAGGGTTGACATCCATGGAAAACGGGAGTGGGGGTGCATGTGGCGGTGGGGGGGTGGGGGGGGGGTTAAATAAGGTCTCTGCAGAGCTGAAGAAAACAGGAAAACGTCCTCATAGACCTGAGCGGCGCGTCCTGCAGGAGAACGTTTGACCCGGACACAAACTCTGTGAGAACGAGAACCTTCCAGAGAACAGAGGAACCCGACAGGTGACCCCCCCACTCACCTGCCGTCTGACGCATCACTTCCTGTGACGAGCAGCAGAGCAGGAAGCTGCAAAGACAACAGGTGAGGAAACTCACCGCTGAGCAGACATGCGAGCAGTTAACACGCCTACGTTACCACGGCAACAAGGTTCGATGAACGGCAAATGCTTTGATGGTCTGCAGACTGACCGCACAGGTCAGGACTCCTGCAGGAGGAGGAGCAGCCAGGAGAACCGAGCAGGAGGAGGCGTGAGCGTCACGCCCATCCAGAACAAACAAATGCAGGCAGAAACCAGAGAAACGGGAAGAACAACACAAACAGAAAATAAAGAAGTGAAGGAAGAAAAAGCATAAAAACATTAAAAGTTCTTCAATCAGGGAAAACGAAAGGAACGCTTCAATGCTGAGAGAGTTTGTTATGATGAAACAAACAAATGTGTCGCTTTTTGTGAAGGAAGATAAATGAAACACAAATAAAGACGTTAAATATGAAACATTTATGATTTGGTTTCTGTCTGCAGAGAAAAACAAACACAAAAACTACAACAGTGACAACAAAACCTGAAAAACAACGACAAGTGAGGTTCTGATGTGTGAAATCAGCCTCTGTTTGTCAGGAAACCAGACTTGGTACAACAGGTCCAGTTCAGTTCAGTTCAGTTTAGCTCACTTAAGCTCAATTCAGCTGTACATGAGCAGTGTCATCTGCACAGCGTCGTCTTTGCACCTTTACCTGTCCATGTTTGGGATTGGGCTGCACTAAAGGAGGTGAGCAGACTCTCAGCAGACGCCGGCTAACAAGGCATCAGGGAGATCCCGGCAGGAGGCGTCAGCTGAAGCGTTTGGATCAGAATTGGTCCACGCAGACGGCGCTCCTCCTCCTTCTAATTGTCCTAGAATAATGTTGTGCAATCACTCGATCCCTGATGTGTCCTCGGACTTCACCTCGTTAATCAGTGTTAATTATAATTACCTTTTCCAGTGGAGGCTGTAATTGAATTAGTGCTGGAGAGCGAGGCAAGAGAGGTGAGCCAGGCAGGAAGTTTGGTTATAAAGAGAGGACGAAAAGGAGAGACGGGAGAGGAGCAATCAGAGGAAAAGCCTGAAGACGAGTAAAAAGAAGGTAATGGAAGAGTGGGAGGAGTTTAACAGAGAGGATGATGGGAGAAAACTCCTGACTACCCCTGAGTTTGCATTGAAAGTGATTTCCCAGAAGAATGCATCCGTTTCTGTGTTTAATTGCAGACACAGGAGCGTTTCTTTCATCACCACCACTTTCTTCCCGTGTTTCCTTTAGCCGTTCTCATTCAGATACCATCGGCTCGCTCTCCTCCTGCGGCATTTCAGAATAAACCCACAGCGGCGCCTTTGTGGGCGCCGTTATCTCAAACCCATCTTGTGTTTTGTGATTGTGCTGCAGCCAAACCTCCACATCTGAAAGAACCGCCCCGGTGTTTGAAATGAGCATCCGCTGCAGATCCAGAGAGGAGGTGCAGAAAGTTCCAGAGGCCTCAGGGAATCCTAATGAGGCTGGATGTGCTGCCAGACGCTGTCTGTGAGGAGGCAGAGGGGAGGTGCAGAAGAGGATAAGTGGAGGCAGAGGGGAGGTGCAGAGGAGGTAAAGTGGAGGTAGAAGGGAGGTGGAGGGGAGGTGCAGAGGAGGTAAAGTGGAGACAGAGGGGAGGTGCAGAGGAGGTAAAGTGGAGACAGAGGGGAGGTGAAGAGGAGGTAAAGTGACGGTAGAAGGGAGGTGCAGAGGAGGTGCAGAGGAGGTAAAGTGGAGGCAGAGGGGAGGTGCAGAGGAAGTAAAGTGACGGTAGAAGGGAGGTGCAGAGGAGGTGCAGAGGAGGTAAAGTGGAGGCAGAGGGGAGGTGCAGAGGAGGTAAAGTGGAGGTAGAAGGGAGGTGGAGGGGAGGTGCAGAGGAGGTAAAGTGGAGGTAGAAGGGAGGTGCAGAGGAAGTAAAGTGACGGTAGAAGGGAGGTGCAGAGGAGGTGCAGAGGAGGTAAAGTGGAGGTAGAAGGGAGGTGCAGAGGAAGTAAAGTGACGGTAGAAGGGAGGTGCAGAGGAGGTGCAGAGGAGGTAAAGTGGAGGTAGAAGGGAGGTGGAGGGGAGGTGCAGAGGAGGTAAAGTGGAGGTAGAAGGGAGGTGCAGAGGAGGTAAAGTGGAGGTAGAGTGGAGGTAGAGTGGAGGTAGAGTGGAGGTAGAGGGGAGGTGAAGAGGAGGTAAAGTGGAGACAGAGGGGAGGTGCAGAGGAGGTAAAGTGGAGACAGAGGGG
Organism: Oryzias curvinotus; assembly: GCA_023969325.1. Classification (NCBI taxonomy): domain Eukaryota; kingdom Metazoa; phylum Chordata; class Actinopteri; order Beloniformes; family Adrianichthyidae; genus Oryzias; species Oryzias curvinotus. The sequence continues at coordinate 30,608,273 of CM043717.1, read as the reverse complement.
AGGTGAAGAGGAGGTAAAGTGGAGACAGAGGGGAGGTGAAGAGGAGATAAAGTGGAGACAGAGGGGAGGTGCAGAGGAGGTAAAGTGGAGACAGAGGGGAGGTGCAGAGTGGAGGAAGAGAGGGAAAAAAAGCGTGTCAGGAGGACCAACTCCTCTTTGTGGTTCTCCCCTCTGTTCTCCTACAAAACCTCTTAGACTCGAGGACACGGAAAAGTGGCGTCATGTGACACGAGCAGCGGCGTGTTTACACGTTTCTGTGACACGTCTGTCACAATGATGTTGATGTTTGGCGACGGCAGCCAGGTTTCCGTGTCGCACACACGCCGCTAATTCCAGTAAACGAGCACGAGCCGCGTCGGCTGAGGTTCATCAGAACCAGCAGGAGGTGCAGGCAGGAGGACACAGCCGCCGTTGTTCCTGATTCTCCCTCCTAAATGAGGGAGGCGCGTCCTCCTTCAGCTCCTCCAAACTGAGCTGCTTTGATCTGAAGAGGCAGATCAGAGATAATGAAGCTGCTCCTTTGTCCTCTGCTGCTCAGTGCAGATTCATCTGAGGCCGAAGGAGCTTCCTCCTCCTCATCCTCACTTCACTCTCATCCCCGAAGATGCAACATCTGACTTCAACTTCTGCAGATGATGGAGGAAACAAAAGAGGAGGCACAATGAGGGAGGAGGTGAAGGAAAAAGCAGAATCCCCTCTGGTGATGTGGATCAGCGTGAAAGAAGGAAAAAAGGAGGAAAATTAGAAAAAAGGAGGAAAAGAGAGGAAAAAGGAGGAAAAAGGAGGAAAGGGGAGGACAAAGTCCTCCAGCGGCTGATGCAAGCAGCTCATTTTCCAGCTGAAGGCTCTGAGTGCAGCTCCTGCACCTCCTCCTGGCCCATCACCTGGGAGGTGGCAGGCCGGTCATTCCAGGGTCCCTGCAGGAGGCGCGGGTGTTTGTGGCAGAAAGGTTTCAGGCTCCTGCTGGGGGGGCTGTAGGTGAAAGGAAGGCTTTTCCAGCAGAACAAAGGCTTCCAGCTCACACCAGCGGGGTCTTTAGGACCGGGTCGGGGCGGACCCGCTGACACCTTTCAGAATATTTCATGGCTAAATGAGAGAAATTAGCAGCAATTTTGGGCATAAAAATGTTCTGATGGAGCGCCGGGCCTTTTCATCCAGTCTGACGTGACTCACGAGTCGTGCAGATCGCCGCCGGAGGCCGGGCTTTCAGGAACCTGCTCCCATTGTTCAGAGGCGCCCGTCAAACGTTGGCCGTTCAGTCTGCCCACATCCGTGACCTCCTGATGCTCGGCCGCCGCCGCGACCGGGGCGCCATCCGCTCCTGGTTGCATCGGAGACGTCGATGGCGGTTTCATCTCAGAATGTGACATCAGGAGAAGGCTGGAAAAGGTCACCAATCATGAAAACCAGATTTCTGCTGCTCGGAGGATCGGACCTCATCACATCCATCAGAACTGGGATGTTTTGGATGCTTTCTCTGGAGCTCCTTCAGATAACCGTTACAACCTTCAGACCCGGGTCCAGGGCTGACTGAAGGAGAACCGTCCGACGTCCCAGGAAGCAGGCAGCTCTGACATCATCACAGTGGGCTGATGATGTCATCGTCATGCTCCGCTGGATTCACCTCCTCTGGAAAAGAAGATGGAGAAAGAGGAAAAAACAGACGGCATCAGAGGAGGAGAGACGTCATAGTCATCGACTGTGTCTGAGAACTAGCCCCGCCCCCTGGCGTTCCAAACAGGAAGTGGCTCCAAGGAGCCAAAATCTGTAGTTCAAGTTCTAAACTGACCAATCAGATGGCTCAATAAAAGTAGGTGGAGCCTGCTGGCCCCCACATCCAACGTTTAAAACATTTGATTGACAGGTTTATTGCAGCCTGCTTTCAAGTGTAACCTTCTTACAAGCTCCCTCCTGATTGGTCAGTGTGGTTGCCATAGAGATGTTGGCTCAGACCAATCCCTGCTTACTGATGATGCTTGGCTCCAACATGGCGGCGTCCGTATCACGGAAAAATGGCGACTGCATTGACTGCTTTTGATTGGAGCAGGAAGTAAAGTAACTAATCATATATCAAAATAAAAGTCACAGAAAGACAGTAGAGATGGAATCCCTTCAAAATAAAAGTGGAAAAGAAACAAACAGAAAGAAAATCTGTTTCAATTAAATTCAAGAGAAAAGTTCAATGAAAAGGACAAAGGATTTCAAAATAAAACAGGATGTAAAGCTCAGACACGAAACCAAATCAGAAGCAGATGAAAACACAGCGGATGATGGATTCCTGAAGAGGACGGTCCTCCTCTGGAGATCAGGGAGAAACCTCCAGTAAGAATCCGTCCTCAGCCGCAGGAAAAGGACAGAAAAACAAACTTTCTCCTGTTTCCTCTCAATGTCTAAATGACCTTGAACAGGACGACCTACCCAAACGGGCGCGCTGAGAGGACCTCCTGGATCCGTGGAGGATGGCGCCTCATGATGGATCACCTGCTCTGTGAGCGGAGACACATCCGTGTTTTTGTCCTGTGAGATGAGGATTTCTCATCCTGAATACTGACCGTCGATTCATCTTCATCTTCTGCTGCGCTGAACGTCCCAGAGAACGGCGGCAGCAGGCGGACGCGGCTGCTGCTCTGACTTCAGAGGCCGCGAGCTTCAGTTTGATCAACGGGATGCTGCTGAGGCACAAACAGCATCAGAACAGACAGAGCTGCAGATCAGCTGCAGATCAGCTGCAGATCAGCTGCAGATCAGCTGCAGATCAGCGGAGGAGACGCAGACCTGCACGGCTGTGACAAACATGACACAACAGATATTTCCGTCTAACAGCCTAACAAGGACACCATCACACACGAGCTCATCCTGGACAGGAGGGTCACTTTCACAAGGAGATCCAATCAAGTTTTCCTGATTTAAATGACTTCATTCTTTTCTCTGAGGTTATTAACTGAATCCTGACCCGAAAATGTGAAAAATGATGTTTTGCAAATGATGTCAACTCAACATCTGCGTTCAGAGGATTTTCTGAGTTTCTTCTACAAATCTGCACGTGCCAAAAACCGGAAATGCTTCTCATTTAGTGACATTTTCGGGACACAAAGCAAACTGAAGAATTATTCGGACTAAAATCACAAACTTTGATTTTATAGTGAATCATTCGGTGCGCGCACGTGCAGGTATCGCGCGGGTCAGACCCCCGCTTCTGCGGCAGCGTGGGTGTGCGCGTGCCGTCACCCCGGGTCATCACGCGGAGTCAGCGCGCGTGCGTGAAGATCGAGAGTGAGAGAGAGAGAGCGCGCGCAGCCTCCTCCGGGTGTGGCACGCGCCTTCAGTGGGATTCTGTGGATGCTCAGAGGAGGACGGCGCGTGGAGCGGCGCGCGTGCAGGTTTCTTTCAGAGGTCCGGAGGAGACTGACGCGGAGTCACGAGACCGTTGGAGCGGATTTACCGGGAGTAGCGCGTGCCATTACGCACCGGATCGGTCCGCGTGGGTTCGGTTCATGTGAATCACGGAGACGCCGCGCGGCTGTGACTTCTCCGAACAAGCGCGGGACGAAGAGGAGGACGTCCGGACTCGCACCGGAAAGTTGGCGGGAGTCGCAGCATTTGGATATTTCCCGCGTTCATGGGTGGACTCTCCGAGACGCGCGCGGTGATGGGCAGCGGGTCTGTTCCGGTCTGAACGGGCTCGGCTGGAGGGGGGGGGGGGGGTCCATGCTGTGCACGCGCACCATGACAGCGGAGCGGGAGTGAGAGACACCGATCAGACAGAGAGAGAATGAGACTTCCTGACCCGTGCTGGATTCCAGCTGCGCGCGCCATGATCCTGATCAACATCGTTACTCTGCTGCTGCTGGGTGAGTACACGCGCGTGCGCGGCCTTCACACTCTTAGGTCAGCGCAGGCAGCTCCCCCCCCAACCAGAACATGAAGTTTAGGCGCTGACGTGCACGCGCTCTCAGAGGAGTTGGAGATAAATTAGTTCCGCTGATCTGATCTCCGCAGAAACAACAGCTGATCTGATGAAGCAAAGCAGATCCTCGAGCTGCAGACGAGTCACAGCGTCAGTCCTGCTGGATTATCTTGTGTTTCTTGGAGATCCGCGTCAGAGTTGAAGAAAGAACAGAACTCATCTGGAGGCGCAGAGGAGCTGCGCTGCTCCTCATCTGCTCCTCATCTGCTCCAGCAGATGGCGCTTCTCTCTGCCGAACCTTTTGAACAGCTGACCCTGACGAGGTCCTCATGAAGGCTGTTCCGATGATCATTCCCACAATTCTCCTCAGAGGAGCTTCATCTGAGGACTCCGGTCCTGATCTGAGAGCTCCGGTCCTGATTGGTGAGGTCTGGTTCTGATCGGAGAGCTCCGGTCCTGATTGGTGAGCTGTGGTCCTGATCTGGGAGCTCCGGTTCTGATTGGTGAGCTCTGGTCCTGATCGGAGAGCTCCGGTCCTGATTGGTGAGCTGTGGTCCTGATCTGAGAGCTCCGGTCCTGATTGGTGAGGTCTGGTTCTGATCGGAGAGCTCTGGTTCTGATTGGTGAGCTCTGGTCCTTCGCTCGCCCGTTTTTGGTCCTGGAGCTGCAGGATCTGATGATGCAGAGTTCTGTGACCCGTCTCAGGCCGTCCTTGGCGTTGGTGTCGGTCAGCAGTGATTCCTGCAGATGATCCGTCATCAGGCCTTTAACAGACGGCGATGCAGATCTGCATGCAGGAGTCACCTGCTTCTAGCCAAGATCTGGGGCGGGGCCACAACAGGGGATGATGAGGATGATGAGGATGAAGGAGATTTGGGCTCTAACACTGAAAGCTCTTTCAGCATACGGTGTTCACACTGGACCGTTGCATGTGCACCGCCTACAGTTGGAAGAGGTTTGGGGTTAAAGGTCAGCGGTTCAAATCTGGTGGATCTCGCTCCAGACTTTTTCCTGTCTCTGCTCTGTTACGATTAATGAAAGACTTGGTGTCGTAGAATTTCTCCTTCGTGATCAGTTTTCCAGTGGTGGTTTCTTCAGTGAATTCAGAGGGACGCCGTCTGTACGTCACTAAATCCTGATTGGTCAAAGTTCAACTGGTTTAACCTTCAACACGCGTCCGGTTCAGTGAACCCTGAAAACAGCCTTAAAAACGACGGTAGCTACACACCAACACGAGTCTTGAACGTGCACATACGTGCACTCACATGGCCTTTTCATTGGTCACTTGAACGCGCATGGCTGAGGCCGGCGTGAACATGATGAAAGGTGAGCCTAGTGAGTGCTGGCATAAAAGACCAAACACAAAGTTCTTGGTTGGTCCACCGGTCCGCTCGGTTACCTGAGCCCATGAGCCAAAGGCCTGATGGCCGCACAGCATCCTGGGATTCACCACACTAGAACTGTCGTCATGTGACGATGGTTTCAAAGCTGCGTTTGTCAAAATTCCACTTCAGGATTGACCAAAAACAGACGTGCACTAAACACAACATGAAAGGCGTTTGACACTTTAGTACCGGTGATGTCATCGGTGACAGGAAATAACCCTTCAAAGTATGGCTTTTCTTTGACGTTTTACACGTTAACATCATACCAACGGTTTACGTCAGTTACACGAACACTCAGCGACTGGACAGTGTTGCTTATCATCTAAATGTTTAGAATCCATGAAGGCATCAACAGTTGAGGAGTTACGAAACTTCAACGAGCTTTCCAGGAGCCAACGCTCCGGTGGTGAAGGGTTAAAAAGGAAAACCAAAGTTCACACAGACGTTACAAAAATAAAAAGCCCTGGCCTTAAAGACGACTTCTGTGGCTCTTGAGCTTTTTCTCGTCCATCGGTCCGTCACAGTCCTGGTCTTTAGACTCTTGTGAAAGTCCACAGTGGACGTGGGGACACTTCAGCCGTCTTTTTTCACATGGTGGGGCATTAACAGGTTGGGGAGGCCCCTCTCAGCCGGGGACCTTCAGACGAGTAAAAACCGGGTTTCAGCTTTGTGGCAGCGGCGCTGATGCCTTCATGGCCATCACGGTAAAAGCAGATGTGCCACACATTGACAGACGGGTGCTTACAGTCCAATCCTGATAGTCTGGGTGTGGTCCTGCCCCTCCAGCCAGATGGGGCATCGTCCCGGCGTGGCCGACGTCTCCAACGTCTGCAGGTCCAGAGCAGCTGGATGCTCTTCAGTCATTTCAGCTGCGAACTGAAGGCCTCTGAGTCGTCAAAGGGTTTTGTTTGACTTTGGAGGATCCATGCGGTTTCTTCTGGTCTGGGGGCGTTTAAACGTCCTGCATCAGCCGGGGGAGAATTCCCGTCTGATATGTCCTCCGATGCTTTCATCTACATTTAACATGAATGACTTTGTGTCTCTGGAGAGAACCGGTCTATAGGAGCCGCGCGGATCAGCACCTATCCCCCCTTAAATAGGAACCGCGGCGCTTGGAGGTCTTCAGGACACAATGAGGCTTTGTTCTGAGGAGCTTTACGTGAGAGGAGGGGGCTTTAATGAAACTCTGGATTTAACGCAGACCAGCTAAAAGAGGAGGAATATAATCCCTGCTGCTAATTCCCATCAGAACTCCAGCTGCAGCGTTCCGGATCTGCTGGAGACTTTCCTCCACACTTATTTGGAGATTTGGTTCAAACAGACTCTGGCTGGTTCCTGCAGAGACTCCAGCTTGACACATTCTGAGGTTTGAAGGTGGAACCTGTGAGAACTTCTGCCCTGGAGTCACAGATCTTCATCATAGACGCTTCTGAGAAAACTTGAAGCGTTTTCATCTCATCTGTCCGGACTGTGACTCCTGTCGTCACACGTGTGTCACACGTGTGTCTAACATCCATCATCCTTACAAACACTTCATGATACTCTTACACACACAAAAGATCTGGACATAAGCCGCTCATTTTGTCGCTCCCTCATCTTTTTGGTTTTGCTCTTTGACTCCAACATTTTGGAAAGATTTGACTCTTTTTATAACAAACCATGTGACTATAAATTATTCTGTGAACATATTATTTATGGATATTTTACACAAGGGAGCTTTAATGCAGAGAAAATGCATATAGTTACTTATAATGAAGGCTAAATATTTCATCCATAAATGTAAATATGCCAACAGAAAACAGTATTTTATTTTTTTCAGAAAGAAATGATTCTGTCCTAAATAGTGTTCAATCCTGCACGGACAGAAAAGCTTTGAGAACAGTGGAAACATGTCGACTGTTGAGACTTTAACAGAATCCTTTACCTTTATTATTTCTGTTTTATTTTAATTTTAGTTTTTAACCTGTTTTATACTATTATTATGGCTTTTGGACATTTTTCCTAATTTCCCTGGCAAATGTGAAAATTGTGTCTTTTGCACATAGTGTGGAACGTCAATGTTTGGTATTTTGTTTGTGCAATATTTGTTTCTAAAATTTGTTGAAAAACCGAAACAAAAAAATAATGGTACGTTCCATTTTCATGAGTTCCTTTGAGGCGGCTGAACGAGCCTGAAGGGAGCTGCAGACACCTGACCCCCCCTGAAGAAGCAGCCGCTCCTCTCTAGGACCCTCACGGATCCCACATGGGTCAACCCCCCATACGGGTCAACCCCCCATACGGGTCAACCCCCCATACGGGTCAACCCCCCATGTTTAAACTAGCCTGACTTTAAGCCTGAACTCTGGCTGAAATCCTCCTGAACTTGCTTACTCTGGGTATGTCGGTTCCAGAAGACCGGATATGAGTTAGAGTAATTACGCTCCACTTGGTAACCCGGGGTTAATGCACGTGCACGGCAGGTACATAAAGACATTCTCAATGGATCGCCAATTTCCATAGTTACCATGGAAACGCGTGCAGAAAAAAAGAGACGCTATACTTCAGTGAGACGGAGTCTGAGATTTAAATGACGGCGTATGAAGATTATAAGACCATCAATAAAGTAACACGGCTGCATCATCAGCAAAAGAAAGAGTTTCTGCTTGTAGTAGAAGAAAGGACAGAGTAAACGCACGAGTTTCTGATCTTATTTCTATTTTCATTGTGACGCATATATATATAAATATAACTTATCCAACTTAAATGAATTAATTCAATTGGTAACAACTCAATATTCTTTTCACAACTCAAATTTACATATTTATCTAATTAAATGTCATATTACTTCAATTCAATTAATATTTTTTCCATCTTAATTAATTATAATTCTTGAATTCTCATATGTCGAAGTTTGAGCCGGCAGATAAACTCATTTTATAACAAGAAAATTAATGAAACAAAATGGGTTTCAAATGTGACACAACTAGACGTTTACCATGTCTCTGATTTCAACATTATATAATTAAGCAGTAGTGATGCTACATAAACTCATCCTCCTCTTCCTCCTCTCACTCATGGTTCAGAGACTTTAGCACAGTAGGACAAAATAACTCGGCAAAACACAGTAAAACAGCTAAACAACTAAACATATTCAGTCAAAAAGCCACACTTCAACCCAAATCCATCCAGACAGGCAAAGGGAATGATATCCCAGAATCCCTTGCGGTGCCGATCTAACAGCAGCACCAAAGTTACGCCTACTTATTGAATTAATTTGAATGAAAGGAAAATAACTGTCTATAAAACTATGTGTTATTTTTAAGGTGATTTAACAAAAAATGATTGATCTTAACTGAAGCAAATAATGAAGTTAGATCAAAGTAAAAAGTTTATTTTTCCAACATCCATATATGGTCTTATCAGCCTCTCATGGTGGAAAAAGTATTATCTGAGCTTCTTCATCCACTAAATCATCTTCAAATGGACACGCCATGCTGCTGCACCTCTCTGAAAACAAACTAAGCTTCAACTAAACCTGCTCCAGACCAGGTTATGTTCAGAGCATGAGTTGCTATGGCAACTGGACATACCCTGAAACATACCTCCATTTCTGGAACCGAAAGCTGAGGTTATCCACTTCCTTAGCCTCAAACTTACCGTGGGAGCTAGCAGAACCTGCTCTCTGGAACACCCCCCAGTAGTCGTTCTGTTGTTGTTCTGTAGTTGTTCTGTAGTTGTTCTGTAGTTGTTCTGTAGTTGTTGTTCTGTAGTTGTTCTGTAGTTGTTCTGTAGTTGTTGTTCTGTAGTCGTTCTGTAGTTGTTCTGTAGTTGTTGTTCTGTAGTTGTTCTGTAGTTGTTCTGAGTAGTTCCAGTGCAGCGCTGAAGCCCCCAGAGCTGAATGATTCCTGCGTTGGAGCGGCGGTTTGCAGCTGCTGGCAGCAGAAACAGGAGAGCTCTGCTGCTCTCATTGATTGTTGTGGGGGTGCCGGTTTGGTTTCTCGCCTGAAGGGCAGAGAGGAGCAGCGAGTTGGAGAAAGGCTGCTGGGCTCCGGGTGAGGCGGTCTGCACGTGCACAGCCTGAAGCTGCAGGAATGCGTGCATGCAGGAGTGGGATGCATTTCTCTATGTGTTGCTATGAAACAGGAGTTCTGCAGGATCAGGAGTGGATGAAATCTGCAGGAATCCAAAGTTTGGGTCCATCAGAGCAGCCTCGGTCCTCCCAGGCCGATCCATTAGTGGAATTGGAGCGGCGGGTGGAGGGGGGTTCTGGCTGAGCTGTGGCGGTTCAGCGGCGGGTTTATCTGCTCCCTGTGCTGCTCGGTTAATTAGATTCCTCCATCGTGTCGTCTCTGCTGTAATGGAAGCGGCTTATTTCCCCGTCAAAGGCCTCCTTCAGACGGGTTCTGCATCCCCCGCCTCGCCGCCGCTGGAGCGGTCCGGCCCACCTGCAGCCCAGTGATGGAGCTGCACGGCCGGTATCACCCAGGGGTTTAGCTGCAATGAGACCCCGCCCACATTTCTGACTGCAGGCGGAGTTTGTCCTGGATTCTGTCATGTGTACCCGTACATGTCTGTCTGGTTCTGGACTGACTCTGCTGTCTTCCCTGCAGATGTGTGTGTTAGTGAGTCGGAGATGCCCCCCCCCGGATGGAGGGAACCGCTGGACTGCGTCCGGGCCTCAGAGCTGTGCAACCAGAACAGCCAGTGCAGCTCTCGGTACCGGATCATGCGGCAGTGCCTGTCCGGCGGGGACAAGGAGCGCAGCGCCATGCTGGCCTCGCGGGAGTGCCAGGGGGCGCTGGAGGTGCTGCAGGAGTCCCCGCTGTATGACTGCCGCTGCAAGAGGGGCATGAAGAAGGAGCTGCAGTGTCTGCAGAACTTCTGGAGCATCCACATGGGCCTGACTGAAGGTAAGCGGCGCCGCCAGGACGGGTTCTGATGCGCCGGCGCCTTCGTGACACGGTCGTCCAGCGCTGCGTGACACACCTGAAGTCTTCTGGCTGTAAGTGAAGCGGCTGCTTCCGAACGCAACAGAGCAGAAATACGGGAAGCAGGGAGGGACAAAAAGGAGAAAAGGCAAAAAAGAAAAGATTTCATAAAAGGAAACATCCAAACAACCACAACATCCTCATGAATTCACAAACATCTACAGCTCAAATGGGAACGAATAGCCCTGTGATTGACAGGTGACCCTCCCTCCATCAGCAGCTGGGATAGGCTCCAGCATCCCTGCGACCCCGAAAGCAATAAGGCGCTTTTAGAAAATGGATTTAAATGAATATTAGTGTAAAAATCCATTTTCCTGTCACTTCAAAGAGTCACGTGACTCAGATGGAGTCGGACTCTAATCAGGTTTACAAAACTGCAGCAGGAGGTTCGACCCGGTTCTGGTTCAGTTCTGTGAGGCCCATGTCTGGGGGTGGACTGGGATGCACATGGTCCAGTAAATCCCCTGATCCTGATCCAGTGATCCTCACAGGGGGTCACTTCAGGCTCAGGCGGGACGTTTTCGTGTCAGTAGGCCTCTTCTGCGTCTCCATGGTAACCAGCGCTGGAAACCAACTGCAGAGTGCTGGAAGTTAAAGGCAGCAGAGCAAACTTTAAAGTTCCACTGCTGGTCCTCCAGCCTCATGCACACACACGTGCACACGCACCACTGACTGGCCTAGTTTGGGTGTGAGCTGTGGTGACGCTCATTAAAGCCTGGCTCCTTGTTCTATGGTCCACAGAGGACGTCTCTGAGAGGCCACACAGACACACACTCACACAAACTCACACTCACAGACACACACATAAACACACACGCACACACAAAAACACACACAGACTCACTAACACATTCACTCAGAGGGGGGGGTGCAGACAACATAAAACATCTCGTCTTGGACATTTTAAAACTGCATGAAGGAGCGTGGTGCATTCGGGTGTGTGCAGCGTTTGTGTGTGTGTGGTTCTCTTGTGTTGTTAGCCTGAGGCATCATGGGAGTTCTAGAATTGTAGAAACTCAAAACAGTGGTGTTTTACATCTGAGGCTGTGTGTGTGTGAGAGAGGTCAGAGGTCATCCTCAGAGGTCATATCACAGACAATGGTGGTTTTCAGTCTAAGGACTGTCTGGACAGGAAGTGACCATCAGCTTCAGGTCTGCTTTACTCCCAGGAAGTGGAGGAGGGTGTGGGGTGTCAGTTTTTTCCTGAAGGTAGGGGTTCCTTCTCCTCTCTGGGGGGATCTGTGCGGTCAGCAGGAGCAGCTTCCTGTCTTGTGATGTGGTGGAACCCGCAGGTTTATGTTCTCATCCAGGTTCCTGCAGGAACAGGAACTGTTCCTCGACTCACACGAGTCTGTTCCATCCATCAGTGACAACACGGCAGCTTTCTGTTTCATCACTGCCGCGGTGATGAGTTCACGTGTGCCACGTTCCTCCGTCTGGTTCCACGTCTTTGTCTTCCTAGAACAGAGTCTGTCCTGTTTGTCTGCAGCCTTTTCTTCTGCCATGAATGCTCCACGAGTCGCAGGAGGATTTGTGTGGCTTAAAACTTCTAATAAACGGCGGCAGGAAGCGCGGTAAGACGGAATAAGTCCGACTTCTGAGGTGAAGATGCGTTCAGGCGGAGCAGGAGAAACCACGCTCAGCTCCGATTTAAGAAGGGGATTAAAACTCCAAGCTGCAGTCTGTTTGGAGGCAGATTTTCTCCTATTAGCTCATTTTCTCAAAGTTTAAGCTTTTATTCAAAATCACTTTTCAACACAAAGAGCTTCATTCAAAGCTCAGAAAAAACGTGGAGAAAACCTCCAAAACCTGTTATTTCCTGAATGAATTTCAGGTCATTGAAGGACTCGTTAGTAGAAACACTCAGATTAGGTAAAGCAGGAAGCAGTACAGACGACAGTGAAGGCATCACCGTTTCTCCTGCTTTTGGTAAAAACGTCAGGAAAAAACGATTTCTTACATAGAATAGAGTAGAATAGAATAGAGTAGAGTTGAGTAGAGTAGAACAGAATATAGTCTAATAGAGTAGAATAGAGTAGAATAGAAAAGTGTAGAGTAGAATAGAGTAGAATAGATGGCCTTTTTGTCATTAAACATAGTATAATAAAATGTAAAAACAGCTACAGGTGAAAAATGTATTAACAATAAATTCTTTCAAATTGGTTTTATCTCCATAGCAACCGTTCTGTGTTTTGGTTGCCATGGGATGAAGAGCAGGTCGATGTTGTTAACTTAGTAAACTTTAGTAAACCTTTGAGTTTCCTTGGCAACTGAAGTTTTTGTTAACCACGCCCACATTCCAAATATGGTCATGCTGTATGTCCTCATTTCAGCTGGAATCCAGGATTCATGTCTTTTCACAAGATTCAGAAAAAATCCCCTTTCAGCGGTCTGTGCCCATTTGGGTGAGTTAGAGTTTGTGTGTGTGTGTGTGTGGGGGGGGGGGGGGGGGGTGGTGACACGTTTGCTCAAAGGTTGAGGAAGACAGAAGGATCATGAAAACAGCCTTCAGTCCAGGACGGCTGCAGGTCCAAATCCACACAGCAGATATGAACAAACTAGAATCTCCAGGTCAGAGTTCAGCTTTGGAAAAGAGACGGCTCTGTTTGTTCTGGCGGGTTTGGACCTGAAAACCAAATCACCCCTTTTTAGTCACATGACCTGGAAGGTAAAACGGCGATCCAAGATGGCGGCAGAAGCTGGTTGGAGTGACTTCACCTCCTTTTTAAGGCCGTTGGATTTTTGGGTCAGACCGTCAGACACTGTTGGACTGTTTCCTCCAGAAACGCCACCATGGATCTGTGAGCGGTGCTGCTGCATTCTGGATGCTCCTTCTCTCCACCCGTGCAGACGGCCCCCTCTCTCCATCGCCATTGGAGGGGGGGTCCCTTCCACACACGACGTTTCCTCCGGATGCTGCAGAGCTCCGGCCGCCGTCTTCTCTGACGTCTTCATCACAGCGGCTCAGAGCAGAAAATGAGTATGGGGGGGGGGCACGGCTCGCTGATGGCAGGTTGTTCATCATTCCAGATAGACCGGAGCTCTGCAGAGACTCTCAGGAGAATGAAAGGATCAGGAAGGAGCTGCTGGTCTGACAGGGAGGGGGGAGGGTTGAGAAATAAAGTTCAGAAATTATCAGCAAAGACAAAAAGAGAAGAAGCTGAGAAGCTTTTCAGACATTTTCACCGTATGTCCGACGTGTCCGGGTCCCGACCTCGGCGTGTCCGGGTCCCGACCTCGGCGTGTCCGGGTCCCGACCTCGGCGTGTCCGGGTCCCGACCTCGGCGTGTCCGGGTCCCGACCTCGGCGTGTCCGGGTCCCGACCTCGGCGTGTCCGGGTCACGACCTCGGCGTGTCCGGGTCCCGACCTCGGCGTGTCCGGGTCCCGACCCCGGCGTGTCCGGGTCACGACCCCGGCGTGTCCGGGTCCCGACCTCGGTGTGTCCAGGTCCCGACCTCCACTCTGGTGAAAATTGTGTTTTTATGTCATTCTTCTGGTGATGAAGGACATTTACAAAGACAATTAACCTTCTAATTGCACTTCTAAGTATTTCATACGTAGGTGACGTAGAAAATATGCTGGGCGGGGCTACAAGCTCCCTGCTCCGCCCCTTTCTGATGCAGACAAACATCTGTGGACGTCGTTGTTATTTTCCATAATTGATTAAATTTATTTAGAAACTATTTTTTAAACGGCAGACGTCTGGACATTTCCATTCCATTAACAGTTTTTGTCAGACAGATCTTAGAAATCGACTGACTGATTGATCGCCCCCCCCCCTTGCTAACGACAGAATAGTCCATTATTGCAGAGGGATGGGGGACGATAACACTTTTCCGTGAGAACTTTAATCCCATTTCAGTGAGTTAAATAATAACATAACGTGTCTGAGGGGGGGCCTTCCTTCGGTCGGATAAACCGAGCATGAAAGGCGGCCGTCTGCTGGACCTCGTGGATCTGTTTCCGGTTCTGTTGGTGTGAGCGGATCTGTAGAAATGGGGTTAGTTGGAGGAACAATCAGATCATCGCGCCGTCCCCCCCCCAGCTGCGTGGAGTCATCCATCACTCAGCCTTTACCGCCACGTTCTCCCTGCTGCGGCGTTCATCGATCACACTGACCGGCGTTCAGCACAGACAGACCTGCTGATCTCTGCAGGAAAGGAATCAAACATGCGGCGGTCAGACGCCCAGCGGGGGGGGGCGAGGGTTGATAGACGCCTCTGACTCGATTCTGAAGGAGTCCAGTAGTAGAAAACTCAGATTTGAATGAACGATTTCCACTGGAAGCTCTTCTAAAATGAAACAGAAACACAGGTTTGTTTCTGAGTTCAGCTGCTTGTTTTTCTGTCCCAGTTTCTCGCTGTGTGGGCTGGACAGTGGTGTAGTGGTCAGCACTCTCGCCTCACAGGGAGAAAGTCCTGGTTGGGTTCTGTGAGGAGTTTGGACGCTCTCCGGTTCTCCACAGTTCACAAACAGGATTCATAGGTTCATTGATGTCTCTGAAGGTGTGGGGGGGCCCTGCGACCTGTTCAGTGTGAACCCCGCCTACATCCTGTAGTTGGGATAGGCTCCAGCAACACAGTGAGCCTGAGAGGGGTTCAGCGGTTCTGAAGATGAATGGATGGATGCAGTTCCAAACTGTGTTGGGTCCACTCACAGCTGTCCCAGTGTGGGGGTCCACTGCAGTCTGCAGGGCCCTGCTGGGGTCTTCAGGGGCCCGCTGCAGTCTTCAGGGGCCCGCTGGGGTCTTCAGGGGCCCGCTGGGGTCTTCAGGGTCCCAACGGGGGGCCGCTGCAGAGTCTGAGCTGTACTGAAACTGAGAGCGAGCTCCAGCAGAAACCATGATGGACGTCTGTGACGTTGACGGTGACGTCTGATACAAACCACATTTTTTTCAAGCTCCTCCCCCCTCGCCAGCGTGCTTCCATCTATGTGGCGTTCAGGGTCAGCAGACGCCGTCCCAGAGAAGGCGCTCGGCTGGAGGCTGTTGAAAAGTAGAGGCCGCCGTTTGATTGAGGCGTTTCATGAGAACGTCGGATGAAAGAAGATCAGTCCTGATCAAAGCCTGAACTGCAGCTCAGAGCAGAGACGGCTGAACGCCGCGTTCTGGGGGGGTGGGGGCAAAACGGCTCATTATTAAGTTCATTTGATGTCCCTCTGCAGGTCTGAGCTCTGCTCCGTTTCCATGCACCTCCTCTCAAAACTCCTGGTGGCGTTCTAAGCTGAACGGATGAGACGGTCCGGCGCAGATCCGGCAGGAGGAGGGGCCTGCAGAGCACAGCGGCGCCTTTGTCGAGGAGCCTCAGGGTTGAACAGACATCAGCATTCATGTCCGCTCTGCTCTCATGGAGGCGCAGTTATCGGAGAAAAGACGGCATTTAGTAGATTCTTTATCAAACAAAGCAGGCGTGTGCACGTACGGCAGAAGTCTGAACCCCCAGAACCCCCCCACCACAGCTCGTCAGCAGTGATTCACCAACATTCAACACAAACAGCTCAGAGGTTCCTCATGTGTGACTGCAGAACGTGAAAGGAAGACTTTGTCACATGACCTTACAGGGGGGGGGTCGTTCTGGGGGTTTTGGGTTGTCCGGGTCCGTGGAGCGTCCTGCATCTTTAGGGGAGTGGTACCACCACCTCATGAAAATGGACCGTACCATTGTCGTGCGTGTGCTAAGTGTTTCATGAGCATAAAGGATGATGTCCTGACGTCACACTCTGGCGTTCAGGTGTGAGTTCTGGCTCCTTACTGGCAAATGCTGCACGCACGTGGTGTGCACGTGATCCGTTAGTGTCTGTAGGGCGTCCACACAAACTACACTCTGTGGCATGGCGTAGAGGAGCAGGAACATTCTCTCTAGGGGTCGCTGAGCGGCCCACCACCATCCTGAACCAGGTAGAGCACCTGCACCTGTCTGTCTCCACCTGGAGGACAGGTGGAGACACTAACCCAGCTCTACTGAACATGGAACCAAGCTGAGTCCACACGCTCTCTGGTTGGATCTTCTGCTTCCTCAGACTTACAGGAACCAAACGATAGGCTCCGCCCACAGAGAAGGCAGCCTGAAGCTGATCTTTGTGGTTCCTACAGAAACGTGTTTTCCTTTTCTTGTAGTTGTCGCCTGGCGTCCTTCAGATGAGACAGACTCATCAGCTCCACCACAAGCTGCTAAATGTTTTTCACAGGTAAACAGACAGGTGAGAAAAGCAACAGCTGCCTTCAGGACGCCTGGAGACAACATGACCTTCAGCCCAGCAGGAGTGTGAATCAGCAAAGGGAGACGCGCTCCTCCTGGAGAACACGGAGAGGAGGAGAATGAATGAGATTCTCTGCTGGACAGGTTTCTGGTTCCTCTGTGGAGCTGAAGGGAGTGACCGCGGTTCTTCAGTTTGGTTCTCCAGCTCCTCCCTGAGTGACGGTTCTCCAGCTTCTCCCTGAGTTCCTCCTCTAATTGAGGCAGACGTTCTTCTGCTGCTCTGAGCTCCTGGAGGAGTTGAAAGGCGTTTTTGATAGTTCTTCCCGCCTCCTCTCACAGGCGCTCTGTTTCTCTGATGATTTGGAGAATAATCTGTTTTCTAAATAATGTTTCCTTGCAAACCAAACACAAATGCAAGGGGGGGGGGGCAGAAATGCAGCCAGATGAGTCCAGGGTTGGAGTTCTGAGCTGAATCAAACATCCAGCTATAAATCATTCATCACAGACTAAAGCTGCGCTCCTGCAGGATTTCATTTCATGCAGATGTTGGGAAGAAATTCTAATCTTTGCTTCTTCTTCTGGAGGAGGAGGAGGAGGAGGAGGAGGAGGAGGAGGAGGAGGAGGAGGAGGAGGAGGAGGAAGAGGAGGAGCTTCTAGAGGTATTCAGCTCCGGGCCCAGAAGATGAGATGAAAATGTGACAGGTTCAAGAAAACATTCTGACAAAGTTCATGACCCCACCTCCATGGCGCCCTCTGACCATTTGGAGGCGGGACTTTTCCAGATGGTTTCTGTTTGAAGCATCAACCGTTGAGTTTCAATCTTCCTGTTTTGTTGCTACAGAATAAACATTATAAACAGTCAGATAAATGTTGTTTTAGCGTATGGGGTCACATGGTCTGTCGCTACGCCATCCCAGCTCCACACTCGTGTGTGAAACGCCGCAGCGCTGCAGATCTGGTGAATCCGGCTCTAGGCTTTGTCTGTCTCAGCTCTGTTCCGGTAAACGACTGACTTGCTGTCGCAGAATTCCAGCCGCACACAAACCAAACTTTCATTTCTCCTTATTGATCAGTTCTCAAGCGTTGACACTTCCGTGTTTTGAAAAGGACGCCATCCGTACATCACTGACAAATCCAAGTCCCTGATTGGTCAGAGGAGCAGCTGGAGCAGTGACCTCAGAGGAGGATGAATGCAGACGCATCCGTCTCAGCCTTTTATAAGCTCCACTTCATCCACGTTTCTCATTCAGACGCAAACATTTTCACTTTTTTCTGTCTAAACTCTCAAAGTTCAAACCTTCACAGGAAAACACGTCCAGGATTAGAGAATGAAAGCAAAAGTCTGATATCATGAGTTTAACAAACTCAACGCAGGTGACACCACATGTAAGTGATTGACAGGGTCAACGGCCAATCAGGACACAGAACACAATGCGCTGTTAAAAAAAAAAGGAAAAATGCAAACGGTGCTGTGGAGCCACTGTACACCAACGTATGACGAACGATTAAAGATCCCCGACTAACAACTGAAGGAGCAGCAGTGATGAGGAGAAGCTGCTATCTGCTCCCACTCAATCTCCACAGCCTCCAGCTGGTAGACCGAGCCTCTCAGCAGGACTACTGAGCGGAGCCGTCGGGCTCAGGCTAACGCGTGGAGCTCCAGCCAATAACCCCATCCTCATCACAGAAGCTTTGGAGTCGGCCTGTTAAACGTTTAACTCTGACATTGGTGTTTAGCGTGCAGCCAAATAAACGACTCATTTAGCGGCCTGACTAATGACTGATGTGTGCAGCGTGCAGCCTAATGAGCGCAGTATTGAGCGCGCGGCCTAATGACTGAGCCGCGGGCGCATCTCCCCACTGAGACTCCTCTCTTCTGTTTACTCATCTCATCCTGAGCCGCCTGACACGAATGCAAACACGAGGCGTTATCTGCGGCGCAGGAAGGCGGCCTTCCCCAGATCACAGACGGGGCTGGGGGGGGCAGACGGTGGGATCTGATGGTTTCTTTGATTCCTGGATGCTGAGATCCCAGGACATTAACCTGACAAGCAGGAAACGGGGTGGGGGGGTGGGGGTATACAAAGCAACACACACACCTGGGGGGCTGAAATTTGCTCTTCGCATTTGACCCCTCCCTGGGGGGGGGGGGGGGGGGATTGGCTGCAGAAACGACCCCTTAATGCTGAGCCTTTGGTATGACTCCACTGTGGACTTGAACTCATGACCTTCCAGTCTCAAGGCAGACACTCCACCACGAGGCCAGTGAGTTAGCGTTACACCTAACAGCATGGACCATCTACCACCACTGCTGGGGAGGAAACGGCCTGCAGGTCCACTGTTTACACAATCAGCTGTTGTTGCTTAGCAACAGCAAAATGCCACCGTCTGAAGGAGCAGGTGGTTTTACCATCGTTCTTCCTCACTCACCAAAACCGGTACAAACCTTGCACGGGGGGGCATGTAGAAACACAGGGCGGGGGGGGGCAACACCGTCACAGCTTCAAGGATGTTGTTTTAAACTCATGGCAGTAATTTAAACAGATTTAAACATGAAAGCAAAAACTGTCTTCATGTGTTTTTGTAACTTCGTTTGTTTGCATACGTTTCATTTTGACAGTTAGATCAAATCTCCTGTCCTCGCCTTTGTCGCAGTGCAGTGGTGGGGCGATCGACCTCTGATCGGAAGGTTGCAGGTTCGATTCCCGCCTCACTTGTCGTGGTCATCCCGCTCTTCCTCTCTGTGTTAAACGCCAAACGTTCCTGCGTTGGAACAGATCTGCTCTCTGCAGCTTCACTCATGCAAACAGTAATTACTCTGATTACCCCCCCCCCATCTATTGATGTGAGACTCATTAGACAGGAGAGCACCCCCCCCTGCCCCCGCTTTCCCCTTGAATGATACAGATGCAGGAACATGTAATCACGCCCACCTGACAGGGAGAAGTGCAGTCATCAAACACGCCGCCGCCGTTTATTGGGAAACAAGGAGTCGCGGCTCCCAGAGGAGAGACGGATGATGACGGATGATGACGGATGAGAGATCAGAGATCAGGTCTGAAACTGTCTGCAGTCCATGAGGATCTGAACGTGTCCTCTGGTCGTCTCTGGGAGGGAAAACATTGGACAGGGGCTGCAGGTGTGTCAGGACCCCCACCTGTGGAGACAAACGCAGCAGAGACGGTCCGGACGGACGGACAGGGACCTGCCGACCCACCGGAGGCCCAAACCTCTGAGGGTCTGTTTTCCAAACGGCCGTCCTCCAGTTTGAACTCCCGTCTTTAGACGTCTTCGTCCTGCGGTCCTTCCCTCGTCTGCCTCCGTCTGCAGTCCTCTGTCTTCCCGCCGTCATCACCTGCAGTCATGTGACTCCTGGTTCTACAGCCAGCAGGATCCGCTTTTTCCCACAATCCCACCTCTGACAGCAGCAGTCAGACTTTGGGTTTTACCTTTGATCAACGGCAGAGACGGTCGCTTCATAAAACATTATAAACTCTTGTTTTGTAAAGAATAGTGAGCTTTACAGCTTTACAGCTTTTTGGCTCCTCCCCTTTGACTATACGTTCCACATCAACAAGTTCCTCCTCCAAACTGTGTGTCCCCTCGTTCTATAGCATCTACATACATCTATAGCTGGATGGGAACCTCTGACCAGCTGATGGGATGGACAATAAACTGAGTTGATGAACGGCTCAGGCTGGACACTCTACCACAAGGCCACAGACACTGTTGATGGTCAGCGTGCACACAGACTGGACCCCCCCCATGGAAACATCTGTCAGCTCGTCTCCGTCCGTACAGAAGCTGAGCTTTAAGGTGCCCCGCCGTTCCGGAGCGCCATAATTAACCTCCAGCTGAGAGCGTGCCGTCATGAACTGAGCACATTAGCATGAAAACGACGCCCGGCGCTGCTGGGATCAAGTGATCACGCTCATGATCTCTCATTTGAAGTGTTTATGGATCCCCTTTATGATCCTGTAAACGGAGCTGGACGCTGAAGAGCAGAACGTCTGCGGCCAGGTGGCACAATAACCATCATTACGCCGTTATGGATCCAAGATCGTCCTGGAACTTCAACCTGAGTCTCAACTGGAGGCCCGCTGCACCACAGCAGGCCGGGTCTTCTCCAAGAACCAAACGGGTCTGCTCTGCTGGTTCTTGTGGATTCTCAGGTGGTTTTAGGGAGCTGTTTTCAGAAACCTCCTCGTCTCTGTGGTCCTGACGATGCAGACGGGACAGATAAACGTCCTGAAGACCTGATCTGTGAGGGTTTGATCGCTGGGACGTGTCTGTGCTCCAACGTTCTTCACCGTTTGACAGGACGAAGGTTTCTCTGGAGAGACCGCGGCGCCAATCTGCCAAAGGCAAGCAGGTTCCTGCAGCAGCGCAGTAAAGATGCATCCCAGCATGCACGGCGGCCTCTGGCCTCAACCTGCTGGTTTTTCTGCAGCAGAGACACGGACACTCCAGGGATCCACCAGCAGAAGGCAAACGTTCCCGGGTGGTGAACCAGCGCAGAGGGATAGAAGTGGCTGAAGGAGAACGTTAAAGACGGAACCTGCAACCGGCAGACGTTCCTCACAGCCCCACCTGGACGCCGGCGCCATCCTCCCCCTGAAAAACCCCCCGTCTGTCTGCTCAGCTGCAGAACCAAGAACGCTGAGAGCTTCGTTTTCTGCGAAGCAGCTGGTGAACACAGGTGGAGGGTTCGAGTCCCACAGACGTTTATCTTCACCTGTGAGGTGATCAGTGTTCCTCAGTGATGATCCGGGTCAAAGGTCGCAGCAGGAGAACTGAATCCTTTTGTCTACATGTCACGTCTTTCTTCACTTTTCTGTTTGTTTGATTTGACTTCACAAAAGTCAAACTCTGTAGTAAGCTTTGAATGTCTGAGGTCCAATTCCTCTGCAGTTCCTGCTGGGGGAGGAAGCGGTTTTCCTCTGACCTGGGGAGCCCACAGAGGTGACTCCTGGTCTCCATGGCGATGCCATCTTTCCTCTAAAGATCTCCAGGTGGAGCTTGAATATCAGAGCTTTGGAGAAATAATTGGTGTTTGGAAAGCCGCCTCATCTTTGACGCGCAGCAGCTGGGTCCCGCCTCGCAGCGGCGCCTGTCACTTCCTGTGAGTCACGCCGCCGTTCGCATTTCCAAACGTTCCAGAGAGGATTCAGAAAGAAACGTCACACGTCCTTCAGAACCTCCAACTGCTTCATTCAGATCCAAAACGCCACTTTCAGCAGAATTCTGATGTCAGGTCGGATTCTGAACCTCAGCAGGAGATCCTCGCCTCCCCCCTCCGGGGGGGGGGGGGGGGGATTCCATTCATTCACCTCCTCCTTTCCACCAGTAATGTTTTTGCCTCGCCACCCCCCAGCTCTGGTCCAGTTCACTCCTGTTTCTGATCCAGACATCATTCGGATGAAGTTCCAGATCCCCCCCGACAGCAGCCTGTTACCCTGTGGGGGGGGGGTTCTCTTTGGTTCTTCTCTGATGATCCTTCAGACTCTAGAAGAACAAACACTTCAGCTGAACACGAGGATGACGAAGAACGTTCTTCATCAGTGAGGATCCGTCATGTTCTCGCCCTCCCAGGTCGGTTCTTCAGGACTGATGGTTCTGTTCAGACAGAACCCGACAGAATCCGTCGTCTTTCCACAGTCGTTTCCTCCAGGATCCCATTTTAGCAGAAAACATCAGAACATGGACGTTCAGCTCAGAGTAAGACTGAGGAGTTTCTGACGGACCTTCATCATCATCGTCTTCAGAGCTGGAGCCATTCTGACGGG
Organism: Oryzias curvinotus; assembly: GCA_023969325.1. Classification (NCBI taxonomy): domain Eukaryota; kingdom Metazoa; phylum Chordata; class Actinopteri; order Beloniformes; family Adrianichthyidae; genus Oryzias; species Oryzias curvinotus. Next base: position 30,586,027 of record CM043717.1, on the reverse strand, counting down.
CTGGTTCTGGTTCTGGTTCTGAGGAATCTGCTGTGGGGGGGTTGTTTCATCTTCAGGGGCGTGTGACCTGGATTGGAGCGGACCCGGGTCGGATCGGACCGGACCCGGGTCCGCTCCAATCCTCCTTCCAGCTTCAGAATTTCAATGAAAGCATTAAAGTTTGCTTTCAGACAAAAGTTAAAGACATTACCCGAAAAAACGTGCCCCAACGAGACGGGAGGAGAGCGACCTGTGTCAAGGTGAGACGGGGGAGGAAAGAGGAGTGTAATCAGCTAAATGAGGGGGGGTCACAAAGAACAAATCAAGAGCCAATTATTGAGCTGAAAGAGAGGAACGGAGAGAAAAGGGCAAAGAAAAGAAGAGAGTGAAATTGGAGCCATTATGGACACGCTGACCTTTTTGATTAGCTGGAAAATGATAAATTATAAGATAAAGTCTCTTCAACAAACCTGCTCCTCTTCATCAGCGACTCTTTGATCTGACCTCTGTTTGCCCCCCCTCACATATTCACAGCTTTCTGCTGAAAATGAAGACTTCTTTCAGAAATGAAGGTGATGATTGCCCTGAGAGCGGGCGGCGTGCTCATGCAGACTTATGGAGGTGACGGCGTCTGAGGGACAGGGGCTTCCATGTAAGGTTATCGGGACGTGAACGTTTCCTGAAAGAGAGAGAACGCCGTGCAGCTCTGACACACAGACAGACCTGCCGCTGAAACACAGACAGACCTGCCGCTGAAACACAGGCAGACCTACCGCTGAAACACATACAGACCCGCTGCTGAAACACAGACAGACCTGCCGCTGAAACACAGACAGACCTGCCGCTGAAACACAGACAGACCCGCTGCTGAAACACAGACAGACCCGCTGCTGAAACACAGACAGACCCGCTGCTGAAACACAGACAGACCCGCTGCTGAAACACAGACAGACCCGCCGCTGAAACACAGACACTCGCTGCTGAAACTCCTCCAGGATGTGGCTGGTTTGCTTTGCTGGCTGAGGCCTGTAGAGTCTGAGATTCACCTCTTTGATGTTGTTGTTTAAAGTCCAGACTGTCAGTTGTTGTTCATCTGTTGTGTTGCCCTCCATTCCAGACACTGTAACAATAATAAAGTGAAGAATAAACTGCTGCATAACCAACTAGCTGCATGTTGGCGTCATCCTGTGTTCCTCAGACGATAACCGTCTCGGTGGATTCAGATCCACATACATTCGACCTTCACAGAGCTGGAGGATGAGGAGGACATAAGGAGAAGCTGCTCCTTCATCCTCTGGTTCTCTGAGAGTCACAGTTCCAGTTTTGGGACGGAAACATCCTCCTGTTGTCAAAACGTTAGCAGCTTCTTCATCTTCCATGTGTGGCACAGCCTGACGGAGGAAACCTGCGGCTGTGGAGGCGTGGAGCTCCGCCCTGCTGCTCCTCTGCAGGTTTCAGCATCAAACGTGATGAATGGGAGCAAACACAACAGATGGAAACAAACAAACCAATTAACAGCACGTCAGTCTGACAAGGCTGCAGATGAACGACCACAGCAGCCACTGACAGCTGCTCCCATTCATCACAGCAGACCCTCCTCTTCCTCAGTCGCTCCGATGACGCGTCTGCTGGATCCAACATCTGGATCCGACTGCGTCTTCCGGAAACTCGTTCTGTAGCAGAAACTGAAACACAAGTTGGAACATTTCAGAAGGTTTGAGCTCCTTCCTGCTCTGAAACCGGGCGGCGAGGAAGCTAAAAGACCGCCTCCTGGAGGGAGGTCTTCCAGATGTTTGTGTGAAGCTGCTGTTTGTTTACCTGCTGAAACCTGTTTGTGTTTTCAGGTGAGGAGTTTTACGAGACGTCTCCGTACGAGCCAATCCACTTCTCTGAGGAGTTCAGACATGCCTCCATCATCTCAGGTGAGGCTGCGGCGGTGTGTTTGTGCGTCTGCGCGGCTCGTCTGCACGGCTCGTCTGCGCGGCTCGTCTGCGCAGCTCGTGTGCTGCATCTGCAGGCGGTTGGATGAATGCAGGACTGTGAGGAGAATCTGCATCTGAAGACGTCCTTTCATCTGGCCTCGTCTGTGTGGGACACATGATGCGTTCACTGACACGCTGAACAACAGGTTTTCCTCCAACTCTGAACCACGTCGGTCAGGACAGATGATTGGGTTTCAATGATTAAGTTCTATTTGTCAGTCAAACTTTTACAGAAAAACTTCTTGACTAAACTGAAATGGAACCAAAAGCGACCCGAATGCAGACTCCATGAGGTCAACTATAAAAGGGTTAAATGCAGATCAATAACAGCTTTCCTTCCCGGGATCATCTTTGGCTAGGCTGGAACCAACAGGAAGACTGACTCCTCCTTCATCTGGTTCGGTTCTTTGGTTCTGTCCGTGGAGAACCAAAGAACCAAAGAGGATCAAAAAGCTCCTGCAGTTCCAGCATCTGCTCCACACGAGGCGCTGTTGTCCACAGCAATCTGACCGGAGAAGAAAAGCCACTCGTCCTCCTGGTCCTCTGATCATCTCTGAAGAAGCTCCTGCACCTCCTCCTCCTAGCTCCTCCTTTACCCAGCAGACATTTTCCAAACTCCTTCACGGCTCCTGCTTCACATTCACACTGGAGATGTTCGGTTCTCCTGGAGCTCCCAGCACCTCCTCCTCTTTGAAACTGGAGTGAACCGTACCAGAGTTCCTCTGCAGGAGAACAGAGCCCTTCAGGAGGACCAGAGTTCTCATGTTTGCTCCAGAACAGGAGGACCATCAGAGGAAACCAGACCTGGACCAGGGCAGAACCAGACCTCCTGGAGTCCAGAATCCATGACTGATGATCAAATCTGCCTCCTTAGTGGTTCTCCTGCTGGAAGGAACATTAGAAATCCTCCTGGTTCTCCTGCTTTCCTCTAAAAACGGTGTGACTGCAGTTTTTACTGATTTCATCAAAATGTATTTTATAAGCCAAAGTTCCTCTGCAGAAAGAACCGGAACCGAGCCGCCTCTCCGATGGACAGAACCTTTTCAGGAAGCTAAAACCTGAAGAACCGCATCAAAGCTGCAGCTCTGAGTCGCACCGTGTTGCCTTCACTGCCTTTACGGAGGAGTCTTTAAATGTCACACGCCTCCAGCAATACCTCCTCTGTGTGGGCGATTGTGTGCACGTGTGTGCACCTGTGTGTGTGTGTGTGCGCACGTGTTCAAACGGCTGTGAAATGGACTTGCAGTTCTGTAAATTGGCCTCTGCTCTCTCAGATTAACAGGAGAACAAACGCAGTCAGAGCTGCAGCAAATGTGGCTTCAAAAACACATGCTGACCCTCTGACATGCACACACGTGCACACACGTGCACACACAGGCTGCAGCAGATACGGGATGATGAGACAAAGCGCAGAAGGAAAGCTCTGACACATTAAAGTCTTGGAGGACGGACTGATTGGAGGAGACGGTGGGCGTGACAGCGTGTTTGTGCGGTTGTGTGTCGTTGGTTGTGAGGTTGTGTTGTTACCGTCCTGCAGAGCGGCGCTGGTTGGATGTGAGAAATGAAATCTGGAGGAACCAAAACATCTGAAGTGGATTCGTGTTGCAGTGGTAAAAATACCAAAAACGATCAAAACAGACAAACTCTGAGAGAAAAATGCAGGAAGAATGTTTAACCAAAACACACGTGTGGGATAAGTTAAATATTATGGGATGGCCAAAGGACCTACGGCTTGGCGGTCATTTAACTCAACCTTTTGTTTGCGACCTTCACCACATTTCACACACGCCGCCAGGGTGAGTCTGCAACCACAACGGAAGTTTCATTGACCTTTGACCTTAGGGAGAGGCCGCCATCTTGAATTCAAGCAAAAATCACCTTTAGTGTCTTCTACAAACGGGGATTGGGATGGATAGCCTCCTTCCTCCTCCAGCATCATCGGGAAGCCAAGAGGTTGGAACGGCGTGCAAATGGCGAGCTTCCAAAAGAGGCGTCTCCCTGCTGCTCACAAGTTTGTGAAAACTAAACCAACATTGACCGTGTCTCAAAAAAATCTCCATTTCCTGTTTAATCAGGCACTAAAGGCCGTGTCTCACAGCCCCCACGTACATGTAGCACGGATAGAAATTGGTCATACATGAAGAAACCTTTAAACATTTTCACGGATGAAACACAGAACACGGAAACTAACCTAGATCATGCACCGTCTGTGATTATTGAGCTGTTTATATGTAATTCATCAGTGATTTGTGCGTTAATACGTCATTTTGACGTGTGTAAAAGTTATACATCTGTGGTTCATGCATTACAAGTCTGCTAGACAGACGTGTAACAACTCGCCCTCCACTCAGTGAGGGCGACAACGCCGTTCTATGGCAGGGGCATTAATGTTAAATAACCTGCACACTCGTATTGATCATAGAAACCCATAGAGGCTCTTGTTTGTGCAGCCGTGGATTCTGTTTGTGACAAACTACACCCAAAATACCAGCAACCCGATTTCCCAAAGTCCAAAATATTTACCGTCGTGCTGACAAAAAAAGAAAATGTTCTGGAAGAAATGAGTGTTGGACAGTCTCTCGTGGTGGGGGGCCGCTCCGCCTCCCTCGCTGGAACGCGTTCCACCCGTCAATCAGGCTGCCGATCCTCATACTGGACGACCCGACAACACGCCGCCGAAAAACGGCCTTCAGGGGTAATCCAGAAGTAGCTGGGAAAGGTAATCCACCATCATACGACATCGCTAGCTCCTCCTGGCTCCTCCTAACTCCTCCTAACTCCTCCTGGCTCCTCCTAACTCCTCCTAACTCCTCCTGGCTCCTCCTAACTCCTCCTAGCTCCTCCATGCTCCTCCTAACTCCTCCTAGCTCCTCCATGCTCCTCCTAGCTCCTCTTGGCTCCTCCTAGCTCCTCCTAACTCATCCATGCTCCTCCTAACTCCTCCTAACTCCTCCTGGCTCCTCCTAACTCATCCATGCTCCTCCTAACTCCTCCTAGCTCCTCCTAACTCATCCATGCTCCTCCTAACTCCTCCTAACTCCTCCTGCTCCTCCTAGCTCCACCTGGTCCCGTTCCTGAGGTGCTAACAATACAAATGTCATTCCAGTAAACCTGTTGAATGCATCCATGTCCACAGGTTCCTTTAAGCTCCATGGTAGAAACCAATTCGTGGTGGGAACCATTACACCTGGAACGGTCCACGATTGCGTAAGATGTATATCATAATCGCAGCTGAACTTTGTAAAATACGCATCAACTTAGTAATTCTCAACCGACCAAAAATTCTGAACAGCTGAAACCCTCGACGGACATCTGAGAACATCAACGAACGCTAGAAACACGTATGACGTAGGTCACACATGAACCACCGATCACATACATGGAGACGCACGCATGCAGGTGGAGGCTGTGGGACACGGCTTCAGCTAAACGTGGGACCGACTGGAGTTCAGTGGATCTTCATCCATCTTCTTCCTGATCAAAGCTGAAACCAGCAGCTCAGATTCTGTCTGGGACTTCAGTGAGACGCTGAGTGCAGCTCCGGGTTGTTCTGGTTCTGAGACGTGACATCAGTTTGGTTCTCTGCACACGGATGAAAGAAATAACACCAAGATGATGAAGGAGCCGTCTGAATCCATCATCTTCATCATCTGTTCTCTAATTTGAATAATTGTCTGCTCTCCTGATCCACATCCCAGTTCTGATGGTTCTGTCAGACAAGAACTGTGGTTGCTCCTCCTCCTCCTCCTCCTCCTCCTCCTTCTCCTCCTCCTCCTCCTCCTCCTCCTCCTCCTCCTCCTCCTCACCTGACCGGGACATCATCACACGTCTGAACGCAGAAGGAACAGAGTTAGAGATGGAAAAATGTTCCAGATGGATCGATGAAGTTTTATGGGGGGGGGGGGGGGGGCAGATGAGGGGAAACCTGAGCTGAGAGCCACAGAGGCAGAAACAGGAGAGAGTCGGTGGCAGCAGAAAACAGAGCGGGGCAGATAATCTGTCTGCGGGGGGGAGGGGGTAAGACGCTTCCTCCTGACGCAGCTTCTCCTGGGGGGGTTTGGTCAGGATGTGGTTCAACCGGGACTTTTGAGGGGTCGGCAGAAAGACCTGAGGCTGCAGACGGATCGGTTCAGATTTGTGGGGAAAAAGATTCTGCAGAACCCGGAGATGAGAGCAAAGATCAAAGCAGAACAACCGTTAGCAGAAACCAGATTCTGTCAAAGGTTCTGATCATCTGAGCAGAACCAGAACCAAGCCGGAGCGACCCATCAGAACGGCCTTAGTCACATGACCCGCATGGAGGGTGGAGCTGTGCGGGTCCGTGGAGGGTCATAGAGCAGCAGCTGCACCGTAAGGCGAGCACAGGTGTGACCGCCTCCAGGGTCGTCATGACGATGGACCCTACCATTGTTGGATCAGAACATTTCCAGCTAAACTTTATCTGGAATGGTGGTGAGAATCTGTTACACCAGGAAGGAAAGTGTTTCCTGAGGATCCCCCCTCCCCCCTTGTTGTGGTTCTGATGCCCCCCCCCCCCCTCCGCTGGCGTGGAGAGCATGACCTTTCCGTCACGCCTGACAGCGCAGAGAGCGAGCTGGGAGAGTTTGTCCATGTTTACCTGCTGCAGGTGGGAAAAGCATCAGAACCAAACCTCTGCAGGTCAGCAGCTGATGTCCGACCCGACAGGAACGCTGCCGCTCCACAGGGGGGGCGCCCACCTTCTCCTGACCCCCCCCCCCCCACACACACACACACAGCTCCCTCACTCTGACCTTGTCTGACAGCGTCTCTCTGGACTGTAAACGGATCCGAGGAACCGACACGAGATGTTTACCCAAGCCGTGTGCGTGTCTGTGTGTTAGTTGGTGTGTCTCTGTGTGTGTTAGTTGGTGTGTGTCTTTGTGTGTGTGTGTCTCTGTGTGTGTTAGTTGGTGTGTCGCTGTTTGTGTGTGTCTCTGTGTGTGTTAGTTGGTGTGTCGCTGTGTGTGTGTGTCTCTGTGTATGTTAGTTGGTGTGTGTCTTTGTGTGTTAGTTGGTGTGTGTCTTTGTGTGTCTCTGTGTGTGTTAGTTGGTGTGTGTCTTTGTGTGTGTTAGTTGGTGTGTGTCTTTGTGTGTCTCTGTGTGTGTTAGTTGGGGTGTCGCTGTGTGTGTTAGTTGGTGTGTGTCTTTGTGTGTGTTAGTTGGTGTGTGTCTTTGTGTGTTAGTTGGTGTGTGTCTTTGTGTGTGTGTGTCTCTGTGTGTGTTAGTTGGTGTGTCGCTGTTTGTGTGTGTCTCTGTGTGTGTTAGTTGGTGTGTGTCTGTGTGTGTTAGTTGGTGTGTCTCTGTGTGTGTTAGTTGGTGTGTGTCTTTGTGTGTGTGTGTCTCTGTGTGTGTTAGTTGGTGTGTGTCTGTATGTGTGTGTGTGTGTGCACTGCAGGGTTGTGCTCGTTCTGTAGAACTGTGTGATGGAGATAACAGGACGACCCGGGGCGGTGCTCTGATTGGCCGGCGTTCTGCCCCCCCAGTGCTCTCCCCAGTTTGCTCTGCTTTTTCCAAACATGGCCGTCCCTCTGCCATCCGCTGATGGGGGATGGGGGCGGAGCTAAACAGACCCAGGCTGTAGCAGAGACGTCTACATCAGAAGCTTTGAGGTCTTCCTCAGTTTTGGTTGGTGCAGTTTTTGGCTCCAGGTTGGATTTGGGGTTTTGGCTGTAAAGATCATTTTGTGCACAAAAACAGGAAGAAAAGTGTTGAAATCTGGAAAAGTCAAATCAGAGGATAAAAACTATAAATAACAGACGATATGACCATATTAGGAATGTGGGCGTGGCTACAAAAAAGAGCTTTTTTGTCAAGGAAATTCAAAAGTTTTTCTGTTGATTTCTTTGAAAATGAGATCAACCTGTTTGTCTCCCCCAGACGACCAAAACATGAAATGGTTGCCATGGTGATAAAACCAACAGACCGGGGAGGCAGAGGCTCAGTCCAGTTCTCCTATACAGTCAATAACCGTTTCCATGCATGGATGTAGAAACGTCCTGAGAAACGATGGATATCTGCTGCTGCAGCGTCAGGTTGATCAGGAGTCACCTGACCTTTGGGCCTCTGCTAACCAGGTGAAATCTCCCCGCAGAGGCCCCGCCCCCACATCCTCCTATTAACCTGCACAAAGGGGAGGGCTTCACTCTGTGCTGCTGATGCCTCAGACTGAAGTGGCGGCGGCTCAGAGCATTAAGTCAAGCCTTCCAGGGAAGGAGGCCTGCTTCCTTTCACAATAATGGGGGTGGGGGGGGGGCTCAGCTCCTCTGCATGACAGCAGGACGTACAGGGAGGAAGTTCCTCACAGGTGCGTCACTAACCTTCAGTCTGACTTCTCCACATGAGCGCCTTCTCTTTCTGTCCAGATGATCACAATAAGTCAAACTGAAGTCTAGCCTCCAAAACAAAAGAGGTTTATCCACACAGACGCCTCCTGTCTTTTCCTGGTCTCCACCACTAGGGGGCCTCGGCTCGGATCAGACAGCTGAAAAAAAGTCACGGAGCTCTGAGATGTTTGATTGAAGCCACATATTTAGACACAACGCTGTGATGATTGAACATCAAGAAAAGCCATCCTTAATGGAGGGATCTCAAAGTGTTGTGTGATGTCACTTCCTGTCCGCCATTTGAACTCAATCCCGCAGAATTCTGCAAAGTTTCAAAAGTCTGGACGGAGGTTCTGGTTCATGATCCATCAGGGAGACGCTGCTGCCGTCATACGGATGTCTGAGCCTTCAGAATTCTGAACCACTTTCCTCTGACTGACCTTGATGATGACGCATCTTCAGATAAGTGAAGAATCTGCAGGAGACCGAATGTTTTCTGTCTGCTGAAAGTCCGTTTACGGATCCATTTCACCGACGCTTTTCAGGAAGACGGGACAGTTATCTGATCAAAGTTTGGGTGGAGGCGGTGCTCACCTGGAGGCTCCGCCCCTTCCTGCTGTCGGCTTCTGGGTGAGGAACATGTGGAAGCAGCTTTGAGCTGCAGGGAAGCATCACAGCTCAGGTGTCACTGTCCACTGATCCACAGCCATGTTTGCATGGAGATTAACTGCAGCTTCACCCCCCCCGCCACACCTGCACAGGTGAGGGGAAGGGGGGGGGGGTGATGCTGTAAAACCAAAGTACAAGCAGAGAGGAGAGCTTCTTTTTATAAATCAACATTTAACTCAAGGGCTGCATGGTGGTGTAGTGGTTAGCACTCTCACCAAGAAGGTCCTGGTTCAAATCCCAGCTGAGAGCTTTCTGTGGGGAGCTTGCTTGTCTCTGAGCAGAGCAGCCGGACTCCTAGCTTCCTGTTTGCGGGCACGGTGGGGCCTTTTGTTACGGCGTGGCGCTCTGGAGGAGAACCGGGTCTCCGAGAGGAGACGTTGTGTGAGCTTTTCAAAGCAGAAATGCCGCTCAGTCCTGGAAAACCGAGTAAACAATCAGGTGGATTTGTGTTTCCAGTCGGGTCCAGACAGAATAAAGGCTGATGTGATTCCCACATATTTACGTTCAGCTAAAATGCAGACTGCAGCACTGACCGCATGGATACTAAGTTCATCCACGGCTAAATGTTGTTGTTAGCACGTATTAGCCTAATCCTAATCTTTCTTCCAGCTCCGTTCATCCAAGAAAAAAAACCACACTGATCTCATGGATTAAAAGAAATGATTAGTGACCAAGCTCTTATTAATAATAATAATAATGTCCAATGGTTTTTTGATGTGTGGCGTATGTTAACGTTTGTTATAATCGCATAGTTTTTCTGGGTCCATGTACACAGTTCAATTCTAACCTGATCCGATCACAGACATTCTGCACATAGAACCGCAGCTATAGAAATTGTTCCTCATTGACGTGCAGGATTTCCTCTGGCTTCCTCCCACAGTCCAAGAACAGGATTCTTAGGTTCACTGATGATTCTGAATAGTTCCTACGTTAACGCGAGTGGGTTTGATTGGGTTCTGTACCGAACTGGCAACCAGTCCAGGATGAACCCAACAGAAGGCGGGATAGGCTCCAGAAATCCTGTGACCCCAAAGGGCATTAAGCAGGTTCTGACGATGAGTGGATGGATGGATCAGAACCAGAGGTTCTCACGGTGGGCATCTTTCTGGTGTTTGTTCGTCTACATAATTTAATGAACATTGTTTCTCTGTTATGGCTCAGATTTTTGGTATTAAAGTTTCATTGTCAGGCAGGAAGTAAATCAGAATTTCAGTTCCAGTTCTGGTCATCGTGAGGCGGCCCGCATGCTGAACCGTTAAAAAAGCTGAATCCTTGTGAAGAAGAGAGTCCTGACTCTGCGTTCTCGGCTCAGGGCGTTCCTATTTTTATGCTCAGGAACAAGGAAAGTCAACGATCCGGTTTCATTTAGCTCAGTAGCAGCAGAGCCGCTCGTTTCATTCATGATCAGCCTTTTCCTGGAAACGGCTGCTGTTTATCTGAGGGGCTCAGGACTGTGCACGTGTGTGAGTGCGTGTGCATGTGTGTGTGTGCATGTGTGTATGTGTGCAGGCTCTAAAATGCCAGGAGGTGTTTGAGTCTCCACCAAACGTGACCCATCAGAGCAGACTTTGTCAGCGGCGATAAAGGTTTAGCTGCTGTTACATAAAAGGCAGAACAAACAGTTTTATCACTAGAGCTTCACTTCTTAGCTGGAAAACATGTGAAGATCTCACTCAGAAGACGCTTCATTGCTGTTTCTGCAACAGGAAAAAGCAACAGAAAAGAAAGATAAGGAGGAAACGTGGACTTGTTTGATTCTGTTGAGTAAAAACCGGTTGTCAGACTCTGATGAGCCGCTGCAGATCAACAGGAAACAACAAAGACGAAAAACTCAGACGGCATTTAATTCCTTCAGAGGAAAATAATGGTTTTCAGAGGATTTCAAGGAAAACCTACAGGTGGAACAAAGACTCCTGCAGTCTACTCCGACCAAAAGGAAGTCATCAGGTTTGCAGACGATGGAGTTGTTTTCCAGTATGACCCTGACTGCTCATAAAAAGGATCCATTTAAGAACACGAGGAGCATCACCTGATCTCATCCGGCAGCTGATGGACCTGAAAGACTAAGTTGAATAATTTTTTCTGTAAAAAAAAAAAACAGGAAAACCTTTGAATGACAACTCTGAATGATGATTCTTTTCACACCTCTCCTTTTGAACTATGGATGTCCTGAAACATCTGAACGACCTCTAACACGACAGGATCTGGAACCGTCAGCTCAGTGGACACACATTTACGTCCAAAATTCAGAGTATCATTGAATAATCTAAACATTTTTAGTCACTGCAGCAGCGTCTGAGTGGCTGTCAGATGTTTTAACGCTGTCAGAGTTCCTCTGATTCTGTTTTACAGCACGTTGTGGCGGGAAAACAATTTCATGAGACGGTTCCACAGCCTGACATTTCATTAAAGGCTGCTCTCCGACTGTGGGCGACGTGTCTCATCATTTATGAACCGTCAGAGCAGCAGCTGTCTCCAAGAAAATCTTTTTCTGGAAATTATCGGAACTCAGACGCGGATGTTCCAGTTTGCTAACCCTCCTTTCCCAGAATTCAGAATTGTGTGTTTCTATTCTGGTAGTGTGTCATGTTGTCGTTCACTCTGATCTCAGTTCAGCGACTGATCCAACATTGTGTTGTTGTTGCTGCTGTGTGTGGGTCTGCTTCATCCTTCGGTCACCTCCTCTTCCTCCTCAGACTCGTCTCTGTCCAAGGTGAGCCCCTGCTCTGAGGCGGGGAAACCCTGTAATCCTTGTCTGGATGCCGCTAAAGCCTGCAACCTCAATGAAACGTGTAAACGCCTGCGCTTCGCCTACAACTCCATCTGCAGCAAGGCCACGCCCCCACAGTCCTCTGTGGCCAATCAGGAGCCATGCAGCAGAAAGCGGTGTCAGAAGGTGGGTGGATCTTCGGCTGTTTGGCGTTCGAGGGGCCATGATGAAGTGTCACCCAAGTCTTCATCAATCTTTGATGGCTAAAGGCTTGTCTGACCGACATCCTTCACTCCTGGTCCAGAACCTCTTGGTTTGGGTTCCACGTTCTTCTGCAGCCGAAATGAGGCAGCCCAGAAGATCAGGGGGTCATTTCTGAGCTAGGGGGAGGGAGGCGGGGGGGGGGGGGGGGGGGGGCTTCAGCCGCAGACCTTCCACAACTAGAAAAGCACGGAGGTCCCGACCCAAAGGTTCTGGCAGGAACCCCTGTCTTTGGATGATCCCAAGTGACATTCAGATGGATCCACAGTTCGTTTTTTTCAGGCGGAAACTTTCAGTGTGTGGAGACAAAATAAGATGAGATTTAAATAATCCATTTACCTTTTCCATGACATCCAGTCTGCTCAAACTTTAAATCCCACAACAGTAGATCCTCCTATAGCACCAGTAGATCCTCTTTCAGCAGCAGTAGATCCTCATTCAGCAGCAGTAGATCCTCATTCAGCAGCAGTAGATCCTCTTTCAGCAGCAGTAGATCCTCATGCTCTGTGTCGCTGACTGGATCCACCAGCAGATCCTGAATCCGGTCTGTGTTCTGCTGCCCTCAGGCTCTGCGGCAGTTCTTCGAGCGCGTCTCCTGGGAGCTCAGCTATCCGCTGCTGTTCTGCTCGTGTCCGGACCAGGCCTGCGCCGAGCGCCGCCGCCGCACCATTGTCCCGTCCTGTTCCCACCAGGAGAGGCACAAGCCGGGCTGCCTGGAGCTGCGGCACACCTGTCGCTCCGATGCCCTTTGCAGGTGAGCAGAACGCACAGAACAGAAACCAGATCTTCCCCAGTTGATTCCTGAAGGTGACATGATCCTGGTGATTCCAGATGTTCCTGTGTTTGACCTCTAGCTTTGACCTCTAGTTTCTCACTCAGGAATGTTTGTGATTTTTCCTTCTGATCTGAATCATTTGGCTTTGATAAAAGGGGACGATGAGGTTCTTCTGCTGGATCCAGGAAATCAGGTTTTCTGGTGTTTAAAGGATTTATTTGCATAATGAAGCAGCAAACTCGGAGCTCTCTCCAAAAAACAGGAGTTCTGTTCCTCACAGACCTGTAACGTCTTTACGGAGCTCCTCTATGCTCCACCCGTTACCTTTGTAAGTGCTCAGGTCTTAACATAACTGCTGTAATTTAGGCCCCGCCCACACTTGTTGAAACACCAAGAAGTGAGGAAGAGGACACGTTCCGATCGGTCGAAGATCAAAGGTGTAATGAGAGGAAACGGAGAGCTGGAGTCTCCTCCTACAGGTTGTTTCTGCACCTTTCATCACAGTGAAGTCATCTGCTTGTGCACGAGCTTCACGTGCACGGTGCCTTCTGACAGCGGCTGTGGCGGCGTGCGTCCATCACCTGGAGACAATTGGATAATTACATATTTGTCTTTGTATTCAAAGCGAAGCTGCTTTAATAAAGGCTCTGAAGGCCGTGGGGTTTCCGCGCGCCCCTGAAGGCAGCGTGTGGGAGCGTCTCCTGGGTTTGAAGGTTGAACTCTTTATATTAACGCTTGTTCTCAGACGTAATGAGCCCACGCTCTCGCTGCTAATTGTTAGCTTCAGTGTCCCTCATGGTAAAGGAGGAAGGAAGGTTGCCATGGTAACAAACCGTTTGGTCCTTTTCATCTGGATCGAAGCATAAACAGATATATGACAGTACACAAAGATGTTTGGGTTCTCCTGTTCTGATGGTCCACAGGTTCTGAGTCTTCCTGGAACCTGGTCACAGGCAGATCAGCACCAGGAGCAGAACCGGGTTGTTGGTGTCATCGCTGTGGAAAACGTGTTTTGACATCGTTTCAACCTAAACGTTTAGCACATATCCAGTTGGTTGTTTTAAGTTCCACAAATGTTTGAACGAATGGATGCAGCACGGCGTCTGAACTATAAGCCCCTCCTCCAGGGCCTGAGGGCGTGGCGGTTTTCGTTGTGACAGGTGTGATGAGGGTTTAACTCCTGAGAAAATCTTTTCTCTCAGGATTTTCCTCAGAAAAACCTGACAGAGAAGAAGCTCCAGCCTCTTGTGTGGCTGGCATCAGGCTTTCCCAGCTGTCTTTGAACGCATCGCTGGTAAAGGCTGTATAAGTCTGACCCGATTCTCCATCAGAGACGTCTGATTAGATCGTGTGACATCACAGATCTGAGCGCTGCCTTCACTGCGGCGTGGAAACATTTATCTAGAAGGGACAAATGAATATCTAAAAAGATGTGACCCCCCCCCCCCCCCCAATGAAAGGATGCCTTCAGATGAGAGCAGAGAAAAATGAGATGAATGGGAGATGGGGTTTTTTTTGGGGGGGGGGGGGGGCGTCCTCTGTGACCTACAGAAAGGAGGCAGTTATTTCCATCACGCCGCCACCTCACCTCACTGCCCGTGTAATGGAGCGCCGCCGTCTATAGATTGGCTCTCCCTCGGCCCCCCCCCCTCCCCGGGTTTGGAAGACTCATTATAGATGAGCTGGGGGGGGGGGGGGGTATTTATAGGGTCTGGTGGGACGGGAAGAGCCTGATGTCTGTTCGACCTCTGAAGGTCCTAAAAGGTCATTTCACCCAAATTTGACTCACTTGGAGGGACGTGCACGACACATGCACACTCCTGTCCGTGCACGTCTCCTCCGTGTAACAGGAGCTACAGTTTTGTTTCCTGATCCTGCCGAGTCAGCGTTGGTGTGGGGGTTAGTGCCGTGTCAGCTTCGGTTCTGCTCCCATCAGACGTTCCTTCGCTCCTCAGCAGGAGGATTTCCTCAGGCTGAGACGGACCGGACCGAACCGGACCGGACCCGGCTTTTCCAGCTGAGTCGGCAGTTTCTCAGATAAACGTTGAACAAACCAGATGACATTTCCTTTTCAGCCTTCAGAAACCGAGTTCTGGACTCACAAACTCTGGAAAAGTGGCTCTGAAAGACAAACAAATGAACGGAATCGTCTCACTGAAAAGATCCTCATGAAACACGTTTCAAATTTAGGTTTTCCCTTTTTAAAGGTGAAACTATTGACCAATAGAACAAGAGGATTCGTTTTGATATGAGCTAAAAACTTTTATATTTAGATATATTTCTTTGATCATTTATAATATTTTGTCCTGAAATAGAACTAGAATTCCACATTTTAATATAAAGTTGTCAAAATTATGTAAATGAGTCGAGACATTTAGAGTTACTACATGACATCATCAAAATATTGAAGATTTATTCTCTTAAACCGCGTCCTTACATCTTTACTAGTTTCAACTTTTGTCTCATTTTAAGTATAAAGAGACAAAACTATTTGGTTCTATTTTGTGTTTTTTCATCTGCTGTTTTTAAACTTTTCATGCATTTATCCTTCTAGCTGGTAAATGTCAAACTGAGGTTTTTAAATGTACCTGTTTGCTCCTCAGTTCATGCCACTCTAATGAATTACCAAATCCGGTCATGTTTATGGCTCCTGTTGTTGTTTGTGCGTTTGTCTTGTTTTTGGTCCTCATGTGTTTTGTTTTTTGAGGAGGAACTAAACTGACAAAACAGAGAAATCTTCACTGCTTTTGATGGAAACCAACCCTCAGATGAAGATGTGCAACCATTTCTCTGCATGTTGTTTCAATGGCGTTTGATAAGAAACATGAATCAGAGAAATCAAAGAGAAGCAGGAATTGGTACGTCTGCCTTCATCCCTGTTAATGCAGACGTGCTAATTAAATGACACGGGGGAGCCGTAACACCCCATGACTGACAGTAAGGGTCAGGCTGGGGGGGGCTCGCCCCTCTGTGAGTGACAGCCGGCTCCTCTCAGCCCCAAACATGGCTGTAGGTCTGTGCACGCTATGAGGAGGTCAAAAAGACGCCATGCCCTCCTGCGTCCTAACATTACAGTTTTTCTCAGTCGCTTTAGTACAATTCTCAGATCAGAATTGAAGTTAGCAAATACGTGTGTGCATTTCTCAAAAAAATTTGTACAAACAGCAAAACACTATGGGTTTCTTGCAAAAGCCTGTAACTTGCTCAAAATCTTTAGTTCATCTCTCAAAACTAAGTCTTTATGTCATTGAACATGTCAGTACCATCAGAATGTCCAGTCCTTGTGTCATTGTCTACGAACAAGACAGTCAAACGACTTAGTCATGTTGTCAATGTAACTGTGTACTTTAGAGGGAGGTTCTGATGTAAACTATGGCTAAAGTTCTGATGAGAATTATTGTAAAAAGTACGTTTTTTGTTTGATTGCAAGAGACTGGACAAGATTCACACTTTTATTGTTCATATTGTAATTGGTTGACAGACTATGTCATACCAACATAGAAAAAACCACTGCAAACAGTAACACAAAGGCAAAAAAGAGGACAATATTCTGTACAACAGTCCAGGCAGTGCAGTAGGAACTGGTGTGGTCTTCCTACGCCTCTTGTCGTTCCTGCATGTTAGGCCACAAATTCTCATCCACATCACAGCGAATATCCTCTCTTACGATGCAGCGTGGATAGAATCTTTTGGTGTCTTATCCAGCCTCTGCAGGCGTCTGCTGTGATGTCATCACATGCTGCATCCATGGCGTCATTTGTGTTTGTGGCTGGTGATCGTAAACTTTCCATCTCCATGCTGAGAAAAATTCCTCAGTAGGGTTAAGGAATGGAGAGTAGGGTATGTTTGTCACATTATGACAACTTGGTCAACCGTTTTGCAGGTAATGACTTATACCATGAACTAATGACTAGGTGTTTTGAGGAGTAAGATTATTGCACAGTGAACTATATAACACAGATTGATCAACATGACATAAACAATTGATAATGTAGCAAAGAATTGTACATAATCATTTGCATGGATGTATCAAAGCAATTGCAACTTGTTCAAAGAAGTGAGAAACTGCTTCTATGATGTGAAGATTGAACAAATAGTTTTGGGAATTTCATTCTGATCTGAGAATTGTACTAAAGCGACTGAGAAAAACTGTAATACTGCAGCTGAAAAAACGAGGTGTCGCCTCTATCTGACCCCCCCGTTTCTGTCCTGATGAGGAGTTCTGGTTCAGGTGATGAAGAGTAAAAGTCTGCAGCTTATTCATGAAGCATCCACTCAAGACTGAGGTCACTGCAAAGACAAATGAGGAAACAAAAGAATATTCAGATCTCACCCTGGCTGTGGGAGGGGCTGAGTTACTGCTGCCACATCAGCTGGCTGTGGGAGGGGCTGAGTTACTGCTGCCACATCAGCTGGCTGTGGGAGGGGCTGAGTTACTGCTGCCACATCAGCTGGCTTTTCTCTCTCCTGAGGATCACTGTAAAACGAATCAAACTCCAGAAACACGATTTGGATTCAAAACCTCAAATTCAAAAAGGACTCGAACCCTGAAACCTGGACAGTCACATGACCAAGGCTTCGTGTTTTTTAATGTTGGAGCTTCAGAGCAGACGTGGTCGTTTGTTTCTGCAGGTCATGGGGGGGTCAGACCAGGGTTCTCTGACGTCTCTTCTCTGCAGGTCTCGGCTGGCAGATTTCCACACAAACTGTCAGGTGACCCCCCACACCGCCACCAGCTGCCCCCACGACAACTACCACGGCTGCCTCATGTCCTACGTGGGCCTCATAGGTATGTGCACGTGCCTCGTGCATGCCTGGGGGGCGAGTCAGGGGCCTGTTTTAGCCTGGGGTGGGCAAACGTCAGAGATTCAGAGGGTAAACCTGAATGTCTCATTTGAGGATTTAAAATGAAAGCAGGTGACTCACCCCCCCCCCATAAAAGAATCTGCAGAAGTCCTCTCTCTCTCCTTTTGGATAATCTTCACTTTAATGCCCCCTCCCCCCCCAGGCTCAGATGTTACACCAAACTACAGCGACAACAGTCCCAGCAACATCAGCATCAGCCTGTGGTGCAGCTGCAGGGGGGGCGGCCAGCAGGAGGTGCAGTGCGAGGCCTTCCACCGCGACTTCACCCACAACACCTGCCTGAGTGAGTCCGGCACACGTGCACGCCTGCCACGTGCACGCCTGCTTGATGAGCATCATGTCTGATGAATTGATCCAGAAACCTGTTGCTGATAGAAGCGATCAGTGATGATTGATCCACAGACTCCTTTAGAAACGTTACGGATGACAGACAAACATGATTGGATCATTTAACAGACGACTGACGATCAGGAACATCAGACCTAAATGTTGAATCCTGTTTGTGCCCCCCCCTCAGAAAACGCCATCCTGTCCTTCGGTTACGGGGCAGAAGGAGGGGGGTCCCTGGTGACTGAGCTCCCGTCCACTTTTCTGGCCCCCGCCCGGCCGCCAGTCATGTCCAAACCCGCCCCCTCACTCCAGGCCATCAAGCCCCTGGACACTGCCTGCGTGTTCTCCACATGCGCTAACCTGCAGGTGAGGAGGGGGGCACAAGCTTTCATTCACATTGGTCATATGCACCTGCACGGGGGGGGGTCGACCCGTCCGGGTTCTGTGGTTTTTTGGGTTGTCCGGTCCGTGGAGGGTCCTAGAGAGGAGGGGAGGGCAGGTGTGTCTGCAATGATCTATAGTTTATCTATGATGTCATAAAGTGCAGCTGTTTTCCTGCATTTCCTGCTGTTTTTATGTCAAACACTGACACCAACTAAACCACAGAAAAGACACGCAATAACAATATCTACAGTAGTTGGTAAATAATGACATAATTCGCATGAGCTGCTGAGTGATGCAACAGCAGCCATGATCCAGGGGTTGCATGATCCAATTCCCTGGTTTTAGTCTATTCCAAAGTCTGTGAAATAGATCCTAGAAAACCGATAGTGGCAGAATTTTTCTTTTCTTCCAAGCACAGGGATGCCACCCCCCATTGAAATTTGCGCCCCAGGCAATTGCTTGTATTGCCCGTGCCTAAAACTGCTACCGCACACAGGGTGTGCACGTGATCCGTAAGTGTCTATAGGATGTCCACACAACCTACACTCTGACTGGCTAATTTCTAACAGTCAGGCTGCATCAAGTCATCAGTGTGGCTGTGATTAAGACACACCAGCGTGTCCAAACTTCCATTAGCCTTACTTCATGATAAATGTACCACATGCCCTAAATTGGAATGTTCCATTTTCATGACGTCCTTTGAGGTGACCTTAAGAACCTCAAGGGTCCTGAGAAGACAACTGAATGGCAGGAACAAAGTCCAGGCGATCAGCGCCTCATCCCTGCCGGTCATCAGATAACCTGCTGGCAGTGGCAGTGAGACAAGAATCCTGGTTACATTGATG
This sequence comes from Oryzias curvinotus, assembly GCA_023969325.1. Taxonomy (NCBI): domain Eukaryota; kingdom Metazoa; phylum Chordata; class Actinopteri; order Beloniformes; family Adrianichthyidae; genus Oryzias; species Oryzias curvinotus. The sequence continues at coordinate 30,566,882 of CM043717.1, read as the reverse complement.
GACGCTTCCGTCCCTAAAGCCAGCCCGCTGAGACGTACACTACATGGAAGGATTACATCATAAAGACGTCTCCAAGTGATGACAAGCGTAGTGAATACGTCAAGCAGCAGGATCCTTAAGAATGAACATGTGGAAGAGCAGGAACCATCATGGAGGAACAAACCCCCAGACGATATGCCGCCGGCGTCAGCTGCTGTGGCTGACTGTGGCTGACTGTGGATAATGCAGTGTCTGGACAACAGAGGCGCTGATGATGGTAGAACGTTCTAAGAACAGGGACAAGTCCAGATCTACCACACCAGGCAGGAGTCCAGGTACAGGCCAAAGACTCCCCAAGACCATCGAGCAAAGAACGGGAGGATATAAGATGCTAGTAGCTGAGAATTCATGTAACGCTATAACCTGATGTAAACAGAAACATCTGTGCCGAGTAGGGACTGGAAGTCCCTGCATGGGAAACGTCTCCAGACTTTCAGATACAGGAAGACCGAATGGTAACGGTCAAAGAGAAGACGGGGTAGTGCTGGACAAGGAGGAGCAGGAAGCAGGGGTGATAGATCTAGAAGGAACAGAATACCCACAGAATCCTGAACGCTTGGAACGTTTGAACTTATTTCCAATTAGGAAAAAAATGTAATTCACCAGCCAGTAGTGGAACTAAATGGACCGTATCTTGGATGCATTTGGAGCAGAAGTGGTCTGATGTGTATTTGCATCAATCAGCGTCGAAAGGTTAAAGGTGGAACAAAGACTGCATCCGCTCAGAGAAGGCTCACCGCTGCAGCATCATCAAAGAAAAACTAACTTTTAATCCAAAGATGCTGAGAAAAGCTACAGTGACATCTGCTACTCCGTACTCCAAACTGAGCGCGCTCAGACCCCCAATGAAGGTGAAGGTCTGAAAAAGAATCTCTTCATGCAAACTTCTCCTTTCTGCAGGATGGGGGTCAGAAGTGCGTCCCCTCGGAGGAGTTCGAGTGCGAGGAGGTGAGTTCTCGCCAAACATTGTGATAAAAGCGTGGAAGATGAAATGTCGGTCCACTTCAGCCTGACTGTCGTGGTGCAGAAAACTGAGCAGCACTTCCTGTCTGAACAAACGACGGCTTCACTTTTACTGAGCTGTTTATCAGCCGACAGCTTCATGTGAGCAGAGATCACAAACCTGGCAATGTTTCACCTAAAGCTGCAGAACTATCTGCCCCCCCTCCACACACACACACACCATTGTGTTTAACATCAACAACAAACGCACAAATTACAGGCGGCTCCTTTTCCACGCCTGCAAAATCACATTGATTTGAAAGAATCGATCCTGCGGAGCGTCGATGGAAGCAAACAGAAGTTCATAAAAACGAGAGAAACACAGCTAGATGTGATCTGCATTGATGACATCACAGGAACAAGCTGATTATTAAAGAACACATCTGGACTTCTATTTCAGTCTCACTCAGATGTTTGAGCGTCATGATTACAGAAAAAACTGCTGATTGTTTTGCAGATTTACTGAAAACACAAAATTCTCTTTAAAAGAATCTGTTTTGTTTCTTCGGTCAGAAAACTGAGAACGTTTGTAGAATATTTTCTCTGTTCTGTCAACTCTAACCCCCCCCCCCCTCCCCCCCACAGTCTCTGCTGGCCCGGGGGTCAATCGGCTCCCAGGACTCGGCGGGGCCCAGAAGCAGCGGCGGGAAATCTGCTCCAGGCCCTCAGCTGTGCGTTTGTGTGTCCGTCCTGCCGGCGCTGCTGCGCCTCCTCCTCTCATCGTTGTGAACGCTAACACACTCACACACACACAACACTCGCACACAACCCACCGATGGACAAAGCTGGACCGCCGAGGAGGACTCTCCTCTGTGGTTCTGTTCAGCCCGGCTCAGACTCGGCTCCTCTCAGAGCCACGGACCCCAGAACATGTGCAAACCCCCCCCCCCCCAGCCCCCCACCCATGCAAACAGCCACGCTTTTGCCAGTCTGTCCACGTGTCGTCTGTGGAAAACGTCCAGTGGAAGAGTGTGTGTCCCATCAGTGTGTGAGTTTGTGTGTGAGTGTGAGTGTGTGAGTGTGTGTGTGTGTGTGTTTGGAGGAAAAAACAAGGTATTTAAACTGTTAAAAGAGCTGCAAACTGAAACAAGACCTTTAATTGTGAGGCAAACATGACAGATTTGGAAATATCCGATGGTCATTTGGTCCCAACAACACGTCAAAGGAAGGTTTGTTTGTGAGGAGATCAGAAGATCATTGGAGGAATTGGACATCAGTTCTCTTCCCTGATTCCTTCAAACAAACGGTGAACAGAAGAATCTGGAACATTCCTGCAGACAATGCCCCACCCCCTTCTGATGTGATTGACACACGGCACTCTCAGGAGAGAACCAAAGACGAAAACGGACCAAAAAGATCCTGCAGTTCCAACAGCTGCTTGTCTGGGGAAGCTGTTGTCTAAAACCAGCTCGGACAGACAAAAGCAGGACGGCGTCTGGTTCTCCTGGTTCTGTTGGTCCTCTCTAAAGAAGCTCCTGCACCTCCTCCTCACTGCTCCTCCTTTACCCAGCAGACACTTCCAAACTCCTTCACGGCTCCTGGTTCTTCAGATCAACTGTGGACTGAAGTGAAGCGCGCCAGAGTTCATCTGTTCTCTGAAGGACCAGAGTTCTCCTGTTTGATCCAAACCAAAGTTCCAGTGAACTTTCACACCTGCAGGACCAGGACCATGAGAGGAAACCTGAGCTGGATCAGCCCAGGACCAGGCTTGCTCATGCTGGGGGTCCTGCATGTAGCTTTGGTGTCCCGTTGGTCCGTTTGTGTCATTTAGTGCATTGAATTGAAGGCAGAAAAAAACAGACCAAACAATCGGATCCACTTACTTAACGTTGGTCTTGTTTTAGTTTTGCAGCTGGTTTGACCTCTTGATGACCTCTTGTGCGTGCCTCCTTCAATGTTTCCAATGTGTGTGTGTGTGTACTTTACCTGCCACTCTGTGGGTATTTTCTATGTTTCATATTAAGATGTTGTTCTGGAAAATGGCCACCAGGTGGAGCTGCAGAAAAGCATCGCATTGAGTTGAAAAAGGGTCATTTGGTTCAGTGGAGTCTGTCCTCGTTGTGATTCATCTCTGCGGTCGTCCTGGTAACGTTTCAACACTGGAGCCTAATAAGGCGGTCTTTGAACTACTCTTTACGTTAACGGGATTCCAGCGGATTTCGGACGCTCAGGAAAGCGGCTTTGCGCGTCAGTTTCCGTTCATCTACGTCGATTGGGATGCTTTTCTCCTCCTCAGAATCCATTGGAACCACGTTCGTTGCGTAAACGATGGAAGAGTTCCAGCAGGTCGAAGACCATCAACTGAGGTCAAAGGGTTAAAAATCAAGTGCAGCTGGTGTAAATCTATTCCATCTTCTGGAATATTCCTTCATAAGGGAGGAAACCTTCCAGTGTTCGGTTTGGAGAGAGTTGGATCAAAACCGAGTCAGATCCCCCGGTCAGACTCCCTCCTGGTTGGGTCTTTCATGTCTCCAGTGACTCAGCACATTCACGTCCTGAACGTCAAATCAAACGGTTTCATACGCCTCAACAGCTCTGCGTCCAACAGCTTGGTGTGTTTCACCCACACTGTTTTCATTCACTTCCCGTCCTCTGTCCAGCACACGTCCTCAGATCTCCAACTTCCTGTGGACGCCGCCGTCCGCTCACGTCCATTTCACGTCCCGGATTTTACCTCAAGTTTTAGGACGGTTTTGTGTCAAACTGTAATCAACATCACCTCGACGATGGCGGGTTTTCTCCATCACAAACTTAGATCGTGGGGGGGGGGCGCTCCTTCACTGTTTTTAGCTCTCGGCTGCCGTCATGAAGACTAATCATTTTGTGTGTTGATGGACGGTTTAATCCGGCCCTGCTAGCAGTTTGTCATCGTTTTCTCAACACAAGCTGAAGTAAACAGACTGATCAGTTCAGGTGTTATTGATCTGTAGGGGTTCATTTCAATTATTGACACTTTAATGCCAGATTTAAAGAATGTTTCCTTTAAAAAGTCTCAAATTTCAGTTTTAATCTAGAACGTGATGAAGCTCGTCTATTTTGATCAAACATTTGCTAAGAAAATTAAACCTTTAAAAACAAAAGAATAAAATTCATCACTGATTATTTTTACGTTTTAAAGAACGAAGTCATGTGACTTCCATGTAAAAGTTCAAAGGTCATAGTGATCACCGGCCATTTAACAGGAAAAAGGATTGATTTTAGAGATGAAATGGTGATTTCCTACAATTCGAAAGGAATTTCTTTTTAGAAAGACAAACATTTACAGTCACAGAACCATTTCAAGTTTCACGTTTTTACTGCTTTCATGATTGTTTTGGTGACATTTTCAATTTGACATATAAAGCTCAAGAAGTTATTTAGTTTTATAAGAATATTCCTGAAGTTAACGTGAAGTCTAGTGTCGTGTTCAGAGATCGTCCACTCAGTCTTGTAATTTTGTTGTAAAAAAACATTTTAAGGCTTTACCAAAACACAAATCTGTTTTAATTTCCATAAAATGTGGCCCCCGTGACTGTTAAACCTTCATATTTTGACTTATTTATGAATACGACATGTGACTACTGGTGTTTTTTCTGTTCATTTACCTGGTTTTTGTTGCTTTCACAGATGTCCTAAAATAATTGGTTTTTCTCTGTTCCTGAACTTTAATATTTGTGTTAAATGTACAGGATTATTGTGGAATGAAAGGGTCCAACAACAGATCCCTGTGGAACACCAAGAATATAATTTGCTGTGTATCTGAGGTTTTTCTCACTGCCAACCAGCCTTTCCCTTTACGTTTGTCGATGAGAACGCCTCGTGTTCCATCAAACCTTCATTCACCTCATTCAGGAGAATAACAGTAAAGCTGGAAAAACACGACGCTAGCAGAGCTCTGAGTTAGGTTCATGTGAAGCAACAAGAGCACGACTGACATAAAAAACGATAAGAGAGGATTGTAAATTATCGGATCTGTTCGTCAACTTTAACAGCGCTACAGCAGTGTTACTGAAATCTGTGTCTGGAGATTCAAATAAAAACATCTGTAACAAAGAATGGAATTTTCACTTATTTACACTATTTTCATTTTAACGTTTTCATTAACCAGGCTAACCGAAACCAACACCTGGAGACTTTAGCCACTCCTCAGTAAAATTCAGTTTGCTGATGACGCCTCCGTCTTCTGTTCTGGAAAAACTATGGAAGACAATTAGAAACAAACACGACTTGTCTAAACGTCAGTCAAATATTTATTTTGATTTTTTTTTAACTCTTAGAAGATTAAACAGCAGTAAGAAGAAATCCATTGAATGACCAAAATTTTAGGCCTAATGATAAAAAAATGTGTATATTATATACAAATATGGTAAAATCTCCACATTCATTTATTAATTAAGGTCAAATGAACCTGCAGTTCAGCTAACTGTTTGTGGATCACCTCTACCACTTATCCAGAGCAGCAGCCAAAACAGAGAGGTCAGTGTTAACCCACAGAGGCTTTCTCCACTTCTGGATGCTCAAATGACTTTGCTTAATTCAAAGTCTTTCTAAACACTGGAATGATGGACTGATCCGTTTCTGCTGCATCAGATATGTGTTGTCCGCTTAAGCACTTGGTCCTTTCTGTCTTATAGTCAAATAAACCTTCCGTTCTTCAGTCCAGATGGTATTTTCCAAGATCGATGATTGATTTATCTAAATTTGAAATGATTTTGAATGATATAGGTCTATTTGATTCAATTCATTTAACAACAAGCCTCAGACAGATTTCTGGTTGGATCGCAAGAATAGAAATCAATGACACCCCTGGAACAACATGTCTAGTCAACTGGTCCTCAAACACCTCCAATGAATAAAAGCCCTAAAATCCTGTGGATGATGAGAGGGCCTGAACCAACCAAAGCTGAGTCCACCTGACCTGCTTGTGTGTTAGTTGTGTTGTGTGGAGGTCAGAAAATGTCTTAACCCTTGTGCTATCTTGTGGGGTCAAAATGACCCGATCCTTCCATTAACGTGTTCTCCCTACCATGACAAAGGTGGATAAAGGTGGAGAGGATTTCATGTAATCCATTGACACCAGTGAAGATCACAAATCATTGAAGAAAAAAGGTTCAGAGCTCTGTCTAGTGCAGGGATGGGCAAACTACGGCCCGCGGGCTGCATCCGGCCCGCCTCCAGGTTTGGTCCGGCCCGCTGAACAATATCAGAGACCCATGTTTTTTTGTTTGTTTTTTAATCTGGCCACACGATCTAGAGGTGACATTTTCTTCAACCTTCTGCAGTCTGTGTTCTACCTGAAACCCTCTAAAATCTCTGTCAATCAGAACAGAAGACAGTCTTCTCTTTCTACGTCACAGTTCATCTTTCCCCGTTTATCTCATTCTTTTAGAGCGATCATGCTGCTTTTTTAAACAGCTCCCTGTTCTGTGTCCTGATTGGCTGGAGACCCTGTCAATCAATCTCCCCAGTCCGTGCCGTGTCTCCTGTACAGAAACGCGTAGCTCTTCAGATCTACAGAAATCTGTGATCCATCAGATCTTTGTTTTCATTCATAGATCCTGGACCTCATTTCTATGAAGGTTTGAGAGTTTAAACCAGAGAAAAGGTGAAAATGTTCATGTCTGTGTGAGAAAAGTGTATTTCTGCAGTGAGGAGTTTTACTGCCATAAACATCTGGAATCATTCTCCGTGGATTTCACTGATCACGGTTATTTTTAGAACGTAACTCCTGCAATAAATGAGGAACTCTGTTCTGGTGAAAAGGTAACACAGATATATGTGTAGCTGCAGAAAGAGACAGAGAAATGAGCTTTATCAGTATAACTGGATGAGAAACAGACGTGCAGCTGCACAAACTGTGAGACGTATGATGAGCTCAAAGTCTCTGTGGAATTATGACGGAGAGGATCCATTATTTATTTGTTTTTTAATGTATCAGTATATTTTTCCTGAATTTTTGTCTGTGGAAATCATAGAGAGCGTTGTTCTCACTCCACCATCTGCTCCTGGTCCAGCCCTTCTATCGTATTTTAGAACCCAATGTGGCCCCCCAGTTAAAATAATTGCCCACCCCTGGTCTAGATGACCCCACTCCCAACGTTAACGTGCCTAGGATAGAACCAGGGCTAAGGAAATCAAACAGAAGGTCATGTTGATGTCAGCTCAGGTCAAACTCACCGAACTGCCAAGTTGGAGATGATCGACCTCCTGAAGCATTTCCTTAACAGACCCCCCACCACCAGCTGACCCAGAAAGCTTGAACACGCTGGTGTTATCTGGGTCTGAACACACCTGCAAGGGATGATTCAAAGGAACCTCTGAAGGGGGGAATAAAGGACACTCTGTCAGTCAGGGGGTGAACGGCACATGAGCCCCCCCCTCCCTCTGCTAAAACACAAGAACAGCTGGATGTTTGAAAATTGAAGGACATTTCAGATGAACGCCCAGATACTAAGCCGAAGAAGAGAACCACTGTTTGAAGACTCACAATATGTGTATAAATGTGTGTATAAATGTGTGTGAATGTGAGCATAAATGTGGTAATGTGTGTATAAATGTGTATAAATGTGTGTGAATGTGAGCATAAATGTGGTAATGTGTGTATAAATGTGTGTGAATGTGAGCATAAATGTGGTAATGTGTGTATAAATGTGTGTGAATGCCACTTTTTGTTGGAAAATAAACTGCATCCACTGCAGTCTGCTTTAAACATCAAGGAGGCAGATTTACTCCAGACTTGAGGACACTGAGCCCCCCTCCCTGGGTGAATCTGAACTCTAGGCAGACATGACACTTGGTTTGGTTCCTAATAATGTCCCCAAGTACAGAGGAGGAGGAGGAGGAGGAGGAGAAGTTGTTCTCCTCCTGGTGGAGGTTTAATCCAGACCCAGGACGCCTGCATGTTTTCCTCCAGAGGCTGAAACGGCGTTTTGGTGTTTGTCTCCTGCAGGTTTCAGAAGCTTCAGAGGCTTTGTGTGGTTTAAGAGGAGATCAATGCTCTGCTAAAGGTCCTTCAGAAAACGGGACAGAGCTTTGGCAGGACATGAAACATCCCAGCAGCTTCCATGCTGCAGGAATGAACGTCTGCGTGTGGGCCCGCACGCGCTTATGCAACATCCAGGCTTCTGTTCAGGCTTTCAGGTGTCGAGCTTTAAATACTCCACAGAATCAGGCAGAACCTCCCCCAGCGGCGCTTTAATCCGCCATTCGGATAATCGTGTTGGAAAATCGGAGAGCTGAGAGGCAAGACGTGACAGCAGCTTTTCCTGCTAAGCCCCTCCCCCCATGGACACACCCCACTGTCTGCCATTAACATGCAGGGAAACAGCAAAGTTAGTGGCCTGGGGGGGGGTCTGAGCCTGCTCTTATTGTTATTAGCTGCTCCTCTTTCATTTCCCCGCTTTGTTCTGTTTATCGTTTTCTGCTGCACACATCAAGGCCGCCGCCGCCTTTGCTGCAGGACGCCGCTGTGAAGTTTAAAGGTGACATTTGCAACAAAAGAGCAGCCGGGAAAGAGCAGAAGCGCCGCGGCGTGCTCCTCTGATAACTTTGGTTTGCCTCTGGGGGGGTGGAACAGGCGCCTGCCCCCACCTCTGAGCAGCTCAAAGCGCAGCTCGCTGCTCTGAAGGCGCCGTTATCGGGCCGGCGTTTAAAAGGTGGCGGTATCGGCTTAATCTGGAGCCCTGGGAGAACATCTGTCGCCCGCACAACGCAGACCTGCTGGAGGGGGGCAGAGCCCGGCGAGGAGGAGGAGTTAACAGACGAGAACGGAGCATTTCCCACCAAATATGTCTGCCGCCGCTGTCCGGAGGAATTAGGATGTAGGAGGAGCTCCTGGTGACGCAGTCTTAGCAATGTGACGGCGCGTTCAGCATACAGTGTTCACACGGGACTGCAGCCACCCGACGCCGTCGCGGTCCACAGCTGGAAGAGGCTTGGAGACAACGAGCCAACGCAGCGTGGAAAAGCACAAGTACGCTTGTTTGTGGAAGCGGTGGCCTGAACGCACGTGGCTGAGGGCGGCGTGGGCAAAGATTCAGCCCTGGCTGTCCTGACGGGTGGATACGGGCGGGAAAACGGTCCGACCTGCACACAGGTGACCCTCAGGAAATATGGAGGTCATAGGTCAGTGAACCCGTACAGAGAAAATGTTTGTGAGCATTTTTTCTACGTTCATGCTGCGGCGACAGGTCATAGTGAACACAGAGATTGTGGCTGAATTCCTTCCCTACGCACTACATTACTCTATATATATAGCTCTACATCCATCGCTCTACATCCATCGCTCTACATCCATCGCTCTACACCCATCACTCTACATACATTGCTCTATATAGCGCGTTCTCCATTTTCTAGTACTGTCCGAATCTACAATTCTCAAATCCAGAGCCCTGGAAATTTCCCAGAAGTCTCTGCAAAAAAAACCAGTGTGCATCAATGCTAACTAGATCAGCAAATATAGACCACAATGCATTGCGTCGGAACAATTTTTACCCCCAAAAAATGTATTTAAATTAATTTTTTTAAATAAACTTTCAACATTTTTATCTACAGGAGACACTGGATTCATGAATAATCATTGCGAAACCCTCATCCTAATTATATTTCAACTTTGTGAAACTGATGACGTCATATCTGCCGTTTAGAAAGTAAAAAAAAAAAAAAAAAGTAGTGAGCGTGGCGTCCAAATGACAAAATCCAGGGCACTACATGGTTTTTGAGCAGTTAGGGCGGGAATTCTGACCCAGCTTTCAGAACACGTAAGGGGGAAGTAGGTGAGGCACAGGCCCTCCTCACGTGACACGTGCACGCTGCTCGCCGCAGTTTGAAATGAGGTCATTACACAATTACAGCGTAGTTTGGTCGTCCTGCAGGCGTGTAACATGGGGTGTAACACGTGCACACTCCGTGCGTGCTGCATGTGTGTGGTTAGTAAGGAGCTTCCAGTATCCTAACGAATACTGCAGTCTGTCGCTGCATCAGATCGACTCAGTCGACTGTTTAGAAAGTCCCGTCCAGACATTTATTTAGAAGAGCTTTCAGATGATTTTTCTTCAGTCCTGCTTTACTGAAATGCTAGAAGCATCTGGCATTATTTTATATTTTTTCTCTGGTTTTGTTGTGTTTTATTTTGTGAGTCGCTCTCTGTGAAAAGTGTTAAATAAGTAAAGATTTAGTCACTCACAGACGCACCACAATGGTACGTTCCATTTTCCTCATGTCCCTTGAACTGAAGTGAAAGACACAGCTGAAAGCCCCAGCCTTAAGACGCAGCCGCCCCCCTCCATGGACAACCTAAACCCCCACCCCAGTTTTTGCAGTGTGGGGGGTTTGCATCAGGAGAAGACCACAAAAACACACAAATCTCAACAAGAATTTAAAACTAAAAAAACTAAAAACTTTCAGTAACTTTTCAGCAAAACAGAATGTTGTTTTAATCTCAATGTTGAGTCTTTTTATTAGAAAATCCACTTATTTGAAGCAATATCTCAAATGAAACTAGTTCCTTTTTGAACTTGCATAATGTTTTCATTCATGAACGCAGACCAGAAAAGTTCCTTTCTCTCATAACCTGCATCTAATTTTAACACAAATTGTCTTTAAATGCGTTTTTCTTGTTATCAAATGATGGCTTTAAGGTGAAGATAGCTGGACTGCTGAATTGCCTAAAATAGGACGTAGTTAGGGAGAAAAGTGTATCAATATTTAAATCGATTACAAAGATATAAAACCTTTTTACCAATAAACACATCAATTACCAAAGTAAAAGACTCAGATATGAGTTTTATTGGCTCTTTTTAAGACGGACTTTGGTCTTTAGGCAGACGTGGCCACTTATTCTAGACGTCTGCGAGCTCCATCGGTAGATTTCTGCTCCATCGGTAGATTTCTGCTCCATCGGTAGATTTCTGCTCCATCGGTAGATTTCTGCTCCTTAGAACATCGTGAAACTTTTAACTTGATGCTTTTCTTTCTGTCATTGTGGGAACAAATCCTTCTGGAGGCCAAACATCTGCTCCGGTTCAGAGCTCTTCAGTGTTTGAAACTGCGTTACTTTGTACTGATGATCCATTTATCGGCTGCATCGTTTCACTGCTGCCTCGTCTTCATCCTCCCGCAGATGAAGACGAGCTCCTTCAAACAATCCCCTGAATGGCTCTGAGACAGCGAAGGCATCACTGCAAGGAAGGAATCAAAGCGCCGTGTCCGCCGGGCGCGTCCAAGCCGCACAAACACGGGGCGGCGTGCGCGCCCGCGGGCCGCGTGCCAGCTGCAGGAAGCTGCCGCCTCAGATGTCCTGCCAGAGGAAGAGGAGCTGCAGCCGTCAGAGCGGATCTGCGCACCAACGCTGAGCTGAAATGTGATCCGACCGCTGCTGATGAGCGCTCGCCGCGCGCCAGCCCCCGTCATTAACACCAGCGCAGTCAGACCTGCTCGCACGTCCACTCATGCAGCTCGTTCTCTGCTGTTAGCGGTTATAAGAGCTGGAGATGCAGAGTTTCACTCAGACCAGATGAAGACGTTTAAGCTCCGCCTCTCACTGCAGGAAAGAAAACAAAGAGGAAGTTTGCACGAAAACGCCGATCAGCTCAGATCCCAGGAAGCTGACGATCATCAGTGATCTTCCTCTGCAGCCAAACTGAGTGACCTCTGACCCCAACATAGAGCTGACCTCAGCCCACAGCAGACCAATGGAGGCGGGACTTCCTCCCATCTGTCAGTCATTGTTGTTCAGAGAGGGTGAGGTCAGACTTAAAGAGGTGACGATCATCCAGGTAACCGGTGGAGGATGTTCTTCTAAACGCCGCGGCCTTCATCTGGACGCCGCTCCTCTTCCTCAGCATGAAGACGAACCTCTAGTTTCCTGTTGCTGCTTCACAGCACAAAGGTTTACAAGAATCAGAGCATCTTTCTGTCCTTCATGGAGCCTCTGGGGGACGTCAACCCTCAGTTCATGAGCGATGAAACACCCGCCGCCCCCCCTCCCTCAGGGCAGCTTCCTGCTTTGCGTGGATCAGGAACAGCAGCGTCACCCCGCTTGCATTTCCCAACGGCGGCCTTCAGCGCGCCACATCAGAAGACACCGGCTGCAGCAGACGGGTAATCCGGCCCCCCAGCATCCAGCTCGGCCCCCCATATCTATGGAGTGGGTCGGGGGGGCTCCAACAGCACATCAAGCGTCTTTACATGAGGTTTGGATTCTGATTCCACAGCTTCACAGGGAACATGGACTGCTGCACGTGCACGCTCACTGTTCACGTGCACTGCAGGAGCTGCTGCACACAGTCTGCAACTGAAACAAATGGTTCCACTCGTTACCTGAACGCAGACATCCTGACGTCGGTAACTAGGCTGCTCTGAAATGGGGGGGGGGGGCATCCTCATTCCCCGTCTGAGGGAAATTGGGGTGGGGGGGGGGTCCTGGGAGAGCAGCGATGAAGAGGTTAGCTATAAATGGCTAAGCGATCAGATGGAAGTGGGTCTGCAGCGTCTTTCCGTTGAAAACGTCCTTCTGTCAACTAAAAATAAAGACTCTTCTGAGCCCCCAACCCCCCCAACGGCTATGTCCTTCCACAAAGTTATGACAGGAAATGGAAAGGGGGGGTCATCTGAATATTTTGAACCAGCAGAGCGGGATGAGCCGTCCTTCAGTATTTCAGAAGTGACCCCCATCCAACATCAGGAGGAAACACGGATTCAGGATCCAAGAGAAGTCGGCCTGATTGGACTCTGAGGAGAACAGCCAAAGCAAATTCCAAGAACACGAGGAGGACCCGTCCAGGGGGTCCTGGAGGAGGTCAGGTCCCCCTGGACCAAGTTCAGGTCACAGTTCAGGACCCAGAAAGAGACTTTTGGACAAACATGGATCCACAAGACACGGCTGAGCAACATGGAGGCAGAGGAACATCTGGATGATGTTCTGATCAGACACCAGAGGAACATCTGGAAAGAAAGCTTCCAAAAACACCAAGACACCCTTTCAGATGCAGACATGGAAGTGAGAGTGTGATGGGACTGAAATCAGGATTTCTGTTTTTAATCAAATCACATCAGGGAAACAACAACAAAATCCTGTCCAGATGAAAAGAAAACCTACATTTGATTGTTGCTAAAGAACGTGTCATGAGCAAGAAGCTGAGTGACGTTCATCCTCCTCATCCTCACGTCTGAATGCCTTTGGAACAGACGTGTTTTCTTTCACTCCCAAATGAGCCTGAAGCCAAAAACCAACAGTCTCAGCTGGAGGAGTCCGTCATCCAGCTGAGACTGTTGACCAGATCCAACCGGTTCAGATCCAACCAGATCCTGCTTCCTCCTGAATCCACCATGATCCATTTTGATCCAACAATGATCCACATTTCAGACGGACTAATGAAGCTGCGTTACTGGAACGTTTTAACCTCAGGTTTACGTTTCTGTTCACGCCTCATACCCTGAGTCACATGCCCCCATAAGGGGGTCGACCCGTACAGGTTCTGGGGTGTCCGGGTCTGTGGAGGACCATAGAGAGGAGCAGCTGCACCTCAATGGGAGCTCAGCTGTGTCTTACATTTCCCGTGATGCTCGTACGGCCGCCTCAAGGGGCATCATGAAAATGGGATGTACCATTGTTGTGTGTGGTACGTTCCTCCTCTTGTCCAGCACCATCTCCTTAGTCTTGGTGGTGTTCAGGTGGAGTTTCCTCCAGGGCACAAAGTCGTCCAGCACCGGCCTGTATCTGTAAGGATAATGGAAGTTCCACACATGTATGATGTACGGGTGACGCCATCGCATGCCGTCCTGCCGCCACAGTCTAGTGGTTAGTGGGGTGCGAGTACTGGCTCCTTACTGCCCGCAGAAGCCCGCGTCCACCGAAAGGACAGTTGGGACTGAGGCTGAATCGTTCACGGTCTGTGCGTTCCGCCTCCATTCTAAAAACTGCTGAGATCTTTGGCTGAACTCTGGAACACTGACCTGAGCATGAACGCTCATGCATGCATGACCGTGCACGCTGATCTGTGAGTGAGTGAGCGTGCATGTGTGAACGTGCACGCCCAGAACCAGCGCTGGCAGACCAGCTGATTGAACAGTTTGTGCTGACCATCTGCAGTGCGGCACCCTGGGAAATTAAAGGAGCAAACACAGTTAATTAGTTAAAGAAGCTCAGATTTCTGGCTGCTCCTCTTCTTCATCACCATATAAGGAGTTCCACCAGAACCTTCACATCCATGCAGGAAACTCCTAGCCGCTGTAGTTCATTCATGGACGTTGCTCAGATCAAACGGGACGCATCAGGAAATACTGTGGTTCTCTGATGTTTGTGTTCAGCAGTGAAATCGTTCTGCTAGAGTCCTGTTCTCAGGTGAGTTTATAAAGATGCTTTGCTTCATCGCGTAAGGAAACAGACCGCCACAATAAAAGACTGCTTCAGAGAAACCCCTTCCTACCGATGTGCTCCTGCAGACATCAGGAGGATCCTGGGGGATCAGTCTGACCAAATATGACAAAAATACAAACTGATACTAAAAAATAAAAATAAAGTCTAAATTGTTTGGGAATTCCTTTAACCCGATGTTACGTCCATCTGGTAAAATATGATTTCCAGGCTAAAAGAAGGTCCAGACTTCAGATGGTCATGAACCAAAGACAGTTCCTGTTACGGTCATCTGTGGGCGCTAAAAACCCACCGTCTTCATGTTCTACCTTATATGACCATCGCCACATCAACAGATCGTTATCAACGATGTTCTCCTGTTAGCCACCTTTCAAACCCACGTAAAAGACTTCAGTCATTTCACTGAGCAACGACGACCTCCAGGATCTGGACCGCCGGGGTCAGAGAGACGGGACACAAGCGCTTTGCACTCCTGCAGTCTTTAACTTTTCTGCGTCTAGAAGTGAGTCAGACAGAAGAATTTCAGCTTTCTGGGATCGATCTCTGGTCACAACACAAGAGAAGAACAATATGGAAAAGAAAATCTGAGGACAGGAGCTGTTTACCTCCTTTAAACTGGCAAAAAAAAAAATCCACGATGGCTTATCTCATACTGACGGATGTTCACCCTCTGAGCTACAAAAGTAGTCAGTTGAGGCGGACGAGCTTCAACTGGTTTGTGTGCGATCGCTCCGTGCGCTCCAACACGGTGACAGGAACCGTACAGGTCGATGAAGGTTCTCGTTCATCAGGTTGAGTTTCTGTTATAACGACCCCCACTCATCCAAGTGGCTGGCGAGGAGACTGACAGAAGAGTCCAGATCCATGACTGCATCTCTAGACCACGCCAAGGTTGGAGGACTCTGGAGTCATGTGGATCTGCTATGATCGTTCCCCCAAAGCTCTGACGTACATCACATGACCCCCTCCCTCCATGCTACAAACGTCAGACCAAACGATTCTGTCCTCCACAGACAGACCATAGCTCCACACATGGAAAACCATCGGCTCCCGGTTCTCCTCTGTGAACCTCCTCTGGTCTTTTCTAAAATGAGTTCTAGGTCCTTGAACTTCAGGGTTTCCCTTTCCTCTTTTCCCATCTGCTCTTCTCTGAGGCAGGTAACTCCACCCCCCAAATGTTGATCTGCCCGACGGCAAGTGGACCTTTACACTGGCCCGGCAAAGACTACGAATAGGTTCTGTTTGGACTTTATCAAAACAGGTACATTTAAAATGGTTCTGGTGCCTAAACAGCGCTAGAGCTGGAACTGAACTGGAGCTTCAAAAATGAAAAAAACGCGTTCGATTTTTCCAACATCCTTGATGAAGTGGCGTGATAAGGTGAAGGAGAGCGCTTGAATGTTCCTAAGTCGCTTTATTTCCTTCTGCGCCGCATCTCCGTTTTCATGCACGCTGCAGTAAACTTCCCGCTCATCGCCATGACAACGATCTTTTTTCAGAGCATCGTGGCTCCACTCTGGTCCATCAAGTCGCTGGATTATGATCTTTAGCTGTGAAGTTCACACAAACTTTCACTCGCTTTGCCTTCAGTATTAAGACTGAAGCTCCGCCCACCCATTCGTCTATGAGCCCGCCAACAAGGTAACAGGATTGGCTAGAATTGAACAGAAAACTGAAACGAACACAGGTAAAATGAAGCATTAAAACACGTTTTTCTATGCAGTACCGGTAATACTGTATATGGTGGTACTAACTTGGCACAGAGTTTCTGTATCAGTGCTTAGCAAAGACTTTGTGAAAAACCCAAGGAGCTGAAGCTTCGCAGATGAAACAATTATTGCTACATCCAACCAGAACTGGAACCTGCTGGGTGGAGAAGAACTCCAAGAACGTCTGACGAGCTTCGTCTTCCGCCTCCGGACCTGAAAACGGCTGAAGGAGGGAGAACTCTCTGCAGCATCCAGCCTCGTCTCCGTCTTTCTGGTTCAGACCTTTAACCGACGCTCTAACTGTCTGAACATCGCTGGTCCTCGGCTCCTCAGACTCCAGCTCTGTAAGTCTCCTTAGATCTGAAGACGTCTCCATCTGTCTGTCCTGGACATTCAGTCAGTGACAAACATCTGGGAGAAAGAGCCGGCGTGTCCGGTTGACCGAGAACTTGTGGGGTTAGGCCCCCCAGGCACACGAGGAGAACAGGTACCCATGCCAGGGTTTGGATGTGTGGAAAGTGTTTTTCATTTCCTTCATACTGTCTGACAAATAAACCCTGCAGCCTAAAGGAAGCTTTCCGAGGCGAAGGAGTGGCGTGTGCGGCGTGATCGGAGCGCTCCTTTCAGATCACCCAGAGGTCAGCAGTGAGTGCTTTTTCTCCTCTTCTTTCTTGGATGATATGTATTCATGTGGCGCCGGTCCAACAACAAATTTCAGCGTGTAATACGAGTTTTTCAAAGCCCGAGCTCACTCAGCACATGCTTCCCTGCTGCTGTGCTCATGTTTTCTGTGCATGTGTGTGCACGTGCGTGTGTGTGCAGGCACTAGTGGGGAAAAGGAGGATGCTGCAGTTCAGCAGAAAAAGGGCTGAGCGATGAACGCCGCCTCTGACCTGAACTCTCAGAGGACTAATACCCGAACCGCTAACGCACTGCTTTCTGCTGCAGCACAAGGGGGGCGGGGTCACACAGGACACGCATGGGCGTGTGCCTACACACACTGGAGCCTTTAGTTCCACCTCAAAACATCCATGTTTACGCTTCATGCATGAAACCTGCTGGTTAGAGTCCGTACCTGTCCAGGTGAGGCGGAGTCTGTTACCACGACGACTAAACTAACCTTCAGCAGACTCTGTTAGGAGAATGGATTCATGGCGGTCTCTGGGGAGATCAACATGAGGGGATGAAGAAAAGAGCTCCTCTTCCTCAGGATCTTCATCCAGATCCGGAGAAAAAAACATCTGAAAACCCCTTAAAGGATGATACCGCCCCCACCCCGAGGAGATGAAAGCGGCTCCAGTCTGAAGCTCTGGGTCAGCTCCACTCATAATTGCTCAGCCTCATCAGCTCTTTGGGGGCGGGGCCTTAGGATATGAGGTCAGGCCAGGGGCAGGCAGCACTACAGTGCCCCCCTCTGGAGCGAAAGAGAGACTCACTTCAAAAGCTGGCTGAACCTGCGGTGTGGGGGGGTCAGGGGGGTGGGGGGTCATTGAAGCAGTGGGACAGGAAGGAGGCCGACTCGACCGTCCTGAGGAGGAGATCGGCGATGATCAGAGGATCCTGCTGTTCATGCTTGAAGTGGACCGATCGTGATCCGTTTCAGTTCCTTTCACAATAAAAGCACTGGTCGGGACAGGAAGTCCTTCTGAGTGGGAACAAAGTTGTTTCAGTTAAAAACAGCTGAAGGCAGCAACTTTAGACTTTCTTTGACATCATAATCTTTAAATTTTAACATAAACATTTAATTTTTAACCCCCCCCCTTCTATAATCACCCTCCTATTTCCCCCCCCCCAACATCCATCTCTTATTCCTCCTTTTCTTTTTTGTCCGGTCCATAAAAAAATTGTTACAAATGTAAGTAAGAAAATGTAAGAAGAGTAACACCTGGCTGAACACACCTGAAGCTGTACCACCTGGCTGAACACACCTGAAGCTGTAACACCTGGCTGAACACACCTGAAGCTGTACCACCTGGCTGAACACACCTGAAGCTGTAACACCTGGCTGAACACACCTGAAGCTGTACCACCTGGCTGAACACACCTGAGGCTGTAACACCTGGCTGAACACACCTGAGGCTGTAACACCTGGCTGAACACACCTGAAGCTGTACCACCTGGCTGAACACACCTGAGGCTGTAACACCTGGCTGAACACACCTGAAGCTGTAACACCTGGCTGAACACACCTGAAGCTGTACCACCTGGCTGAACACACCTGAGGCTGTAACACCTGGCTGAACACACCTGAGGCTGTAACACCTGGCTGAACACACCTGAGGCTGTAACACCTGGCTGAACACACCTGAGGCCTTTCATCTGCTGCAGCTGAAGTCAAACGTGTCCTGATCAGAAACAGACGTGGTCACATCCGGATCAGAATTGGATTTGAAAAGCGTTTTAAAGGAGGCGTGCACGTGCAGACGTCTGCCCTGCAGGTGTGTAGCGCTCTGATAAATTACCTCTCTGAGCTGCGGCGTGGAGAGACTCGATAAAGCAGCGGAGGAGGACGGGTTCTGTTCCCGCTAATAGTTTACAGATTATTCTCACTTACAGAGTGAATGTGGGGCCGACAAAGAAAGCCCACAGAAGTCTGAACACATATTTATCCAGCTGAGAGCAGCTTCGCTCAGCCGCATAAACAGACGCGCCTCCACACAGTACGGGGGGGGGCAGCTCTGGCAGCATGACCTTATTTCGAAGGCTAAGAGGCCACAAATGCATTTCATCTCATCACGTTCCTCGTCTTTGAGCAGCATGAATGTTCGCATAAAGTCGGTGCAATGTTCTTTTCATCTTTTAAGTCACCACAGGTCTCACACGGACCTTTTCCTGCATATCACCTGGTTTTCTGCTCTTCTAAGTGTGTGTTTGTTTTTGATTTAATGTCTATTTCTATTCAGTTTTGATTTATTGAAGTGATATTTTCAAAAAGCCCAACAGGAAGAGTTGGAAGTCCTACAGGACTCCAAGGATCCTGATTTTAGTACAAACCATCGCTTATTTATTTCAAACAAACCCATCTGACGTTGTTTGGAACTGCAGACGATCAGCATGAACACAGCTGGAGGTAGAGAGCAGAAGAATAGATTGAAAATATCAATTGTTGGCGTTTGTGATGCGTCTTTGCTGAGGAAGGGTTCTGTGAAGGACCGGAGGACTGTCCAGGATAAGTGGACGCCAGAGACTCCAAGCAGAAGTGAAGCGGCTTAAGAAGGTGGATCCTTACGAGCTGTCTGCCCTTCAGGTGTTTTGCAGGTAAAGCTGTAGGGAAGGGGAGGGGTCTACCCTGTAGCTCCGCCCCTGAACATGTTGGGTTTCCTCTGGTGGAACCATAGTCTGTATGTGAGAACTGGACTGTCTATAGAAGTCTATGGGATGTTGTCTTCTTGGAGCCAACGCGAACTTCCTGCTTGAAACGCCAGAGGGCGGGGCCACTCGGTCCAGATCTCATACACATTTAATGGTTGGGACATGCATGAAGCCTCCTGGTGAATCTTAAAAACTGCAGTGGTTTTCCTGTTCCCTTCCCTCTTCTGTTGAGCCGGTCGCTCCATCATTCCCATCAGCAGGAAGCAAACGTTCCACAGTTCCTGCAGGTTTTTGTCAAATCACAGTTCACTGAGGATTCGTCTCATGAAAATGAGGTGGTGAACACAAATGATTTCAGCATTTTAATGAGAAAACTTTTCTAATCCCCGTCCAGGTTCAATTGGATCTTTTTCTCTCACAAAGTCTTAGTGAAAATGTGTTTTTTATCGCCTTGCAGGGACTTCAGGTGGTGTTCCTGACTCTCTGTGTGGAGCGGACTACTCCTGGAGGAGGCGCGGGTCTCTGCTCCACTGCAGGAAAACCCACGTGTCTGATTTCAGAGCATCCTGAGGCGGCGGCTGGTGACAAAGTGATGCACATTAGTGTGCAGCAGTCATGCTCCAGTTTGCAGCAGATGTGTATTTAACATGCTGTGTTGTAGCCAGCAGTCAGAGCGGCCCGGCTTCTGCTTTTAGAAAGTGACGCTCACAGCTCTGGAGCCGTTTCTCACCCGTGAACTCAGTTACCGACGTGCAGAGTTTCAGTTTCATCTCAGCGGCTCCAACTGCCACTGTTTAAAAAAAAAACAACACAGGGATTTTCATCACCGCCACACGTCTGACAGACGCGCCAACGCTTCACAGAGGCCCCGCCTTTTACCCCCCAGGACCTGCTGGAGCTGTGTGGACACACGTCTCCATCGTTCTCTGAACTCTGCCGCAAAGATGGGAGGGAGGAGCAACCGTCAGGTGTGAGGAGGGCGTGGTCGTGATGGTCCTCTACACATCAGGGGGTCTCAGGTTGAGGCTCAGCCTGAAGGGAGAACTTTGGTTAGAAGCAGCGAGGTCCGCTTGTTTTTGCCGTCCTTTGATCTGAAGGTGTCGTCTCAGTCAAACTGTGTGAAGCAGATGTTTGCAGCTGAGTCTTCTTCACAAACAGAGAGAAGAACATCAAACCAGCCACAAATCTGTAAAGACCTTAACGTCTGAGTGACGCCGCCGTCGGCTGGAGGAGTTCCAGCAGAGAAGCTCCAAGAAGCAGAGCTCAGTTTGTCGTGAGGCCGCAGACCCAAAGTTCTGCTTCAGTCCGGAGCTCCGGTTCAGATAAAAATCCTCGTCTTCCACAGCGCCGCACTCATAATTCCTCTCCTTTGTGAGGGCTGATAAAAGCTTCGCTCATCATCTCTCTTTGTTCATTCAGCCGTGATTTCATAAAACAACGGAGACCGCTCTGCGCCGCAGACTACCTGAGCCCGGCAGACTGCAACCAGCTGCCAAATGTTCATTTCCTGGACCTGAAAGTTATCAGCGGCTCTCATCTCTGAGGATCCAACAGAAAAGACGACCAGCAGCTCATGAGACGCACAGACTCTTTGTTTAGACCTCGTCCTTCAGGCGCCGACAGGCAGGAGGAAGACGTGGAGCAACGCAGACCGGGTCCTTCGATGAAGGTCAAACCCGATCTGCACCCAGATCAGAGATTCTGAACCAGAATTATTTACGTTGAGACAAAAAAATGGAAACTTTTCCAGGTTAAAGGTGTATCCTCTGAGGTTTCACTCTGAGAACAGAAATAATCCTCTTCCACATGTCAGAACACGAAAAAACAAGGACGAGTATTCCATCTTTTAAATCTGTGAGTCGGTTCAGATCGCAAATCCTAACGTTTCCATGGCAACCGCCCAAGCACGGGACGCGGGGGTGGGGGGGTGGGGTTGAAGTGAACCATGAGGACCATCAGAGGAAACCAGATTCACCAAAACTGAGAGCTTTCAGAGGAAAAAGCAACAAACCTCTGGAAAACATTCAGAGTAGACGTGGATCTGAGTGTTAGAGGAGCTAAACCGGGTCAGAACCTTGGTCTTGGATCTGTTGGTGTGTTCAGGATGGGGTGCATGGCACGATATGTTCATCTCCTCCGGAGAAGAAAGCAGCAGCAAGATTGTTTGTTTCATCCCTGATCACGTCCCCCATGATGCATTGCAGCAGAGCATCCCGGTGATCTGATCTCTCCTGACTTTTCCAGGCATCTCTGCAGAGGAAGGACCATCAGCATCTTCAGTCCTCTTCATCACCGTGTGACAGCTGATGCTGAAAGCTCGCTGATGGCCATGGCGATGGAAGCGGGCGGCCGTGTCAGTCAGAGGGCTGTTTCGGTCCCGTGCATGAGGAGCGTCTGTCTTCTTTTCCATCTGGATCTGTTTTCCCTCCAGTTTTCATGCCTTTAAATTCCTGTCAACCTGTAATCATCTCTGTGGGCTGCAGAATGTCATTCTGCCTCCAGCGGCGTGCTGCAGCGCACGCACATGCACGCCGGTGTCAGCTGGAAAAATGTCCGACATCAGGCTGACAACTCAAGCAGACACAATCAATGCGGACCCCCCCATCTCAGTGAGGGGTGGGTGTGTTTATGTTCTCCTGAGGTGAGGAATGCGTGCAGACGGCCGAGCCGTCACAGCGGCGGCGGCTGCTTAGCACGCCACGCACGCTCTCATTCATTTAGATCATGTAGCTGGTCTGTGATGGGGGGGGGGGCTGCAGGTGGGTGTGGAGAGCTACCCCCCCCCAACCCCCAAAAAAGGGAAAAAATGACAGAAGTGTGATTAATTTCCAACGAATTCCTTCCTCTTCTTTATGCTTTACGTTGGTCATGTGAAGACAGTGTTCCTCATGGGGGGGGGACGCTCTATATATACTATATACTGGTTCTCCATTTTCTAGTGCTGTCCGAATCTACAATTAACAAATCCAGAGTCCTAGAAATTTCCCAGAAGTCTCTGCAAAAATCCAGTGTGCATCAATGCTCCCTAGATCTGCAAATATAGACCACAATGCATTGCAGCGGAACAATTTTTACAAAAAAATGTATTTAAATGTATTTTTTTTAACGTTTTTATCTTCAGGAGACAGTGGACTCATAAATATCCTCTCAAAATGCTCATATTAATTAGATTTTAACTTCTTGAAAACGATGACGTCGTATCCGCCGTAAAAACAAAAGTAGTGAGTCTGAATTGTTTCTAAAATCCAGGGCTCTACATAGAGCTGCACCATATAGTTTTTAGTAGTTAGGGGTTAGGGCAGGAATTCAGACACACCCCAAGATCTTCAGACACGCAGTCCCACCCCTCCCCCAATAAAAGATGACATCATAGCGGGAAAAACCACCATCATAAAACTGGGACCAAAAGAGATTTTGAGTCCCAGAAGAAATTTTTACGAATTTCAACTAACAAAACTAGAACACACGTGTCCGAGATGTCCAAAGGAAGTTTTGACATTATTATGGGATGGCCACACATGGTCATTTTGTGGCAGTGTGTGGAACTGTCAGATTTGATCATTTTCACACAATATGAGAACAAAACTTTTGTTCACAATCTTCATGAAATCTTAAACACCCCCAGGTTAAGTCTACAACCACAACCAAAGGTTAGTTGACCTTTGACCTCAGGAAGAGGTAGTATCTTCTACAAATTGAAACTCTAATGGATTTCAATGTATCGCCTTCTAACTCCTCAAGCATCGCTGTAGATGTAGAATGTTGTAGATTTTGAACCGTGTTAGCGTGGCGAGCTAGGGAAAAGTGGCGTTCCCCTGCTGCTGAATAACCTCGTCAGCCCAGAAATGGAAACATGATTACAGACGCTCTTGTAGACCTCTTCAAACTAGATGGACCCGCCAACGTGTCTTCAATGCATAAATGAGACGTACGATCAATGCTTCCATGTAGTAATGACACTAGCTCCTCCCACCCGCGTGGGTCCAGAGTGTCACGTTTATGAACACGTTTGGGCGTCCAGCAGCAAATTTGCCGTGCATCAGAAGAGAGGCGTCTGACGTGACTGATGGCGTTTGGTGTGAACGCATCATCACAAATGCAGGTGAGTCTGGATGACGAATGTTCAATGACCTTCTTCTCTGTTTTCTGTCTCAGAGGAAGTCCTGGTCTGTCTCCATGACGACCGATAGAACAACCGCTCATTTTCCAAAGCTGATCTCATGCTTGATGAGCTGCAGCTTCCATGGAAGCTTCACTGACAATCAGAGGCCAACGTCTCCCTGACCGCTTGTCCGACACGTCTGCTTCCTGTCTGACTCTTTGCTCCTCTGGATCATAAGGCATAGAAGTTTATGCGTCACGGTAGGAATGTGCGAGCACGCGTGCGTCACGCTCTCCACTTCAGGAGCAAACATTGATGTAAGGCGTGTGAGCGCGCTGCAGCAGAGACTCCCGCCAGCCTTTTATTCAAACCGATTACCTGAACAATCCCCGTCTTCCAGAACCATCCGGTCCAGCCGCGCTCTGCTCTGTTCTCATTACCCCCGCTCCTCTTTATCTGCCCCCTCCCTCAGGTGGACGGTGTAATTGCTGCAGTTTAATGGTTCTGTGTTTGATCTCACGCTCATCTCCTCCAGAGGCTCTCATGAAGGAGATGAAGGGACGACCACATCTCCATGGCGGTGGGAGCGCCGGTTGCTTCAGTCTGCCGGGGTTTTTGAAGTAATTCAATTACTGCAGCGGCAGCGGCGGCGGCGGTGGCGGCGGCGGCAGCAGCGCAGGAACTGCTGGCTAAAACACACAAATCACTCCAATCTGAAGCCAATTCCCTCCCATTTAACCTCCATGTATTACACAGACGTGAAGGCGTTTCCTCTGCTGCCTCTTATTAGATTCCCATCTGCGGCCCCCGGCGCCGCGCACTCGGGAGGAACTGGGCTGTGCAGCCATCTCCTCTGTAATAAAGAGGGGGAGTGAGATTAAAGATGTTTTATTGACTGAAGACGCTTTCCTTCCTCTTCATGCTCCAGCAGACTGACACGGATTTATACAGTCCTTTATCCAGTACTTGACCTGAGAGGCCCACAGTCCAGGAGTTCAGTTTACCTTCAGGGATCGGTTCTGTCTGAGCGAAAGAGACGGGCCTGAATAGAAGATCCACATCGTTGCTCCTTCATCCAAACGTGGGAAGATCTGGTTTGTCTCTGATCCTGCAGCAAGCAGGAGGAGGCAGATCAGGTCAGATCCTCTGACCTCAGAAGCTCAACCGGGTCGGGCCTGGTTAGTTGGAGGGATTACAAGGTTCTGGTAACAAACTGCTGGACGTTTCACTACTCAGATGGAGGTTTTCTGCACAGGATTTTTTCCTCCTCCAGGTGTTTGTTGAAGGCTCCCGAAACACTTCTGTGCGTCTTCACATGATGATCCGGTTATTAAAGTCACCGTTCAGGCGGTTCTGAACACTAGCAGGTGCTCTGGTCCTGGTTCTGAGGATGACTGAGGGTCAGGTTGACTCTTTGTGATTTTATAGTAATAGTTTGGGTGTGTGATTTGTGTGTTTTCTTCTTGTTGTTCTTGGTTCATGTTGTTATTTTCATTTTGTTTTAACATTGAGTTGGAAAGACTCCTGATGGAACGAGGACCCTCAGCTGTCCTTGTCAGGATAAAACACAGAGTGTTATCCTAAGTGAAGGGGGGCGGACCGTCGGACCCCTACCCCATGAGACCCTTCAGGACTAGATGACAGCAGTCGGCACTTCCTCATGAGCCTCACTGAAATGAATTCTGGGACACGTTTCTGTAAAGTCTCAGAAACATGTGGATCCTGTTTTTCCTGTGAGCGTTTGGACTCTACAAACCCGATGTGAAGCGGCGCTGACGCTCCCTGCAGAGCTGCAGATGAGGGACAGATCTGTGCGTCAGAGACGATGTTTGCTGGTAATAAAGGAGCGCATAATCTCCCTCCTCTGTTTCCTGCGGGTTACAATAACTGAGTAATTGCTTCATTTCTGCGCGCAGCAGCAGAGGGAGTTCAACATTTGGGTAACGTCTTATTAGCAGTTGGAAGCTGCTCCACGCTTTCACCGTCCCCCTATTAAGTGCAGCTCTACCTGCTGCATAACAAGAGCTGATTTACAGCTGCCACACTGAGCTGTGATTACTTCCTGTCAGAGCGGAAACTTAGATTGAGTCTCGCCGCGTGGCTTCAGAAACGGCGTGAGGACAATTTCATACCCAGAAATACATTTCTGCACAAAGGACACGCATCTCAACATTTTCACGGAAAGACGAGCCGTTTGGCTCCGAATTTGTTCCTCCTGTTCCGACCAGCGCGGTGACATCAATCATCCACTGATGTGGCAAAAATCAAACCTTCATGGAGTCTTCAGCAGGTACAGGCAGGAGGAGCGAGCTTCCAGCGGCAGCAGCAGTGGCCCCCCTCTTTCAGCAGCAGCTCTCCCCCTCAGTCTTGGGGAGGGTGTCCGGTTCATTTCCTGCATGCTGACTTTCATTTGGACGACAGTCCAGTTCAGGTGGTTCTGTTGTGCTCTCTGGATCTTCTCGTGGTTCCGCCTGCAGAGATCAACAGTCTGCTCCGTCAGGAGATCAAGGACCGCTGATGGAAACGGGGAAATGCTGTTCTACAAACATTCATGAAAAAACGGTGAAGCGTGACGTGAATTCTGAAATCCCATCAAAGGGGAAGAAACATCTTCTGAGCGGTTTCTGCAGCAGACGCCTCCTCATCAAACCCTCTGACGGACTGATCTGGGTCAGACGTCTGATGGAGATGATTCACGGCAGCTTTCCAGAGTTTGGCTTCAGCCTCTTTCTACTGATGTCAGGGCGGGAGCTCTGTGGGAAAATGAATCTCCAGGTTTTCAGACCGGTCTTCAGTTTCCGCCAAAGGACTCTGGTGGGCTGAGGTGAAGATTCAGACACCAGAAAAGCAGAGACGTGGTCTCCGTGGACAGAACCAGAGAAATGTCTGCCTTCAGAAGCTGAGAGGAACCCACATCTCTGTCTGCGCTCAGAGCTCCAGCTGGTTCTGAAGCAGACGGACTCACAGGCCGACGGACTTCAGAAGATGAGCCTCCAGAACAACCAGCTGTTTGGGGGCCAGTGTTCTGCTTCATTCCCAGAATTCCTCGCTCTACCTGCCACTGTTTTCCTCCAGTGTTCCCAGTTTAATGCAGTCCAGATCTCATTACGGACTAAAGACAAGATGGAACCAGAACTATTTTCAACAAAGTATTTTAGATGTTTGCAGACATCACAGAGTTTTCGAGGCGTTTGCTGACTTTTGTTTTTGTAGTTCCGACACCGTTAACGGTGTGATGTTGAGCTAAAGCAGGTAAACTGTGAACAAACGAGGACAAACCCGTGCAGACGCAGAACTCAGCCGTCCAGCCTTCAGGCTTCAGGGAACCACATCAATCCAGTTTCTGCTGATGCAGATCTGGGTTCTAACAAGTCTTTGTGTCAGACTCCGGACTCTCCGTTACGCAACCTGTGGAGCTGCGGCTCTTTTGGAGGTCTAAAACTTTCCCTCAGAGACAAAAGAACGCAGCAAAGACGTTCTCCGGTGAAGGTTTCCACGGTTACGCCAACCATGAGCCCCACTCAAGTGTCTCACGTCCCTGACGGCTCTTTGTGAGTGAGGAACAAAGACGCTCTCGCCTGATTGGACTGTCTGACCTCGAGTCCGTGTCAGTCAGGACCTGAAGAGTTTCAATGATGTTTCATTGTTATCTGCAGAAGACAAACACACTGAGCAGATGATGGTCATCAGTGGTTAGTTCACTGTTTATGGTTACTGTGGGAAAAGTGAACGTCTGCTTGAACCCACATTCACCTGGTAAATGTTTGCAGTAAAGACACTGACCAAAAACCTGAAGATTAAAATCATTTCTGGCTCCCCTGTCAACCACTGATTCTTTCTGCTGGCAGAGTTGCACTCACACGTGCACACTGCTGTGACGTGCACGCTCCTGCAACATAGGGGTCTGCTTGGGCGAGTGGGGGGGGGTCTGACTCCCGTCCAGCCGTTTGAAGCTCTCAGCAGAGAGGGCTGGACTCCACCTGAGACGCTCAAGGACCTTCAGAGGACGCAGCCAGTCTGCCGACAGCAGGCCTTCATCTGCAGCCAAACGTGTGCACGTGAGCCGTGCACGGAAACACTGAGATCCCGTGGAAAAAAACTGAAGATGAAGGGAAACTTGTGTGCCGATCAGGGCAGCTCCAGGTGGAAAGCATCAAATTAAAGCATAAAAATGCAAGTTTCTGTCTGAACAGGAAGCAAGTCTTTTGGAACGCAGACTGAAACTGCAGGGGGGTGTTCACACTGGGCACATCTAATTCACAAGAACATCGTCTCTGCCCTCACCTCAGCAGAGGTGCAGCAGACAAACACAAAGACTAAACGCTCTGACGGATCCGGAATGAAAGAAATACAGATAAGGCAGGATATCCTGGCTACGTGTCTCTATAACTGGATTAATTAAAGCCCAGTTTTGAAGAGATTTGAATCTGACAGATTTTCCTCGGAAATGCAATTAAATCCCCAATACGTTAATAGTTTTTAATATTTAGTCTGAATTTCTGTACAGAGAAATGTTTGCTGACTGCAAGTGTTTTGTTATTGTGCATTAAAAAAGCAAATGTTATATTTCATGCAATCTATTCAACATTTTAGGAGAGCAACACCTAAACGTGTGGTGGATTTTATCTGCAGCATTCATCCTTTTGCAGATGATGATGTCATTTTCAGATGCGACAGACATGATCCCTTCCCCCCCCTTGAGCCACGTAACCTTTGTAACATTACGACAATAAAACGTCTGGGATATTGTTGCCATGGCAACACGAGTGGTGAAAGACTCCAAAAACGATGCGTTTAGGTGACACTTGTAAATGAAACAACAGTAGTAACACTTGCCTTGGCAGCTTTTGGAAAGACAGATTTTAAGTGAAACTAACTGAGCAAAACCTGAATGTTCTCACCTGCGTGGACCGAGACGTTCCTGCTGTTCCTGTCGCTGCAGAGGCGGATCAGACGGAATCAAACATCCTCATCCAGAAGGTTTTCTTCCACAAATAAATACATTTATTTATGCTTTAAACTCTAAAAAGCTCCGACATGTATTTTCAAAATAAAGCAAAAAGGTTTTCAGTCAAAAATGAAAGGTGTGTTCAGCTGTAAGACTAACTTTGACTAATATCCCAGAATGCAACAGGTTGTGAAGCACAGCAGTGTTTTTCTTTTGATAACCAAAGAACCTGGAGACCTGCTGACACCCATTCGCATCGGAGCAGAACAACAGAGCATGAAGGTGAAGCTTCACAGGTTCCTCCATGATCTAAAGCTGGGAGAAAGACAGCATCTACTTCCATACTTTGGACATGTCATGAATCAGCTGCAGTCAGTCAAAGCTCAGATGAGCCTCCAGGCTTGTGAGCAGCAGACAGAAGATGAATTTAGTCCTGAAGGAGCACGAACAGACAAAGGTTTCCTTTCTTCTTCTCCTGCGGCTGGAAAAGAATTTTATTTAAATCATTGATTCAGAAACTCAATTCTAACTCAATTAAAGTCTCTCCACGTTGGTCACGCCTTCCTTGCAGTTAATCACTAGTCTGTCCGTTCCAGACGCTTTGAACAGGAACTGGGGGGGGGGGGGGGGACAACAAAACACACACACACACACAAACACATTCACACACAAGGACACCCTATGCCAGAGGTGGGCACTGAGGGCCGCATTCCTGCATGTTTTCCAGCATACCCTGCTCTGGCATGTTCTAATTGGCTGGACACACCTGAACCAGGTAATCAGCCATGACTGGGGCAACATTATTGGCTGGACACACCTGAACCAGGGAATCAGCCATGAGTAGAGCAAGACTATCTAGAAATCATGCAGACACACCGGCCCTCGAGGCCTGGAATTGCCCACCCCTGCCCTATGCGCTCCTCGCCACAGCCGGACAATTAGGAATGAGGAAAACTCAGAGTCAGCCAATCAGGGTGTAGTTTGTGTGGACATCCTTTGGCCGTCCCACGGACACTGATGTATCACGTGCACATGTCGTGCACATGTGCACATGTCGTGTGTGTTAAGTATGAAGCCCCCTTACTAATGACACTAAAGACACTGGACGACAGCATCACCTGTACGTCAGAACTTCTATTATCCTTACAAAAACTTCTTGATACACTTACCACACACGACAATAGTACGTTCCACTTTCATGACGTCCCTTGAGGCGGCTGTATGAGCCTCAAAGGATCTGTAAGACACACCTGAGGTCTTAGGGATCCAGCTGCTCCTCTCTATGGTCCTCCACGGCCCCGGACAACCCAAAAACCCACCCGGACGGGTCGGCCCTCCTCCAGGAGCATGTGACTAAAGATCTGACAGACCACAAACCAGAAGAGGGGACGGTTTCCAGACAGAGTGGAGTTTACGGCTTCTCCTTTGGCATTTTTGACCAGCCGGTAAATCTGAAAACTCTGAAGGTTCTCAGACCACGAGGAGAACTTTTGTCTCTGCGCGTCTCACCGTTTTACTGGAGGAACTAAGGGAAGCTGCTGACAGAAAGTCCTGGGACTTCCTGTTCCAGGACAGAATAGTTTTCTCTGCTCATTCATACCGTAGACATGTCTATGAAGACTCTCATTCATCCAGGTTGGTTCCATTGTAGTAGGTCTTCTAACTTTAAAAACCAAGTCCAGATGACATCCCCTAAACCTACTACAATCATACCGTAAACAGTTCATAAAAACATAGACAAAAATAAAACCATAACTTTCATAGTTTTATTGTAAAAATGTGCATTTTTCCTCAAAGAAGAAATCTTTTCTTTTTTGAAAACTGTTTACAGTATGAATGTACAGAGAAAATTCCAGACCTTGATTAATAAACATCCAACTTTTAGAGTTTTCCTCTGACAGTTCTCTGAGGAGTGACGGCAGCTGCTGCAGATGTTCAAAGATGGATCAATCCAAACATCAAGCTGTGACACAGAAGCTCTGATGTTCTGACGGGAGTTTACCGTTCAGCGGTGATGAATTCAGACGCCAACGCTCATGTTCACAAAGAGGAAACCATCTCGTTCAGTCACACTCTGGCGCGCCTCAGAGATCGGCTGAGGGACATCGGCACAGACAGAGAGAGAGAGCAGCAATCAATCCAGACGCTGATCACGGATCACAGGGCAGAACGCCTGCTGCTGATGGATGTGGGCTTAACAGTAGGGCTACCAAGGATGGATGTGAAACAGGGGAGCTCAAATAGAAACGTCAGTAAATGCTAAAGGGGGAGTCCTTAGAGGCTGTAAAGTGGCTTTGACCAGGACAGAAATATTAAGGAAGTGGAGGAGCTCCAACATGTCTGTCTGTAGAATTCAGTCTTGTAGCTGAAGGAGGTGGTGGTCATACCTGGGACAGCACACCTGAATAAGTCTGAGACCAGACCTGGTTCATAGCAGGACAAAAAATGGATTAGGTTAGAACCTGCATCGCACCAAGATCAAACCAGCATCGAACCAGGACCAGTCCTGGATGAAAGACCAGTCCTAAAATTGACTAAGACTAAAGATGGATTAGCTCCGGGACAAACCTGGATGAGACCAGTACCAGATCAGTTCAGAACAGAAGCTAGATCAGAACACGACCAAAAAACTGATTAGAACAAAACCGGAACAGAATCCGGGACAGGACTATATCTGTATTGGACCAGGACCAAAATCGAATGCTTCCTTAATTTTAAACTAATTTCATGCATAAAAAAAATCAAATGATTTAATTTTTAAAAATTGCTTTCTAGTTCTGCAATTCTAATAAACAGTTTATTTAGCTACTTTGGTTTTATTCAAACATTTTTACAGTTTCATTGCCTTGTTTACCTGGATTATGATTTTAAGATGTTTTAGTTTCTATTGTCTAGTTTCAGCTTCTGCATCTTACATCGGGTTTAGCAATCATTACTTTTATCTCTTTTGTTTGTGTTTAAAGTCTGAAAATAGCTTCACATTAAACATGTAACTTGACATTCTAAAATATTGTCTTTTTTTTTCTCTACTGCTTAATCAAACTTCACTTTCATTGTTTACATGCCGTCTGGAAGCTGACTTTGTCTTAGGGGTAAACTTTATCTGGGCTTTTTGCTGGTTTAAATTACGATAAGAAGGAAATTTTATCCTGAGTGCCAAACCAATATGGTATACTTTAACCCAGGGGTCGGCAACCCATGTTTTCGGAGCCACATGTGGCTCTTTCATCCTTCTGTTGTGGCTCCCTGTGACTTTGGAAAATAATGAGTATTTTATAAAAATTCAAATTTATTTTAGTTTGTTCATTTTTCATGGCATTTCAAAGGCGCTGCTGGCTCCGTGCCACGTAAAAAACAGCTTCCTTGGTGGGCTCGTGTTTGTGGGGCGAGGGCTGTGGAGCTGATAGGACGACACGCAGGGCGGCTTCAATAAACACTCCGGGTCTGGATTGATTTTCTGCCGGGGGCTTGGCGTGGCGCGGAGCGGGGAGCGGCTTTCTGGTGACGGAGAGTTTGCGCCGGTGTTTTGGACTCGCGTGTGCAGTGATGTGTGTTTCAGAGCAGGGGAGCTCGTTGCGTCGGTCGCGATGACCGGTCATCTTCAGGGACGTGGGGGAGATTGAAGGGGAAGAGAGTGCTTCTTGAAAATCCACCAGCCAATCAAAATCCTCACCGAAAAGTACGGGACTTGATTGACATGCAGGATGGCCAATCGGACATCCTCTGACACATACGTCACTGCAGACGCCAGTTTAAATTCACTCAGCGCAAACTTTGTCTCCCCGCAGCATATCACGTCCCCGGTAGACCGGTAGAAGTCCAGCAACCGGAGTTTATTAAAGCCGCCCCGCGTGTCTCCTCCTGCTATAAGCTCATCAAGGAAGCTGCGAGGCACACGCTTTATACTGTTGCGGGTGTGTGCTGAGCGGCACGCGTGCCACGAGAAAGAAGGGGGGGTGGGCGTGCAGGTGGAGATGGGGGTGTGAGCACGGAGCGGAGATGTGTGCGTGAAATACATTGTGTGTTCGGAGGACGGAGCACTAAATAAAGAGTAGTCGTCGTTCCCCATCAATACTGATCAATACGGAGCCAGCAGCGCCAAATGCCTCATAATATGCCATGATGCCATGCAACTCACTGTGTAGTTTTTAATCATCAGTACATAAACAAT
This sequence comes from Oryzias curvinotus, assembly GCA_023969325.1. Classification (NCBI taxonomy): domain Eukaryota; kingdom Metazoa; phylum Chordata; class Actinopteri; order Beloniformes; family Adrianichthyidae; genus Oryzias; species Oryzias curvinotus. Next base: position 30,534,245 of record CM043717.1, on the reverse strand, counting down.
AATGTTCAAATAAACATGTAACAAATAAACATGAAGATGAAAAGAAAGAAGTACTTTTTTTTATCTTTTCTGGACCGTGATCTACACTCATGTCCTTGAAAATCGATCGCGATCGACGTAATGAGCACCCTTGATATAATATATACATGCATAATATATATAATGATGTCAGAACGGGTTGTGGCTCCGGGTGCTTTTTTTTTCATTAGGGGCGGTCCCAAATGGCTCTTTGAGTAAAAAAGGTTGCCGACCCCTGCTTTAACCAATCAATCAAACTTGCATATAAAGTCCTCATACTTGCACAACTTGTAGCGCTTTACAATTAAAATTGGAATCAGACAATAAATAACTCAACAAAAAGAGAAAAATCCACCATTAAAACACAATGAAGACTTGTAAAAGTAAATTCTAAAGGAAACGTGAGACTTGGCTTCGCTATAAGTATTACAGTATTAGTATTATGGTGCACTGTGGAGGACATTCAGAAAACTAGGTGGCTGGAATGAATTCTGATGCGTTGTGTACATTGTTTGTTTTTTCAGCTGCTGCAGATCTGACACCTCTCAGGAATAATTTAAAGTCCTCAAAGCTACAGAAGAGCATCTCTCTGAGACCTGGCTTATAACATGGCAGCTCTACAGTCGTCAGCGTTTCCTGCGGCAAACTCAAGTGCATGTTTGTGCTCCGAATTATTACACACCTGCAGGTAAATCACAGCGCTGCCACCTGACACACTCACTCACCTGTCTGTCACGGCAAACCTCAGATTCCCTTGATGAGGCCAACAGAGGCTTCATTCAACGGAATATTTCCAGCGAGGGCATCCTCGCGCGCACACGCACGCGTCACGCGTGTGCACGTCAACAGCGCCTGCAGCCCGAGGCGAGAAGTGCCCATTATGAGCCATTACAGACGATTTGAAGTCATTATGAGCACTCCTGGCTGTAAATGGCTATCATTGAGTGAAATGCTCTGGCATCTCACAGACCTGTCCAACTGTCAGAAGTAAGAGTGGGGAACAGGAGGCAGAGCTGGGGGGGGGCCGGGAAATAATACTTAGAACCGAGGGAGAGTGAGAAGAAAAAGTGAAAATGTGTGTCATCTTGGTCGATAGTCTCTTTATTACTCACCTGATCAATGCGACATAAGAGCCGGGCTGGGCACAGACTCACTCCCAGGAGCAAAAACAAAACTCAAACACACATTTGGGCCAAAAGAGCGCGCCGGCGTACAGTATCATCCCTAGATAAAGACACGCTCTTTGTATTCTGAGAGGACTTGATGGCTTCTGAGGTTGTTTACATCCAGCCGCTGAGCCGCCCCGCCTGATCCGTTTATCACCGCAGAGACACAGCAGACCAGAATTAAAACTAAAAACTGCAGTTTTTAGAAAGAAGACATTCTTCTGCTTCACTGGAGGCTTCATTCAAATCTGCTCATCTAAGAATCAGGTCTGAGGGAGCTTATAGTTTCATTTCATCTGTGCAACTACACGTCTCTGTTTTTATGTGCATCTTTATTTGCAGATGAAAAAGGCAGAACGTGTTTGCTATCTGCAGACTGTAAACATCCAGCCTGACTTTCATCTCTCTCAGTTTGAAAGGCTGAAGGCGATTTTCGTTCCCGTTTAAAGTGTGGCAGTCATTAGAGATGAAACAATCATTAAGGTTTTAATTCTGCAAATGACAACATGAACTAAAACATTTGCAGTTTTATGTAGCTACAAGATACAAAAACAACAGCTGCATGGAAAATGTTT